>CAMXCT020001935.1:334396-354396 GCA_947184155.2 Cladocopium goreaui
GACAATAACTGGTTGGTGGTTGACCTACCCATCTGAAAAATGATGGAGTGAAAGTCAGTTGGGATGATTTTTCCATTCCCAACTGAATGGAAAGTCATAAAAACCATGTTCCAAACCACCAACCAGATAACCTATAATGACTATTAATAATACCCCTACAGTATAGATTCTGTTTTTTTGGGGGGGGGAAAAGCATCCATAAACTGGGGATGTACAAAATTGCCATGTTGACACCGGAGGGTATCCCATCTCTGCGAAAATCGAAGTGATTTGAATCAACATTCATGGTCAAACCATGGCACACTAATGTGGTGTCAAGTATAGCATGGTCAAGCAAAATGGCTTTAGATTCAATGGATTGGTTTAAGGGAAATGTTACTTCGGAAAGTCCATATTATTTAAGATGGTAAAATCGATGGTTTCCGGTTCAGGTTTTCCCTTCAAGCAATCCATTGATAGATGTAGCATATAGACTATATAGATCCCTATGCAAATGCATCGCCTGCCTATATAGATTCCTGTAATCTCCATCGATTGAGAAACGAATCGTTTCATCCCTGGCTGGTTCCAATTCCTGTACTGGGTCAATGATCCCAACCAATACGATTTGCTGCAAAATCCTATGGCTTTAGATGATTGAAATGTATCCGAATTCAGTTCAGTGTTTAGATGGTATTTACCATGTATTTACCACGAATATCCATGAATTGCGAAACGTTTCCCCATCGATTCGTCTTTTCACCAGGTGTCTCCGGAATTTCCGGCCCACCACTTGACGCGGCAACGTGAGGTCATGAAATATATCCCATATATTATAGTCTATGACAGTATATGTTATAGCATATATACACTATATATAGCTACATACAGTTCTAAAATATACACTATATATATATATAGCTACATATATAGCTACATATATAGCTACATATATATATATAGTTATGTCATATATGTTTCAGTTCTGCAAAGTTCTATACTTGTTTTTTGATCAAAAAATCCTATGGCCATCTATAAATGGGCAATTTTCGATGGCTATGTTAAATAACCAGAGGGTATATCATATATACACTATATATTGTTTTCTTTATTCAAATTATTCTGATTATTCCCACTTTTCCATTACTCCTACTACTTTTACTAATTACTGCTATTATAGTTTGATATATCCCAAAAATCACAAAAATGTAGGTAAATATTCCATACATGGAGCATCTGGGAAAGTTCTATACGTTTTTTGATAAAAAAAAATCAGTTGGGAGACAAACAATATATCTGGTTTAGAACCAATCTGAAAATATGTATGGTTAATCTATGGTTAATAATATCACTGGTTAATATCACTGGTTAATAATCTATGGTTAATAATCTACGGTTAATAATATCTGGAATTCCAATATGGGGATGGGTCAAAACCCTGGTACCTAGTGAACCCCAAAATAGCTGGTAAATGGATGTTCATCCCACTAAAAATGGTATTAATAGGTATTGATCCATACCCATATATTGATCTGGAAAAAAAAATGGTGCCTTGGCTTTCAGCAATAGCTCCACACCCTCCGTCTGCCCCGCCATTGCGGCCATATGCAGCGCGGTGATCTCAGCACACCATGGGTGAAATCTTAAGGCGATGTGTCTTATTCATATATACTATATATTATTATATATGTATTAATATATATTATATATATTATATATATTATATATATTATATATTATATATATAATATATATAATATATATTATATATATTATATATTATATATATTATAAATATTATATATATAATATATATAATATATAATATATATTATATATATTATATATATTATATATATTATATATATTATATATATTATATATATTATATATATTATATATATTATATATATTATATATATTATATATTATATATATTATATATTATTATATATGTATTATATGTATATATATTTATATATTATATATTATATATATTTACATATATATATATTACATATATAATATATATTAAATATATTTACATATATATATATATATTATATATATTATATACTATATACATATATATATCATATATATTATATTCTATATATATTATATATATATGATATATATTATATATAATATATTTTTATTAAATATATTATATATATTATATATTATATATAATATATATATAATATATATAATATAATATATATATAATATATTATATTATATATAATATATATCATATATATATATAATATAATATATATTATATAATATATATATATATAAAATATAATATATATTACATATAATATATATATAATATATATTATATAAAATATATAATATACTATATATATTATATATAATATATAATATATATATAATATAATATATAATATATATAATATATATGATATATAATATATATATATATATTATATAATATATATACATTCCTTAAAGGTTGGGGAATAAGTCACCGGTTAGTCACTAACCCTCGCAGCGTCAGGTAAGCACAACCTTTTTCTCAACCCACATTCTCCATGTTCTTCCAACCTGCATTCCTACAGGATAATGCATTGGGCATGCCTATAGATCAAACAGCCCTGCTGATGGTGGCATTCTGTTCCAGTCAGGCTTAGATACTGGATCCCTCCAGGTATCATTCCACACCCAACGCACTCAGTCCCAATGCATTTAAAGAAACTCGGCCGTGCGAATGATGGCCGCTGTGGGAAGATGCCAGAGAATGGCTGGAAAAGGTGCTAACTGCGCTGTGAAACCATTGGTTTTAAACCATGGGTCGTTCCATCCAAGTCGGCTGATCGAATCAGTCCAGTTACTCTTGGAGGGTACCCATTCCCAAAAGATCCAGGTCTTATAAGCAAAAAGCAACGCGTGGATTATGCCGCTCATGACTTCCAGATCTGGGGAATCACTTCGCCCCTTGATCAACGTCATAAGGACCGCCACATTGTCAATGAACCACACTCCGCGCCTCTCGCGAAATCGGTGTGGTCTACAAACTAATGCTTGCAAGATGACAACCATCTCCAGTTGTGCAATCTTGCGGTCGCCTGGTTCCCACAGGGTATATACCTCCTGTGGCAAGTCTGCGATGAAAGCCTCCCTGGTGACCCCAGGCTGATCCATCCAGACGATACAGAACCCCCCGGTGCCCTGCCCTGGACACTCCAGAGCTGCATCCGACGCACCCACAAACCGTAGGCATGGGGGAGGAAAAATGAAAAACTGACGTTTCGGCTTGTCCCGAAGTATCGCTTCGATGACTTCAAAACTCTTTAAAATGCGAGTTGTCAGGACAATACCCTTCTCATACTGTCTCTCCTTAATTGGTGCCAGACCTTGAGCGCCAATACGACCATAGGTTCCTTGTTCGAGGAAGTTCATCATGCCGTAGATCTTGGAAGCTGTACCTGAATGTAGCCGGGCTGAGGTTCGACAATCACGCATCAAAGTTTTGATCTTGTCGATGAGGCGTTGCCGGGGCCAAAAACTGATGGAGCCAGTAGAGTTCAAATGGGACATATCATGGTCTAATCCGAGGAAAAGCCCCTGGCTGGACATGGGCTGATGCTTCTCCACTGCCAAGGGGGTACCAAGGATCTCATTGAGGTGGATAAATGCCATCTGCGACGCCCCTTTGGAGCTAGCCCAATCTACCACATTCGCATCATCGAAGTACATAGACACCAAACAAGCAAGAAGGCGTCGTCCCAGCGCTTCTACAAACTTGGAATAGCGATTGAAGCTTGTCACTGCCAGTGGGAGCCCAAAGAGCAAGGAGTTGTAGAGCTGGAAGGCGGGTTGCTGCCACTCATCATGCCACCAAGTAACAACACAGCCGAGACTCTCCTCCCTGGAGATTGGACTGTGTCGATAAGCATCTGGCCAATCCTCGCCTCCGCTTTCAAAGTGGTCATAAGTCATGTGATGATCCCAGTCACTCTGGGACATCCAGCTCGCGACTGCTGCAACATGTTGGGCTGGTCGAAGTGCACTGCACAGTACCAGCTTGTTGAAGTCGGATGAAAGTGCCGATTGGCCGCCCACTGCTGCATCATCGATGATACGCTTCTTACCACTTGGCTGCACAATGACACATCGCGGGATGAGCCGGAATGGGCGTCCTTTCGTGGCTCGTAAAAGCTCTGACCAAGTCATAGGCTGTGTGCCAAAGCCTTTGTCTGCATCCACCAAACTTTGTGACAACAGAAACTCATCATGAAGACCAGGTCGCAACTTCGCGATAATGGCTCGGTTGTGCTCGTCGGTGTCCGCAACTACATCGGCCAGGTTGATGATGCTCCCTTGTTGCGCTGGAAAGATGCTGTAACAAGGCGCCGTGCCAACTGCTGGCAGCCCCGTGATAAGGCCATAGGGATAACAGGTGTCCCCCCACTGGGCTATCACCACCAGCAGTGCAGTCAGCCCCAAGTCCCTCTTGGTGGTGACTCTCGCGATTGCGTCTGTTTGAAGAGTGCGTAACTGGTCTGTTACTGGGGTCCATCGCCTCTTCAACTCCCGCAACATGCCCAGAGCTCGCCTCCTCCATGACCCCAGGGAGTCCTTCTCTTGAGCATGCATGTACGCGGCAAATTGGAGGTCAGTGTCCACGACCGGCGATCTCTCCGTCGGCAAAGGGCATGCCCCACAGTGCAGGCGGCCTCAAAATGCTCGTCTGGGTCCAATCCGAACGGCAGAAGAGGTGGGAGTGCTGCTCGATGATTCAGGCTCCCTGCCTGTTTGCCATCAGCGTGCCTCTGCCGCAGTCTGGTAACGCCAGACCCCCCAGCAGGGTTAAGGGGACCATCCCACTCCAACCCTTGCGCCTCACGCCATTGCACGTAACTGCAGAAGGGATGCTGGTTCACGAGGTCTTCGATCATGGGGAACTTGAATCCAGAGAACCATTCGGCCGGGAAGAGTTTCCGGAAAGTTGTGACCACAGCCTCTTGCGTCCACCTGACGACCGACGAACCAGCCAATGTCGGTGCTTGCAAGGCAGCCAGGGCCAAGCTTCCTCGCTTGGGACCCCGGACAACTCTCCTGGGTGGTATGCCCGCTGCCCGTGGGTGTGGGGCTGATGCATTAGGGCTCGTGGCTTCAAACAGCAAGCCTGCTAGAACGTCCGCCTCACAGAGTTCATCCTCGGCACAATCACACACTAGTGTCTTCCCCAACAGGGAATGGAGCTCTTGGCCAAAGTTACGTTTGATGTGGTCGATGTACAAGGACATTACTTCATCTGGAGCACAATCATGGCCTGCAACGAACGGTGACTTCCAACAAGTAGTGGGTAACCTGTGTGAATGATGACCTTGCCCCACATAGACGGCCCCTGCTGGCAATTGCCCCTCATGTAGCAGCTCTTTCACCCGACCCCGGCTGGGGATCCTTGCACGCTCCCGGGGGTGTGGTGGCTCCAGACCCAGCAGGATGGCCAATGGTGCCATTGCCCAACTCCTCATCGATTGCGGGTGCAGCTCCAGCCAATGCTCCCGGCGGCCCACCGCCTCCATAGGTGGCATCCGAGGTACATGGAGCACAGCTCGCCCAACTCGTACCGCCCACCAGGAAAGCGCAACTGCTAACGCAAAAGCTAAGCCCGCGGAGTATTCCGCCTCCTCTTTCGACGGGTAGACCCGCTGACCATGCTCCGTCCATGGCCTCCACTCATCACTTGCATGAGTGTGAGCACACAGGGCCTTGGGCCATTGAGCTATCTCCAGGACGTTGTGCCTCACCTTCTGGTACTTGCACCGTGCCGATTGGAAGACACAAGCAGAGTACTCTGTCTCCCAGTACTGACCCGAGTCCATCAGCTTCTTTTCCTCGGGTAACTCCCAATGGAGGCTTCGGCCAGGGTTCTCCCGAATTGTGGCGCCTCCCCGCTGCACCATGGCCTGGATCTCTTCCAGGACAAATCCAGCTGCCTTGTTATCACGCTCCACCCTAGCTTCATCCTGGGGATTCAGCCCTGGTAAGCCCTCTGGGTGGTCATTGGAGCGCAACGGCTTAGGGCTGGGTCTGCCATCGCTGAAGTGCAGTGGTATCTCTCGAGCCCGAGATTTGGTGGAGCAGTCCAGTGCAGCCATGATGCAGTCAGCCTCTTGTAGTTGCTCGTGCAGAAGTGCCTGGCGGGTTGCATCGCTGAGGTCATGAGTGGGGTCCAGGAGGATGTCAATGGGCAATACTCTCCATCCGCACCATAACAACGCCTTGCTGACTGGTGCCCCTGGTCCACTCATGATGTCTGCTGCAAGGGGGGACTGTGGCGGCATAGGTGGAAAATCGACCCCAGAAGAGGCTGCCGCCTCCTCTCCGGGGCCCCATCACTCCTTGATGTTGGATCGGCACGTGTGGGCCCCATGCCCAGGCGCGCCACAGACTCTATCCCCCCGTGTGATAACTCCACATCGGTGGGCACCTGCAGTACATTTGCCCTTCTGCTTGCAGTCTCCCCGTTGAAAGCCCTGACATAGGGTTGTACCATCCCTCATCACCTTGGCGACCCGCTTGCCGTTGATGGGCTTGCCAAGGATGAGCTTGTTCGGAGATGCAGATGCAGTCGCCACCTTGCTGTTCGGCACTGGCGCCATCGCAGTAGATGCCCCTGAGGGTTCACTACCCACAGGGGGGATCCAGTGGGCATCCCGTGCCTGGAAGACCTCTTTGATGATGACTCCCAGAGTCAGGGTGCTCTCCCTGAATCGGGATGTCCATTCGGCTCGTTCTTCTTGGTCTCTTGCCTGCAACCATACCATCCGCTTGGAAGAGTGCACCTGATAGCATGTCCTCTTTGCCCGAAACCAGTAAGTCATGCACACGTCCAAAGGTACCGCTGCAAACTCCGTCGAATCAGCCCCCAAGGTTGCCTCCTTGGTGGCATCTGGTGATGTGCCCGGCGGGGGGCGACTCCAGCGATCGCGTAGGCCAACATGAGGGTGTAGAGGCGGTCCAGGTACGACTCCACATTGTGCTGGCAAGGCTCGTCCTCGTCCACTTCCTCCGTGTAGAGGTTCTCACCCAGCTTGCGCTTCTTCTGATTGGTTGTCAGCTGAAATTGCAGCGTCTTCACCTTCCACAAGTTGAACACACATAACATCCTCTTGGATAGCTCCCGGCTCACCCTCGAGACGGTTGTATCCGCCGGATGTACCTCAGTTGGGAACTTCAAGCGGTACCGCCGCCAGAAGGCTGTTTTGGAATCCCGCAGCTCACTCTCATTGAGCATGCTGTCCAAGTCGGTGGTCTGCACCTTAGACCGGTCTTGCTCGGCCGTTTGATAAAACAGTGAGACTGCCGCCCAGGCCCTCCTCAGCCTGGCAATCTGCACCATTTTGTCATCGGTCACCCCGAGCTTGGTTACCCAAGTTTCCACTTGGGCCCCATCATGAAAGAAAAATCGGAATTCCTCAAGGTTGGCTATCTTCTCTTTGATTAGCCCTTTCACGATCACGTCGTCAAGGCTGAAGTTTACCCCTAGTGCCGCTAGGGAAACTTCTGGGGTCCCCCCCTCTCTAGGTACCAACCCTGATGAGCTCATACGGGTTCCGCCCGCACCAGCCCTCCTCGGTCCCCCGAGCAGTCCTATAGGCTGTCTTGAGCAAAAGCTGAAGACACAGACCTGCACGCGGTTACTCCGCTCACTCAAATGAACCCAGGACCCCCTGGACACAGACTCCCCTCCCTGGCATTCTCAGACTGCTCTCAGTTCTTGCATGCCGAAAAAGGGGAAAACCTAAGAAGCCTCAAAGGGAAGGTTGGGATACAGCTTGACCAGCGACCCCTTGACTGCCTACTCCCTAGATGAGCACTTCAAAATGCTATAGTCTTGCTCCCACAAGACTCCCTCCCCTGGATTATTTCCCTCACATTTTTCACCAAAAGTGAGCTGTTATCCGAGGTTCTGATCCTGTCAAGGTGGCTTGAACCAAACAAATGGACATCTTATGATTGAATTAAATAAAAGAGAGGATCGGAGAGCTCCGCTGGCCCCCAAAAATGCATCCCTCTCCAAGCTCTTAGCCTGCAGAAAAAGGTTACCGTGATACCTCCCTGCTTTCAGGTGGCGTCACTTGCCCTGCTCTGCTACACTCACTCGGAACCTGCATCGCGTGGCAGCCATGATGCTGGGGCGCGGGCCAAGCAAGCTCTGCACCACGGTCGGTCCCAAGCCACTGCCTCATCGCCATCCTCGGTGAACATAGGGTCAGTCAAGCGCTGGGCCTTGTCCGACTTCTGGTGATGCATGCATAGCGGCACATGCTTGAAGCCCTGCAAGTGGAGCGCGCTCCTCGGAGTAGCCAGATATCCCGATGGGCATGGCCAGCGGTCCCTCCGCTTCGTGTTCCTCACTGCTTCCTGCAGCCACTTGGCGGCCTCCTTGTCTCTGCAGAAGCCCGGCACATCGGTATCTCTTCTCTGGGCTATCCAGTCCGAAGCGTCCTCAAAAGTCTCACCCATCATCACAGCCCTGATCAATGCTGTGGCTCCTCCGGCTCGGTGGCGACCCGCAATGCAGTGTGTGTCGATGACTTCGCCACAGTACAAAGACTGTAGGACCAATGGCCATAGCTCCTTCCACGCCTCTGCACGCTCTGCTGCCACGGCCACAGGGAATCGCCTCAGCAGCGCGTTAGGCAGCACCACTCCATTCCGCGCCTCTGGCCTCTCAGTGAAGCATGCGATCTGCAAGGTGGCCGGTGGAAACCTATGTTTGTTGGCTGCCGTCGGAAGCCCGGCCAGCCACAACTGACCCCCTGAACTCATCTCCAGGATTTTGGTTGGGGCCTGGGCATACTTTCCCTTGATCGTTGCAAGGCGGTCCCAAATGACTTCTTCTTGGGGTGGATCCAGGGTTGCCGGCATAGGGGGCATCACAAAGTCCTCGTCCGCTGGGATGTGCGCTGGCCGCTCAATCACCATCCCTGACTCATGGACCTCAAGTGCAGGCCTGGATGACGATGCCTTCGCCACCGGCGGCTGCTTGGGCGTGGAGGCTCCACCTGCCGCTGCTGTTCTCTTGGCCTTTGGTTGCGGCTGCAGCTTCGGTGCCGCTTTAGCTTGGGCAGGAGCCACCGCAGGCGCTTTCGGTGGCGTCACCGGCGCCCCAGCCTTTGGTGGGGTTACCGGCGCTTCTTGCCTCCTTGCCCTCTTGGCCAATGGAACTATGCTTTCTGAGGAGCTCGATGATGTGCAGCCTGGTACTGCCTGTACCGTGGCCTCCTCCTGAGTGGAAGGATGCGGTAGCACCGGAGATGTGACGGTACTCTCCGCCAATCGAGCCTTCTTCGTCCAGCAGACGTGGGCACCATGTTTGCCGCCGCATGCCCGTCCAGTTCTGGATACAACGGCACAAACGTGGGCTTCCGGGCACTGCTCCTCCTCACACTGCCCTGACTGAAAGAGGGCACATAGTGAGGTCCCGTTCCTCAGGAACTTGGTGAGCAACTTCCCCCCTATGGAAGGGGGCATTGCCGGGCGGCCTGCCCTGGCGGCCTCTTCTTTGGCCTTGTCTCTCTGCTCGAGGGCTTGCTGAACGAAGTTGAACGACCTCTTCACCGAGGTTGGCGATGCCTTCGCCTGCCATTTGGTGACCACGTCCTGGTTGATCTTCTTGGCAACCGTTGCCTCTGCCTGCACCACTGCGGCATGCAGATCATCCATTGGGATCACTTCCCAAGACTCAAACTTGGTCAGGTTGGCCATGATGGCATAGGCCATGTGCTTCATCCGTGTTGACATCGCTTCCTTGGAGCCGGCATAGTGTGCTGGCATCTTGGCAGATGATTTGACCTCATCTGTCCAGTCTCCTAATGCGTTCAGCTCCAAGTCCGTGAAGGTCGAGAGCAAACCCACTGTAGGTGCCACCCGTCGCCATGTGTATGTTGTGATATTCCTTGCATCATCGACATGGTTCTCGAAGAGGAGCTGGGCCTTCTTCTGGACCTCCGAGATAGGGTAGGGGATCCCTTCCCCGTCAAAGGCCATACCACAGGTCTGCTGCTTCTCTTCGGGCAGCTCTTTGATGGCATCGATCACTCTCTGAGCCCACGGAAAACCATTGGTGAACTCGGCAGGGGCTGACCAGGTAAATCCATTCCTGGAGTGTGCCTGCTTTCCCTGCGAACACCAGGCATGGACAGTAGAGGCAGAAAGCCGCTGGGGGGAACTCTTGGTGATGTGTCGGTGCCGCAAACATCCGACAGCACATAACCAGTTGGCTAACAAGGCCATCCATTCTGGATTGTTGTGTTCGGCCGCGGTGATGATGCCTGCCTCCAAGAAGGGGATCATGCCTGGCTCGGCCACCACTGCCTGCTGCCGCTTCCGTGTCCTCACATTGGGTGCCACTGGAAGCTGGATGTTGGTGAGGTTCCACCCCATCGTGCCGGCTTTGTTGAGCCACTTCAGCCCTCGCTGGGCCGTCTGTGCCATCCTGGACGAATGATGCCAGGTCCAAGTCCTCGACCACTTCGAGGCCCCTGTCCTCCTGGTAGTGCGCCAGCTCCTTCCAGGTGCGGATGGCATTGATGATCGTCTGGCTATCGGCTTGAGTGACTTTCTGTTGTGACAACCGCCGCAACTGCTTCCTCCACTCTTCCAGCCGTGCCTCGGTTACCTTGTGGGCCGGCCGCTGCACAGACATTTCTTCGAAACACTGCGCAAGAGACTCTACCCTCTGCACCACTGCATCAGGCCCGTACCTGTTGGTAGACAGGGTCACTCCCTGTCTCCTCTGGATCATTGGCTTCACGGTCGGTCGAGGAACTCGATCTCTTGCTGAGCCAGCGCCACTATCTTCGACCGCCCTTGCTCCAGCCGCCAGCAACCCTTCATCAGCTTTGGACCGGGCTGAGGCCCATTGCGCCGCCAGAGCGTGCCCTCCTGCCGACATGGCATCCTGGTAGTTCTCGAAGGCATAGGCGAGGTCACTATCATCAGCTAACCCGAAGTGTTGCCTCACTTCCAGCGCCCTTTCCATAGTGGCCACTTCCACGGCTTGCTCTGGGTCCCAGGTGCTTGCTTCACCCGCGGCCTCAAGAGCATACCGTCCCTTGCCGCTCGCCATGGCACCGGCAGCAACCGCGAGTCCTAGTTGAGCCAGGGCTGAGAATGTAGATGGAGATGATCTGGTTCCGGCACTCTCCCGTGCCTTATAACCTCCCTGGACCACCCCCTTGACATCCCCAGACAGGACCGACTCATTGCTCATCGTCAGAGGAGCCGCAGAAGGGGCAGAAATCACCTCCACGTCGGCATTCCTCGCAGACTGCTCCGCCGCAGGTTGGACAAGATGTGAACGTAGGGATCCAGCAAAGCCGACATGGCCCAGGGATCCACTCCACCTCAGCCTCCACGGCACCCAGGATGCGTCGCACGGGTCTCCGCTCGTCTGCGATCGTCGTTGGCCCGCACGACTCCTCCGCAGCCTGTCCAGGGTTCCACCCAGGTACAGCTGCCCCGCTGCCATTCCCTCCATAGCTCGAAGAACTCCTGCATCGTGATGCCGTCACGACACAGGGCCAGCCGGACGAGGGTCCCATGGGCATGGCTTGGGATGAGCTGCGCACGGGTAACGCCCGAGGCAACTCTTTGCAACGCAAGGAGTAATGCTCCCACAAAGATTGGGCTGTGTCACCTGCTTGGGCCAAAACAGCCGTCTTGGTCCAAATGCCCACGAAAGGAAACTGAAAGCCTCCCCTTCTGGTGTCGCATCGCACACATGGTGACTCCATGCAAGGCATTCTGCACACCCCAGGCAACTCTGGGATCCCCAAAACATCCACATTGGGGTTCGTTCCATTATGGATGACTTCCACAACAGACTCCCAAAGGATGCGCGCCTCGGCCGCTCGCCCAGCACGAAGAAGAAGGCGCACGTAGTTGGAGAAGTCCATCCATGCCGCGGTGTGCAGTATCTCTGCACGCGTGTGCAAAGCAACATGTACCCCAGGGATTAGGTTGGCCATTCGGTGGACACCACCACTTAGACCAACTACCTCCCGTCCAAGGAAAACAATGCTGCTATTTTGGATCAATACTTACTTGAGCCAAAATTGGCATTGATTTTACCTTATTTAACCAACCACCAAGGAATGACCACTGTCCACCCAGGCCTGCCAAACACTAGACAGTCATATAATATATATGTATATATATAATATATAATAATATATATATATGATATATATATATATATCATACATATACATATATATATATGTAGGAAATATATGGAAAAATATGCTGTTCTTAAATTCATATCAATGTGTTTTAAGATGTTTTAAGGGATATATCATATGTCCATTGACACTCAACATGTGAACATGAGTGAAATATGTCTGAAATTATTGAGAATAAGCCTATGTCATGAGAACGGACACTTTAAACGGATAGTTGGCTCAAGATAACTTTTTATGGCTCTGGGGGTCAAGATATGTTGAAAAAAATTGCAGAGCCAGTTCCACTGCCAGTTCCGAATTGATGGCCAATCTGATCATCAAAATCGCTGGGAATGGCTATTGATCCATGGCATTCCATGGCCACAACTGCTCCAAGAATGAGAGAGGGAAGGAAAGCCAGGAGATTCGATAACTTGGAGACCATGACTTTCCGTAAACTTGGACATTGTAGCTTTGCATAAATGCTCGAAATCATAAAGAAAACCACTCGGACTTTCGAAATGCTGAGTCCAAAGTCATAGAAAAATCTCATCTCCAGCTGCCGAGTCCAGGTTTTGTGCCGAGCTTCGTTGTTCACAAAGCCATTCAAATCTCCATTGAACAGGGTCTTCTCGTCTCCCGTCGCAAGCATCTCCTTCCGGATTCTTAGATCAAAAGAAAGTCGAAGTATGAAAAACAATCGCATGTCAAACAAATGTAAAAATTTGATTGGATCGGCGAGTTCATCGATGTTATTTGTTTCATGTTTTTGCGGCACCTTTGGCAGTGAAAACAACGTGTTCCAACATAACATCAACGGACTCCTGAAGCTTCGCATAGTCGCCAGTATAGGACGCCTGATATCGCAGCCGTGGCCGTGGCTGTGACTTTCTGCCTCTGTAGCAATTCTCTGGTGTCATCAAACATGGCTGGGAAATCGCAGGACTAAATGGACATACCCTCTGGTAATTTAACATAGCTATTGAAAATGGCCATAGAAATAGTGAGTTGTCCCATTAAAAATGGTGATTTTCCATAGCTATGTTAGTTTATCAGAGGGTAAATGGAGGGTTTAATGCTGGGAAAATCCAGCGGAATAAACGGTTCTTGATTTTCCCAAGGGAACGTTGGCGTTTCCCGACTTGGGATATTTCAATAAGATCCCCAATTCATGGCAGGGTTTCCATGGGTTTCCGACATGTTTCCTGACTTGGGGCACTTCAAAAAACATGTAAAAAAAACTCTGCACGGATCAGATGTCTTCCAGGCCTCGCGAACAGCCTTGATCTCCACCATGTTGTGCTTCATGTATCGCCTCCCAAATCTGAAACCGGACCCAACTGACCCAAGGGCCTTATCTTGTACCCACCCGAAAAAAACGGAAAAAAAAACTATCCCTATTTTAGTATAAGATATTACTTTTCTATTTTTGTTGGGGGCTAGATGTTTTTTAATTGATGCTTTTTTTTCTCCATGTTTCTCCTACTTTTCGCAGATGATCTGCCCAAAAACACATGAAACTGCAGGAGAACAGTCCCGTCTCCAGGATTGGATCGTCTGAGAATCGCACTTCGCATTGGGAATGGCATTACGAAAGCCACTGCTCGGCACACCCTGGGACGCAAGAAAAACGGCGGATTTTTTTCAAACTGCGGAAACTGAGTTCCAGATGGTATGTTACGCCGGTCATCAAACATGGCTGGAAAATCTCCCATTGATCAAAACCCCAAGTTTGTGGGTTTCCTAGCTGGCCATGTTTCCTTATGTTTCCTTGCCAAGGGGTCTATTAAAGTATATTAATTTATTGAACCATATTCATATTATATCTAAATTTCTGACTGCTGTCTCGAAAATGATCCTCCCTTCCTTTGGATCCTTTGGGGATGGTCCAAAGAGGTCTGGTAAAGAAAAACACATCGGAACTAGTTTCTGGTGATTCAACGTAGCTATGGCAAATCACCAAATTTCTGATAGGCAGATTGGTGCATCATCTATAAAATCTATAAAATCTATTTCTATGGGCCATTGTCCATAGCAAACTGTGAAATTACCGCGGAGCGTAAACTCAGGCAGAGTTCAAACTCCAGACTGTGCAGTGTGTGCCGTCACTTCTTTGGTGCGCGAAACGGAAAATTTCCCGAACAATTCATGGTTTGCTACAGTTCCCATGCCGCCAAAACAGACCCTACATGACCCAGGGCTTGGACGATAAGTTTGCGTGAAAAATTGGCCACGTTCGACGTAAAAAAACGGGGGATGGGGGACCTTCCCATGGCGCAATGAGCCAAGAAACGCTCGGGATCTCAACATCAGTTCCAGGATGATACTCTGGCATCGTGCCTGTGACAGGAATCCAGATTCAGGAGCTTCAACCGGTTGTTTCTATAAACATGGGGCATTTATATATATAGACATACATTTCATAGATTTCATAGCCATCAAATAATAACAATAATTATTATCGCGGCAAGAGACCCCGAAGAGTGTGCAGATTGGATTCTAAAAGGAAAGGTTGAATCGAAGGGACACAAAATCATCTGCGGCTCCAAGCCAGCAGGGCAAGAGCGACCCTAGTAGTGAAAGCATGGTGTTCATTCTCAAGGTGATCTGGGTTTGTCTGAAAATAGGGTATATTCCCAATTATAGCCATTTAATAGGGATAATGATCATTAACCATTGGGTTTAGGGGTACACTATTTTCAGACACACCCATCTCTGGAAGAAGAGATGCCAAATCATAAATTCGGCAAGTTCCCTTTGTGAAGATCTCTGTAGAAGATTGTGCGCAATATTTTAGTGACAGGTGCCCTGCAGAAGCTGATCCCTTTGTAAGGCTATCCGTACAAGGTGTCTATAAGAGATCTCCACAGAAGATCTCTATAAGAGATCTCAAAGTCTGGAAGTAAAATCTCTGTTCCCTTCACCAGGTCCCTGTACAAGATCTGTAAAATAGGTCTCCGGGCAAGATCTCTGTACAAGATCTACAAAAGAAGTCTCTTGGAAAAATCTCTGTAAGAGCTCTCTTGGCAAGATCTTTGTAAGGGACCTCTTGGCAAGATCTCAACAGATCTCTATGCGATGTCTCTGTACAAGATCTCTGTAAGAGGTCTCGTGGCAAGCTCTCTGTACAAGCTCCCTATAAGAGGTCTCTTGGCAAGATCTGTTTCAGAGATCTCTGCACAAGCTCTCTATAAGAGCTCTCTTGGCAAGATCTCTGTAAGAGACCTCTTGGCAAGATGTCTGCACAAGACTTCTTTCAGAGGTCTCTTGGCAAGATTGAAGAGATCTCTGTAGATGTTTGTATAAGAGCTCTGTTGGCAAGATCTCTGTAAGAGACCTCGTGCCAAGATCTCTCTACAAGATCTCTATCAAAGCTCTCTGCATAAGATCTCTACAAGAGGTCTCCGTGGCAAGATCTCTGCGCAAGCTCTCTATAAAGCTCTCTATAAAGGACCTCCTTGTCAAGATCTCTGCACAAGATCTCATGTTGATTATCAAAATTAGCACCGCGCCACAATCTCACGAGGACACGTTTGTGCTGTAACGGTCATCAAAAATGTCGTGTAAGTATGAGACCACCTCGAATTAACACCCGGCCTTAACAGCTATCGTAAGGACCCCAAGTATGGCCACACTGTTTGGGGAACAATAATACGCACTGTAAATAACAATAATAGCGAAAATTACTGTAGCTTTTGCACCAAGACTCTTTTGGGTATACGGGTATACCCAATTCTTTAGACAAACCTCAACTTGCTGTACCTACAGGAGACCTCACCTCGTCGTAGCCGGGCTGGATTGGGCTCGCGGGTTTTTGAGCCGATCGGCTGTCGCAAATGGCCGTTGCATCTTGAAATTTCCAGGTGAAGTCGATGTTACTCCCCATAATCCCATCACCCTAATATTACGAATATTGAAAATCTTCAGAAGAAACCATGGTTTAGTAGGGGATTTCTACATCATTGGAACCATACTTAATGGGGGTGGTTTTTGTTTTTGAAGGGCTGGGATTAGCGGAGACTCAACTCCTCTGGCCGCCCAGTGGCCATTGGGGGGGTTCATCCCCTGCCTTTCCAATACGCATCTTCTGGCACAGGTCTGCAAACAAATCGAAACCGATGCACAAACATGGACAACATACGTACTCTATGTTTGGAGACGGAGAAGTTGACACTATACCTACAAATTGGAGAAACTTGACTAATGGTGAACAATAGGTGTACCATGGATAGTAACAATAAAGATATGATATAAAAAGAAGTAAAAAGATCTGTTTCTGAAAGGCATCATTGTTTACCGCCGGTGAAAGCCATGATGATTGCTGGCTTGGAAGTTCCGTTGGTGGACCGGTGTCGATTCGTGATGTTGTTGGAAGATCCCGCTTGGTTTTGGGTGAAATCAAACATGGTCACATGATATGGGTAATTCTATCAGTGGAAATTTCAGGATCCTAAAATCGAGGTACTGTACCGACTGTACCATATAAGGACATATTTTGTGGGGATATCCAGGTACCTCTAATTTAGGTTCCTGACATGGCCATTGATTCTACGGATGTCATTTTTTTTACATTTTGGATATTGACATTCCAACGGCGATGATCTGAACATGTCGAACATGTTTCTGCGCTGAGAGCAGTCTTGAAGCTTCACCCACTCCCAATTTTTTGGGCAAATCGCATGCTCAGTTGCTCCCGTCTGCGCATCAGTAGCTGCCTGGGACAAGGCAGTAGCTGGATGTAGCCGGTAGCAGGGTTTTTCATCAGCAGATAGCATAACCCATAGGATCCATGTATGCTATATATGCTAACACTGGGGGTATATTGATGGGATCCATGTTACCATATATAGCAGCACCATGGATCCTATGGGTAACAAGTACTTAAGAAATCGATTATGACCGGACAGATCAGGCCTAGAAGGCTGGACATATTAAGTGTTTCGTACGGTGCCCATCTTGCCCGCAAAACCTGATGGCCTTTTGTATGACTGTCTTATGAGATCTGGCTCAAAAGAATGGCTGATAAATGGATATAAATGGCTTATAGCATGGCTTATAGCATGGCTTATAGCATGGCTTATAGCATGGCTTATAGCATGGCTTATACCGATGGTATAAGCCAACTCCTGGATTAGAAAAGAGATCCAAAACGTCACAGAGCATTGACGTTACCACCATCGAAAAAGCCGAGACACTTTTAGCAGCAGCCACTCACATCACTCACGGGGGATATCTCTAGTCCCCCAGGTCACCGAAAAAAACCATGGGGTTCGACTAGTGCACCGAAAGTGAGCACCGCCCAAATCCATCACCGATTTCCATGGCAAGCCTATGGATCCGTCTTTGACGGAGGCTTGTCCATCGGCGACCATCGGTCTGTATTTGGAGTGCCCAGTCCAACTTTCGAAAATTAAAAAGATATCCGGCGAAAAGGTTGTAATACTCACATATTTAAGATATTCATAGGACATTCATGGACATTCAACATCAAAGATGTTCATCATATTACATTCAAATCATTCAACATTCTTTGGGCTTTGATTGGTTGGACCAGAATGGGGGATGTCCAAAAAGACAGCCACAAAAGAGGCGTACTTCAGTCGCGAAATCCGTGGCTGCATCTGACATCGGGTGAAACCAAAATAGGAAGTGGGAACATGCAAACCAGCGCCTACCCTTAGATATGTACCTCTTAGTACGTCTTCGTTCAATTCGTCGAATCTGCCGTTGGCGTTTTTTGAATGTTCCCTCTAATCTAAATTCAAACGCAGGCAATGCAGCACTCTGAAGCGAAGCTACCAGGTTACCAAGAAATCTTGCAGCACAAGCTCTCCATTGCTGCATGGGGGGCCAGCAAAACATGCATAAACTTTCCATATCTCACCACAATTACAGTACATCTTTTTCTCAGGCAGAATCTGGGATAAAGGGCTTCATGCTTCGCTCATAAAATCCTGCACTGCCTGTGGAATCTGAAAAGAAGGGCTTCGCCACAAGGTTCGAACAAATAATCCCTATACTTCAAGATGTTTGGATTAGAGATCAAGAAAAATACATAATAATAATAATAATAATAAATAATAATATGTTTGAAAAACATGTAGGATGTGAGTGCGCCCAAGTTCATACGAGGCACGTAAAACCTTCCATTTATATACATCAATCGACCAGTTTTGAGACCTCCAACTCTAACAACCCATGGTGATGTGCTCAACCAAAAAACTGTCAAGATTCTTGAGGCTGTTTATTCCTCTAGTCTATATCCATGTGATCCAAAAAAGAGGTGAAACCGTCTGAGACATGAAAAATACCCCTATCCCATCAAAATGATTAGTCAATATGTACCACCATTTTGTTTTACAATTATCTCCAACAAACCAGACAGTATGACTCACCCTTTTTGAATAATCACTCAACAATGGCATTTCAATGGCTATCATGTGGTTGGGAAATTCGATGCGTAGCTCCAATTGGCTCCCCATGGAATCATTTTACTAGGGAACATGAATACCCTTCACCGCTCAGTTGCCCTTGAGCTATAATACATGGGTTGGTTTTTGTATGGCTTTATAACTTTATATGTTTCTTACGGTTTTAATGTGGGTAAACAATCATAAACAATCCCCCAGTCATCACCATTTTTATAGGTGGTATGTTTACCATTCCCAAATGGTTGGTTTATTGTTTTATCCACATTAATAGTCATCACCATTAATCACCATTGGTCACCATTAATACCCATATATCACCATTAATAACCAATATTGCCAGTGGTTCATGATGAATCCGCCCTGGCGCCCTGTCAGCAGATCACACAGGCGCAGGGCCCTCGCGGCTTCTTCCTTCGCTTGGGCAAAATGCGCTTCTCCAGGCCCGCGCTTTCACGCCAAATGCGCCTGGATCTCTAGGGATATTGTGTGGGAAAAAACCGGGGATTTCACCAAACCCCGGGATCCAATTTTGGGCCATTGAACATGGTGGTATGAGTATGTATATAAATATATATATATACATAATGGGAACATTCTGGGATAGAATGGGATATGTATTTTTCAAAAAAATAAAAAAATATGAGATGGGCGTGTGTGAAAATGGAAGATTTACTATCAACAAACAGCAATTTGAAGGGGCAAATGATGATAAACCCTCAAATTGTCAGCCAAATTCGGGCGTATCCTCTTTTCAGACAAAAGGAAAACCTTGCTGTTGCAGTGTTCTTGTGGTATTTGTCTAGAAGCCAGTGCGAGCAATAGGCCTACCAATGTTCAATGTGGTTCGAACACATTTTGGAGCCGCTAAATTGGCTTATACCTAATTTAGATTTAAAAAGGGATTTTAAAAGTGTGGCATACTCTTGCCAGCATTTGGGTCCCCTCCAAGAAAAAAAACCTTGAAGTCCTCGACCGCTGACGAGTTGGGGATCATCGACCGTGGCAAATCCCAAGGCAAGTGAGCAGTGACAAATCGACAACGTCGTCCCTTAACAGACTTTGTTAAGAACCGATTTCCCATGAGATTATAACAATCCTCAATATACATGTATACATATGTATATATATATATATATGTATATACATATGTATATATATATATGTATATGTATACATATGTATGTATATATATATATGTATATGTATACATATGTATGTATATATATATATATATGTATGTCTATATTTACACATATGTATATGTATATATATATATTCCTACATCCGTATGTATATATATATATAATTGTTTTTTATGTATATATATATATATGTGTATGTATATATATATGTCTATATATATATATATCTATATATATAT
>CAMXCT020001935.1:356896-399006 GCA_947184155.2 Cladocopium goreaui
TTATTGTTCATCGCCTCATCGATGAGGCCCAAGAGCCGAAGACTCACTAAAACCCGAGAGATCCGGAACCAGTTGTGGTTCCCCTCGGGGCAATTCACCACCTCAGATGAAGGTGTGGCAGAGTTTCGTGGCGATTTTACCTATGGTTACTGGTTGGTGGTTTCAACATGTTTTAACCCCTCTGAAAAATATTAGTCACTGGGAAAGATTATCCTATATATGAACTGGAAAACAAAATTCATGTTCCAAACCACCAACCAGCTATATTATATAGTGGTTGAAGATGGCTGTTGGGAGAGCCTCCTTCACCTCTCACATTGTTTCTTTCGGATCTCAAGGAAACTGAGTTCAGAGTATATATATATATATTGTTTTTATGCACAAGAGATATGTCGGATGTGGGAAAGTCGGCCAAAGAGAAGCACGACAATGATCTTCAAGTAAACCTCAACTGAAATGTTGTTGCAAAATGTATTTGTGTATTAGGTTTTTTCTACTTGTAGCACATCGTTTTGATGCTGGGATATGTGAAAATTATTTCTAGGGGCTTCAACCGATCAGAAAATAGAAAAATGAGGACTATCGTCCGCTCATTGTTGCTGGTTCCCCATTTTTTGGCTGGAAAAAAACTCCCACCTAAAAACTGATCATCAATCATATACTGTAGATTGATTTTAATATAACTTATCTTAAAATCATATATATATATCAATCCAGAATATATATATATATATCCCATTATATCCCTACATTATGACGGTCAACGATTTTTGTTGATGATTGTGACATATCATGCCCCCCATTACGGCTGTTAAGCCCAGCAGCCCAGCAATCTACGCGCCGTTTTCGGAAGGACTCGCCTTTCGTGACGGTCACCGGCAGCTTTCGCTCCTCGTTCTCTTCCTGACGGAATCTTGGGAAAAACGATGGAGTTCTCTGAATTTTTTGGGGAAACAATTGGACTTGATGGCTTGATAGCCACATTTTGAGACCCAGCTCTTCAGAGAATGGACGCACCGGTCTCTCCATAGGGTACTGGACTCTCCAGCAGGGCAGAAAATGGCTCTGATTTGCAGATCTCAATCGTTTCAACCAGGGATCGTATCAAATGATCCCAATCAACGAGGGTCACAACAAGCAATTCCCCGGATCCCATGATAGTGACGCAGGTTTTTTTGGCTCATTGAACGGCCACGATCATGTGCAGACATGCTTGTCATTGTATGCATTGGTATACATATATAATCCCTTCCCCCTAATACCAACCCCCCTATTAATAAACACCTCAGGTAGTTTTTAGTATTAGGGGGTATTTATTATTAGGGATCCCTATTAATAAAATCAAACCCTTAATAATAAAAACTATTTTTTCCGATTTCAAAATCAATTAAATTTCTTTATATAACGCGATTATAATATTGCCAAAAATTGGATTTCGAAGCGGACCCTATGAATAAAATTAAAAACCTTAATAATAAAAACTAGAAAAAATCGGACGGACCCTAATAATAAACATCCCGGGTTTGACTAGTTTTTGGTATTAGGGGGCAAAACCCACAAATGGTAGGTTTATGTTTAAATTGTTTTCTAAAGGGAATCAATTAAAAATCAAATTGGCCAATCTGAAATTTTCCAAAATTAGAGATGGACCCTAGTTTTTAGTATTTGGGCGGGGTTTAGTAATAGGGGGAAAGGATTATATAATACTATGTAATATTACATAATTGTATACATAATATCACATATATCATATATCAATATATATCATATGTTACAGTTACATGTATATCTTCGCTATATATATATATACGAGTAGCTATTTAGAAGTGCACCGGAGCCAAGGATAAGTGACATGTCTGACATGTGTTTCGTCGGAGCGAAGAGGGGGCGTGCCACGCCGCCACGCCTCGTGCTTTTGACCCTTCTCCTCACTCACCGGACTGCAGGGCGCGGCAATGTCCTGGAGAAATATGAGAAATCGCGCCAGAGTTTGGGCATTGTACCCGCGCTGTGAATCAATGGTTAATCAACGGTTCATCAATGGTTAATCAATGGTTAATAGTGGTTGATAGTGGTTAATAATGATGATTAATAATGGTTAATTGTGGTTAATAGTGGTTGTTAATCAATGGTTAATCAATGGAAAATAATGGTTAATGATGGATATAATGGGGCATACCTTTGGATATAACATGATATACCCTCTGGTAAACTAATAGTTTGCGAACTGGAAAATGGTGATTTCTAGTGGATTTACCGACTGAAAATGGTGATGTTCCATAGCTAGTTTACCAGAGGGTAAGTTTCCCAGGTGTCTCCTCGTCAAAGGCATAGTCCAAGCCAAGGAATTGCAGAAACTTCTCAAAACATCGGATGAGATTGTCTTCGACCTGACGGATCCGAAGGCTGAAAAAAATAGCACCGTTGGAAAGGTATCTTACCACGATTTCACCAGTGGCTTTTGCTGCTACGACCCAGCCGAAACTGTGGCACCTGTGCCATGGCAAAATCATGCCGAACATTGCCATTTTAATAGGGAAAATGTATGAAAATGTGACATTCACTAATGGATTTCTATTATGGGTTTCTGATTTCTGTAACCAATGGATTTGGGAATTTAGGGGTTTTAACTGTGGCTTTTCCAAAAAACACTTCAGACCTGCTTTTCATTGCTGCTTTTGGGGGTTGCTGTGGACCACATGTCAACCACTTCAGCCCAGTTGCCATGGGGTCAATCAACATCTCTTCTTGAACCTCCGGAGTCAACACCGGAGCTTCTGGATGGTATTCCTCAGGCGTGCTACAGGGGAAGTGGTGAAACATCGAGCTGTAAACTATAGGAAAACTCTTCGAAAATGCTTCAGAAAGCGGTCTTTCATGGGCCTGAAGGTAATCAAACATGGAGGTTTTAAGATGTTTTACTGGGAACCTCATCGAAGGATTGCTGGGCGATTCAAACTAGGTTTGATTTCCAGAGGCTAAATTAAAAGATCAAGGGCTGACGAGATCCCCATGGCTGGGACTGTGACCAGTACCAGTTCATTTCACTGTCACCACCACCAGCCCCAATCAATTTTGAAGTGCTATCGCAGTTCTGGTGCTGCTCCTTCCGGCGATCCGAAAATCAACACATGGTATGTAAATGTGAAGTTCTGTATGCAATTAAGACTCGCTCTCCTCATCTGTTGGGAAGAGCCACTGGATGTAGTTGTGTTGATCTGGCAGGGACACTCTGGGCAGAATGGATCACTTTGGAATCATCGCCAATTACTGGTTGGTGGTTGACCTACCCCTCTGGAAAAATATGCTCGTCAGTGGGGATGATTATTCCCAATATATGGAAAAATAAAAACATGTTCGCTGCAACCGTGACGTTGCTCCGCGTCTGACTTCAGGTGGCTATGAAGATAAAGGTGATGTTATTACCCTAATCAACATATTGTTCAAAGGGGGTGGCGAATTTTGATCCCTTATGAAGATAAAGGTGATGTTTTTACCCCAAACAACATATTGTTCATAGGGGGTGGCGAATTTTGATCCTTCATGGAGATATAGTTGGTGTTATTACCCCAGTCAACATATCGTGCATAGGGGGTGGCAATTTTTTGGATCCCTCATGAAGATAAAGTTGATGTTATTACCCCAGTCAACATATTGTTCATAGAGGGTGGCAATTTTTTGGATCCCTCATGAAGATAAACTTGATGTTATTACCCCAGTCAACATATTATTCATAGAGGGTGGCGAATTTTTGGATCCTTCATGAAGAACAAGTTGATGTTATTACCCCACCCAAAATATTGTTCATAGGGGGTGGCAAATTTTGATCCTTCATGGAGATATAGTTGGTGTTATTACCCCAATCAACATATTGTTCATAGGCAACGGCGAATTTTGATCCCTCATGGAGATATCGTTGATGTTATCACCCCAATCAAAATATTGTTCAGAGGGGGTGGCAAATTTTGACCCCTCATGAAGATAAAGATCATGATTATGATGATGGTGATGATGATGATCATGATGATGATGATGATCATGACGATTGTAAGTGTGGAGCAACGTCCGGGTTGGGGCGAACATGTTCCAAACCACCAACCAGGCATAAGATGTATTTCTATGTTGTTTTTTAATCAGAAGGTCGGATTGCCTCACACGATGGCTCGTGCAGGATCAGGTGGTAACTTGACAAATAGACATACCAAACTTGCCAAACTGTCTCACTTGTACAGGGGTGGGAGGGTGGGCTATGATGACTCTCATGTGCACTTGCAAACCAGCTTCAACTTTATTGCAAACTAGGTTCAATGGGCGCATCCAATGGGTGTGGTCTGGGGTAATCCACAGAAGAGCCATACCATCATTTGTTACAAACAGCATACAACACATTCACAAATGACCAGATAATACAACTTACACAACCGTCATTTTCCACTCAACACACCTTCGACACAACGCGGTTGTTTCACATGAATAGGCCGCCCGCAGCAGTATCACAATCATCAGCATGACCATGTTTGTTATCAGAGCTGTGATCATCAAATCAATTTAGTCGTCATCCCCATCATCAACACATATACACAATGTCATTACCATCATCTTATTCCGCGTGTACAGCTGAAACCTTTTTTTCGTGTACAACCAAGGCCCCGATCAGAGAGGAAGACAGCATGACCCAGTGCCAACAGCATAAATCTCCAGCTGGCTTTCCCCGGCTATACCCCATAAATTGGAGACATAACCATTGGATTCTTATTGGTTATTATCCCAATTCATGAAGGTTATAATCCAATCAATCGGATCATTATTCAATAATCCAATGGTTACCCTCCAGTAAATTAACCTGACGACCCTGCCAGGGGTCTTTCAAGATGCTAGTGAAACCACTCAAAAAGGCTGATTTTCAGGGTCGAACAGTTCATTTACCAATGGTAAAACTGGTTGGTGGTTTTAACAATCTTGAAAAATATTAGTCAGTTGGGATGATTATCCCATATATGAAATGGAAACTAAAATTCATGTTCCAAACCACCAACCAGGTTATATATTTATATATATATATATATCCCCAATTGATTGGCTTCTCCATAGCTGGCATAGCAGCGGAGTTTCCGGGTTCCCAGGCTCTCCCATCTGTCCAAACTCCATGCCAAGATCGAATCCAGATCTGCACCGCCCGGTCCGGGGCCAAATCCACCTTTCTGCAGGCGATTTTCATGGGAAAAGACTTACTGGTGCTTAGTAGGGAATGAGGGAATGATCCATAATCACTAGTAATAATCATCCCATTCCCCCATTCCCATCCATTCCCTACTAAGCACCAGTAAGAAGATCTGGGAAGAGCGAAGATTCACAGGAACAACTATGGATTAACACGAGCATATTCCCACTCAGGATCCCAAGATATTGATCCCTAGTGGATGAATCCATTGTAAAAATGGGTTGATTTGCGGGTGACTGGCCATTGGATGGATTGGATTGTAACGCCCATCAATTGGGATATGAACCCTTGTAGCTATGGTTATATAATAACTTATTAATGGAACTGCTCCCCCAATCAGAACAGGGTCTCTGGCTCGAAGTTGTTTCGCGCGGAGAATTCTGGAAGAATTATATAGTCTTCTTTGAAAACATATTGCAAGAGCAGATTGTAATACTAGACCACATATGAAAAACCACTTGTCTTAGTCTTATCTGACATTCGTATCATCAAACAACCATATTATACCTAATCTTACACATCCAAAATCATGTTATAACAATCATTTCAGATATAATGATCGTATCTCCATGTTGCATTGAAACATATCTGAAATTGAGAAACTGTAGAATGTAAACGAAACTATCTAACAAATATGATACTTAAGTGAATATCATATCGTAGCCATTTGAGATATATGATATTTTAATAGATAGATCATCTGATGTGTAGATATTGTTTAATCATCTGACAGATCTAGTTTTATATTAGTCTTGAATATCATACCACCATATACCACCTGGGATCCACCGTGATCCATGAAATGAAGCGTCCCAGAAACGCAAGAAGGCCAAGAGCGCTTCCGGCGGAGGTCTCTCGGCTGCATGGGCTAAGGTGGGCCTCATGCCGGAAAAACTCTGGGATATGATAAGTATAGACCTGTTAGTATATAGATGTTCTTTTTCTTTGGGTAAGAAACATGAATGTTTTTCAGGATCTCTTCAGGGTGGGATAAGTGATTACTATGATTGTTTAGGTCCAAAAAGTGTTGGAGCCCGAGATTCACGGTGCCACTGGTCTTCCTTGATCTTTGCAGCAAATCAGTGGTGGAGAGACAGCTTGCATTTCTTTCCGTGACAAGGGAGCAAAACCTATGGAGGGATTCAAAATTTAAATGTACATAAATGTATATGTATTACGCATACGTATATGTACAATATGTATATGTTGTAAACATATGTATATATTACATATAGATTAATATCATATATATACATTCATATATCATACATGATATTATATGTATACAAATATATATATAATATTATATGTTATATATTGTTATATATTGTGTATGTACTCCGGTCCTGCGCAGAGTCGCAGAGTCTTTACAAACTCCAAGTCGCATCTTCGCATTCATGGCTGCCACCATGACCTTGGATAAAAAAAAAATAGCCATGGCTATGGGAAGATACCAACTGGTTATGGCAATTTTTATGACCTTACACTCACCAACATTATATGGAAAAACGATGGAAAATCACCATGTTCAATGGGAAAAATCACTATTTCTATGGCCATTTTCAATAGTTTACCATCTGGCTATGACTAACATAGCCATGGGAAGTGGCCCATAGGAATAGAGGTTTACCGAACTTAAAGATGGTGATTTTTCATGGCGAACTGTTCAATAACCAGAGGATACTTACTGGAACATCTTGGTAAGTGTACGCAAGTCAACACTATACCATTTGGAAACTATAATATTGTGAACTCCACACATTTGCTTGAAATACCATGTTTGTTCACCCATAGACCATTGAGATCTAAGTAGTACGGAAATCAAGTGGCAAATGTATCAGGTCACGAACGGGTTTTAGCTCGGTATCAACAGGAAATCATCCATGGAGCCAACAAAAATCAGCCGTCTTAAAATTTAAGGGACAAACCTAGAATCTGAGATGTGTCCTTTTTGGAATGGACATGAATAGACTATTTTTTTGTGGGATGTTCCCATGGAAATCAGGCACAATCATATATATATATATACCATCTGGTTATGACTAACATAGCCATGGAAAATCACCATTTCTAAGTTCGGTAAACCATCTATTTCGATTAGGGCCATCTATACCATGGCGAACTGTTAGTCATAACCAGAGGGTATATCCCATTAATATCCCATTGAATCACTATAAAATCCCATTGAACCACTATAACATCCCATTAAACCAGAGGGTATTTAAAGATTCATCCAATGCGCGCGTTTCCTCCCTCTGCGGAAGTTCTTGGCGCTCTTCGTCCGCCTGGCAGATCTTTATTCGACCAACCAAGTGCTGAAAAAAATGGTCAATTTGGGGATGGTTTAAAAAAAGTTGCTTTGCTGACATTAGTGGGATATGGATATACTGGGATATATGATGTGTAATATGTATATATGTATATATGTATATATGTACATATACATATGCAAGAGTATATGCAAGAGTATATGATCCACATGGAATTTACCGACTTTACCTTCTACAAAAATGGCAATGGCTTCGTAGTTCTGAAAATCGGTCAGCGACTGACCCCATTGGACCATCCCGCCATAAGGATATCATGGTACACACGAGCCCAACAAGCATAGCTACAGGTAGTTAAAGGCTCAGATATTGCCAGTATAGAGAGTAGTTATAGGCTATATACACTGCAACATAGCCATGCATAAACCAAGTCTAGCAGAAATATATAGTTACCATCTGGTTATTTAACATAGCCATGGAAAATCCCTTATAAATGGAGGTTAAATAGGAAAATCATAAATGAGCCATTTTCCATGGCTATGTTAGTCATAACCAGAGGGTAAATGATCGCGAGCGGCTCACCCATGGCCGCCATGGTCTCCATGGTACACGGACGTCACCCACTTTCACCAGTTGAGACAACGATCACCTCTGGATAGAGACGGCTCACTTGCCCTCAATCCGAATCCCTGACCTACCATACCTGGTTGGTGGTATCAACCATCTTGAAAAATATTAGTCAAATGGGATGATGATTCCCAATATATGGAAAGATTAAAACTGTTCCAAACCAACAACCAGATACATATCGAATCCTGCCCACGTGTCTTCATCGAATCCCATTTTCTCATTAATTTTCTTTATTCTGTTCATCATAAATGCTCCGTTGCGGCTGGTTCACTCCTGTATTAGTATGAGTCAAAAGTATTCAAAACCCTGGTACCCTGGTGTTCCTCACCAAACTGGTTCTTCTGGACTATTGTCTCCAGATCAACCCATCATTCTATGGCATGATTCATCCCGTTTCTTGCTAATTATTTATAGGATACGGAACCACGTTTGATATCTCCCAGGTCCCAGTCGAAACCCATCAGTTCACCACCTAGCTTCTCATTGCTCCTTTTCCCTCAGTTCGGTCTATTAAAATCATATTATATCATATTATATTATATCATATTACATTATATGATATTATACTATATCATTGACTATATATCATACTATATCATATTCTTATCTCTTAAAATCCAAATCATTTCGTGAACTTCCAGGCCACACCTATGTGAAGAACCGACTAAGCTTGGGATTGAAATCGTTGCTTTCTATCGGTACTAAAGATAGATTCTTTGAAACTAAAGATTTGAAACCACTCATCTTTTCACAATATATGTATATATAAATACATATACCTATATAATCCTATATATATATATTCAATCATATACATAACTCTATATATATACACATAATGTTATAGTATATATATATAAGACAGCATTTTCCCATGCGGCGCCGCCTGGGCGTCATCCCCACCTGCGAGAGATCCCCGCAGCTGCGCGAGGGCAGGCGTCGCGAGGCGCCCGAGCGGCGCGAGCCCACGCTCCGCACGGACTTCGTGGGTTTCATGGCCGGCAGACCGAAGCCTCCGCCAGGGCCAGGGCAGCCGGGACCAAGCCATGGGGGATCGGAGTGACAAAGGGTAAACACCCTGGTATAGATGGAGCATAGAAATAGATGGTTTCCCTATGATAAATGGTGATTTTCCATGGTTTTATCACTAAGGAATTGAATGAATTGAATGAATTGGATGAATTGGTCAAAATGTTCAAGACCTGACCAGGGATTTTGAGTCGGTTTTCACTATTGCTCTTTCCTGTCATTTGTTACATAGCGAACTGGAAAATCACCATTCTTCATGGGTAAACATAAATCATAAACCATCATAAATCATCGAAGTAAATGGGCCATGTTCATCCATTTTCCATTTAGCTATGTTAGCTACCCGGAGGGTCACATGTAAATTGAACCCAGGGGTAAATTCACAGAACTATGGAAAGATCCACCATGGAAAAAAGCTGGGTAAATCCACTAGAAATCACCATGTTCCAGTTCGCAAACTGTAAACGTTTACCAGAGGGTATATCATGTTATATCCAATACGGTATACCCCATTGGATCCATTGATTAACCATTGATTAACCATTATTATCCATTGATTATCCATTGATGAACAACCACTATTAACCATTGCTGATCATCAGTATTAACCACTATCAACCACTATTAACCATTGATTAACAACCACTATCAACCATTGATTAACAACCACTATCAACCATTGATTAACAACCACTATTAACCATTGAGTAACCATTGATTAACCATGGAACATCACCATGTTCAATAGAAATACTGTCGAATCATTGGGACCAACACCTGGGTATGCGGGCCGCCCGCGCCCGGACCTTCCGGCGTCTTGTCCGGCGACTTACAGGGGCTGGATCGTCTCAAAGACACCGGGGAGCCATCCTAAGAGAGAGCAGCTCCGACGCCAGGGGAATTTCAGCCCAGTTTTCGTAGTCGTCCATCGTGGTGAATGGTGGTAATGGTGGTAATATCTAATGGTTTATAGTGGTTTATAGTGGTTTATAGTGGTTTATAGTGGTTTATAGTGGTTTATAGTGGCTTGTAGTGGCTTATAGTGGCTAACAATGATGGTTACTCTCCTGTATATAAACGTTTGCAGTTCGATGTGGAAAATCCACTAATGTATGTTTACCCTAGGGTCACTGGCTTATACCCGCTAATCTAACTGAGCTATTCCCTACTGGAGTGTATCATGGTTCTTTAAGGACTCAAATGCACATCCATCCAAGTAGAAAAAATGAAGCTTGGAAGAGCGATTTACAATCTTCCTGTGTCTGAAAATTTACTGATTTACCCAAATAAACTCCTGATTTCAACAACAGAAACCAGGATCAACCATGATAAACAATGATAAACCAGGATCAACCATGATAAACCATGATAAACCATGATAAACCATGATAAACCAATAAATTTCGGGCGGTACCATTTTCTAAGACAAATCATCAGCTGGACGAAACGGCGCGGCTCGCTGATGGTGTCATTACGGGACCTCCGCGAATCAAAAAAACTGGATCCAGTTGTTGAATAATGTAGATAATATACTGTTAATAATGGTTAATATATGGTTGTTCTATGGTTTATGATGGTTAATTATAATCTGGTTGGTGGTTGAGCCCTACCCCTCTGAAAAATATGCGAAAGCCAGTTGGGATGATGACATTCCCAACTGAATGGAAAGAAAAATGTTCCAAACCACCCTCCAGAATATCCCCTTAAATGATTCCCCGTATCATTCAACCAACTGATGGTTAGCTGGGAACATGGACTCTACCAAGCATCAATAACTACAGTAAGTGTACCCTCTGGTAATTTGTTACATAGCGAACTGGAAAGATCCACCATTTTCAATGGGTAAATCCACTATTTCAATGGCCATGTTCAATAGCGAACTGTTAAAAAAATACCAGAGGGTATTTCCTTAAATGACATAGACAAATAACTTCATCAAATATCTCCAATCAAATAACTTGATCAAATATCTCCAATTCCAAACGTATCATTCAACCAACTGCTACATCATCCACATATATCCACATTTATTTGATCATATAAGACTGATTGGATCCAGCCTTTCTTTTGAACATGTTTGAAGCTTCAGTTGCAACCCCAGTAGCGGGCGAAATGCATTGGAGATGGTCCTGATATATGGGATGCCCTGGAAGACACACCTGCGACACCTGCGGAGGGTTGGCAACGCAAAATCTCCTCTCCAGGTCATCCTAGACATGCAAAAGTAAATTTTGTGAATTTGATAAATTCAAAGTGAGAAGTCAAGAACATCTAGGAATATTCAAGAATATCTAAGGGAGAGGTTATGACGTTTATGACCATCCCCCATGATCATTCTGCTCATTGGGTAAGAGCTTTGTCCTACCGCACCGACACCACCGGTAACCAGGTAACAACCAACGTTTTAGGGTGAAGTTGTAGCCAGTTCTATGCCCTCCAGTGCCCTTTGGTTATGACTAACATAGCCATGGAAAATCACCATTTTTAATAGGTAAACCATCTATAAATGGGTCATTTTCCAGGCTATGTTAAATAACCAGAGGGTAATTTGACTACGGAAAATGACCCAGGCCCAGGATGTCTGAAGAGGCCTCCATTGTGGATTTTCCAGCCAGCCATGTTTGATCAATCATCCCCTTGAAATGTACAGAAGTGTACGAAAGTTACAGTCGAATTACAATACATTAAAAATACATTTTTTTGGATTACTTAGATTGTTCTTGTCAAATTGCATTCACCCTACTTTAACTTGCGATTTTCATCCCTATATATATATATTTATATACATATGCTATTTATATTCCAATGATATATCCGAAAATAAGTAATATCTATATATAAGAATACATTTAAGATATTTAAATATCTATAGATACCGGGGGAATGTAATCCCAAGATATTTATATAGATATTAAAGTTATATTCCCACGGTATCTACAAAGCGCCTCACGTTCTTCCTCATCCGACTCCTCTCCTTGGCGGCGAAGCCAGTGGACTGACACCAAGAGACAGTCATCAGTTCATATGCAGTTATATATATACTAGTATATATAGATATATAATATTACAATATATAAATGATATTACAATATATAAATGATATTACAATAAATAAATGATATTACAATATATATATATATATATATATATATATCGATATTATATACATTATATATTATATTATATCTCTATATATATGTTTTTCCATTCCTTTATATACAATATCCTCACGAGTTTTCCCATGGTTTCTCCCCATTGACATTCTTCCCAAGCATCCAATGGCATCGGCCATGGCAACTTTGATGGTCATCGCTTGACCCATCTTCATGAGCCTCAAATCCACATGGATCCACCCCGAAGTTGATCCATTTAAAATTGGCTGATATATATATATATATATATATTTATTTATGTATGTATGTATGTATGTATGTATGTAATTATTTTTGGATTTATTATACTAAATTGGCTGACCCATTTCATATATATATATGTATATATATATCAGTTGATGGATATATATGTTTTTCAATGGGTCAACTAAATTCGTTTTCACTGAGTTTAAAAGTTGACCCATTTAAAATCCAATCGAAACTTTTGGTGTTTTTTTATTAATTAATTCTTTAACTAAGTAAGTACTTTATCAGGTGCCCTTTGGTGATGACTAACATAGCGGACTGGAAATGATAAGAATGATGATTTAACGAAGTGAAATTCATGGTGATTTTCCAGTTCGCTACGTGAAATCGTGAAATAACAAGACGGTATATAGGACGACACAAAGATGGGTTTGATTTCCAGAAGTTTGTTCAAATAGAAGATATATAATATATGTCTCAGGTCTCCGATAATTATGGCTAAATGCTTCTACAATAGAGGTAAAGATGATACATATATAGCCTATAGCACAATTACTGGGCTGGGCCAGTGGGTCAAAATATGTTTCTTTGTCACAATAGCAGTAGTTGGGTAAACCATAGCATAGATGTGGAAAACCCATCAGGGACTCCTACGGTGGGTGGAAGAAATCCTGCACCACCTCTATAACCTTAGATTTGCTAATGCATAACTTGTACCCCCGCACCACCAATCTCAATGTTGAATGACATGTTGACAGGTTTCGCGCTAGCTGCCCAACCTTCAAATCAGAGGAGCCGCAGTGCTGATCCCCCAAGGGTTTCCGGGCATTTTTGGTGGAAAGATGTGGAACTGATGAACTCTGTGATCTCAGTGCTACAACTTGTGATTTGGCCTGAAGCAAGACTTTGAAGGAACTTCAGATAGATCTTAAAATGATAAAGATTGATAAAGATTCGCGGTATTGACACGCCACCTAGCGGTGGACTTTTGACCCTTCCTGGGGCCAGCAGGACTTGACTCGCTTCAGACATAAAGGGGTGAGGGGAATGCTGTGGGGAGCATCGAAGGCTTTGAACAGCATTCAAAAGGCACCATAGATTTGTGAACATCTAAAATCCCAAAGTATACTCTCAAGATCTCTCAAGGTTGGTAGTTGGTACTGGTAGGTCCTTTCAAAGCTGAAAGAAGAGTTGCAAGTCAAAATTGTTGCTGACTAGATCTCTTGTGGATCGGTGCCGCAACCACAGCAAATTCAGCAGACGCTGGTGATGGGGAAACAGCGCGGCCTGGAGAGTCAGCTACGACAAGGTCGAGATGGGTGTTGTTTTTCTTGGGAATCCCATAAAGCAGATGTTTTTCCCATATGAATATTTCCGGCCATCGCCGAGTTGGAGGCAAATGAAGATTTGGATGTCAAGATAGTGAAGAGGATACCATCTTGACATCAATTTCTAAACATTCTGTATGTCTCTGGATAGCACCAGACGCTTGTATCAGTGCACTACCAAATCAAATGCCTACAGAAAATACCAAGAACACAAAAAATACCTTGGGTCCATGCGTCACCTAACTTGAGTATCTAAGCAACACCCTTAACAAACTAATCCATCCCTATCCTTAATTGTCCTCATGTTTTTCATTGTGCTGATTGTACCTGAAACACAACATCAAAAAACATCGTATCTTTATCTTCCAAACATCTTGGGTTGTCGTCAAGTGAAGCTTGTTGAAATGACAGTATCATGATCATCACTCAGCGGTTTGTCTTGAGGCAACTACACAATGGTCAACTACCACTAGCGCACAGCATTGCCCGAAGCCAAAGGTCATTGAACTCCTCTTTCAGCGCTGGGGCACCTAGCGGAACTGGCCACCTGCGGCTGCTCACCGGCTGAAATGATGGAGGCTCCAGGTCAAGGTAACACCAAGCACTACAGGCTGAAATTCACTGAGCCTACACATTGGGGTGGAGGTTCCTACGAATGCATCTATACTCGCTTGCCTCATCCCATGTCCTTTGGCACCTGCATCATGTTCCAGTGGAGTGGGCATTTCAAAGATGTCTTAAACTGGGGGACCCCAAGCCATGATTTCCAAGAAAATAATCATTTGCCATCTGGAAGACTGACTGTTGGATCAATGCCGACCCCTTAACAACACACTCCTGCATCAGTTCAGCAGGCATGGTCGCTCTCCCCACTTTGCCACCTGCCATCAATTCCAACCACTAGTTTGTGTACTGTGACAGTCCAACAATCCAACCTGCTTCCCGAGCAGACTTTCCGACACCTTGACCTGTAGAAATGTGTTTCATGAACTGTTGACTTCCAGACAACAACGTGGGAAGATATGCGAAGAATTGCGAAAATCCCAATGGCCAACTGCAATAGTTTTAGAGGAAGGGGAGGTAATACGATCAAATTGCTCAGTGAGGTATATTTGTGAACAGCCTGATGAGGAACAACAACCTGCAGATGCTTGGACATCCCAGCAAACATTGGACACGTTTTGCTGCTCAGCTTTGCACAATGGCTCTCGCGAGATTACTCCTATCCTGCGTTTCGGCTGCCACATAGTCTGCAAAATCTGAGAGTAAGTAATGATCCGTCATGATCCGTCGAGAAAAAGAATCAAGAACATCATGCTGAAGGTTGGTTCAAAGAATGACAGGAAATGTATGGGCATGTATGGGCTGTATCCATACTACCGCTGATGCATGCCAGCTTGGGTCATTCTGCAGAAGCTATGCGTAGCCGCAGCCGCGAGGATGTGTTTCTCGAATTTTCCCAACCACTGTAATGAAAATAACCGCTCAATGCTTTGGTGTATTTGAGCCGGGTGTTCACCACCATTAGAAATGGATTGAGCACATCCTTTTTGGGTTTACTATAATTGGCTGGTCATTCTTCGTTAGCTGAAAACTTTTATGTCATGGGCACACCATCCCAATCTTCAGTGGCAAACCTGGCTCATGGATCGGGTATTCTCGATCCCAAAAGAGCAGGACAAACTAAAATGAGAGCAAAACTGTCCCGCTGGTTCCTAGGACAGTAGGATCTAAGGCCAAAGTGCTCGCAGGTGCAGAGTCCAGCCACGCGTCTGGTTGTACAAGGTCGCGTACTTGCCGCTTGCCACTTGAATGAAGCTCTTCACAGACCATCTGACTCTTGGTCCTGGATTGTCCAGGAACCACGGCTCACATAGCAGAAAGTTCTGTCCATTGTGGAGCTTGAAATTCAATGGCACGGCTATCTCCGGCGGGATCTCTTTCCATTGGGGGTTCAAGAGGGACGCAAGATCCCCATTGTCAAACGTATACTCCCATCGGCACACCATGCGCACTATTGAAACGGGCTTTAGCACTCTCCCAGGGCCCAATCACTACAGAGTACCTTCTACTCCGAGCCAAAGAATCAAAACGAAATTGTTGTCGTTGATCTGCCAGGATCCTTTCAATCGAAGCTTCTGTCTGCTCGTTTCTGCTGTTTTGAAATGTTTGCCAATCTCCAGTTTGTCTCCTGTTGGTGCAACTATCATTTCAGGCCGAGAGCTGGGAGACCACATCACATAATATCACATACTAGAACATGCAACAATATGTAACAACGCAAAAGGCGGTCCAAATCGGCCACCTGTGGTTTAGTGCGGTGTTTTCAATCAGAACGTACTCCGGCCAGCTGATTGGCCAAATTCGGGGGGGATGCCACATAGTACCCCTTTCAACATGGGTCCCAGTGGCCTGGCAGAATTCGAAAACAGCCGTGGCAAAGCGTGGCGACCATGACGCTAACGCATGGCTTCCAAAGACGCAAATAGGCGCATCAACTAATTTTGACACACATTGGAGTAAGTTATGGTAAGTTTCACTCGCGTAGTATTGCATTTTTATCGATGCAGAAAAAACACATGGAACTTTAACACTGGAAGCATGCTACAAAAAAACACTTGATGAATCATATTGAATGAATTTGAATGATATTGAATGATGCCTCCCTACTGACTACCTGCAAAGTAGCGTTGCAAAGGTTGATGCCTGGTTGTCACTGAAACTGAATGCAGAACATTGCAGAACTGAATGCACCAAATGCCAGCAGCATTGAAGCTTGATGTCAATCACAGCGCTGCACGACAATCGGTCTAAATGAGATGCGGATGGGTTCTGACCATCCCCTTTGTGACAATTGGCTCATGGTTAACCCCACATCACCACAAAAAAGGTACGGTATGGGCGTGAATTCAAAACCTGATCCCGATTCAGCCACCAGAAATGATCATGTTGAAAATACCATACCAAAAGAAACCGTACGTTTCCTGAGGTTTCCCAAATTGATGTATTATCAAATGGGGGTACACCCCCCCACCAATACAAAAGTTAGGTCATGGGGATTATGAAAGCAATTCCGTGTAACTACGCTTGATGCCTGAGCATCACCAGGACCAGCCAGAGTCTCCGTTGAATCGAGCTGCATGAGGCTGCTTGAAGGTCGAGGTTCTGAAGTGTTAGCACCTCCTCGCCAGCGACAGGCTCGCATTCATCCTCAGAAGGAAAGTCATCCCATTCATCGTCTGCAGTCACAGGCTCATGTTCTCCTCCGCCCAACACCAAGCCGTACCCTGTTGATCGCCACCACAGCAAAAAAACCCTTCCTATTTCTTTTGGGTTTTGGCTCGATGAAGCGACGGCCTTCAAGAAGCAAACTGAATGGAAGGCTGCGCTCCCAATGCCCTTGGCGCTTTCATGTGGCATTCCATGCCACTCAGGAACCTCGGCTTTGCTCTGGGGGCTCTGCTCCGCTTGACGAAGATGGAGTCTCTGGAGGGAAAGCATGTAGCTTTTCAAATTTGGCTGACGCCCGAACTGGCTTTGACTCTTCCAAAGTGCTGCTCTGCACAAGCTTCTAGGGTTGAAAGAGGGTCAAACGCACCACTTTGATGCATCACTCTTTCCACCATGTGCGCAGCGACCCACACCAGACATCTCAGCGTCTGGTTCGCGAAGTAGGAATCTTGGACTTTTCCACCGCGGTTCGCAGCCTCCCACAAGGAGAAAAGCACCATGTAGTAGCCGCTGAGCGCGTTCTGCAGGCACTGTGCAGGTGTAAAGGCACGCGCTGATAACCAAACACCTGTGGTCAAAGCGGACATCAGCGCTAGCAAATGCATTCCGGCATGATCCCAACAGCGATCGCTTGACCAAGCGCTCACATTCAAAGGCCAAGCATGTTCACGATCGGACTGGACCTGCACCACCTCTATAACCTTAGATTTGCTAATGCATAACTTGTACCCCCGCACCCCCAATCTCAATGTTGAATGACATGTTGACAGGTGGTGCAGGATTTCCGTCACTCGCACAAATCCATTTTGATCACTGCGTCTTCAAACAATATTAAATTAGGAGCGCGAGGTTTTAAGTGTGCTCCTTTGAAAGTGGTGCAGGATTTCTTCCATCAACAGTAGGAAAATGATCTACATTCATGGTGGTTTTTCTACGTCAGCAGGATGGTCCTTACATCATCACCATTCTGTGGATCATCGTATCATTTTGAAAATTGTGAGGTTGATTTTCCAGACGTTGGAAAAAAGTGTGTTCAAGAGTGTTGTCGCTTTGTACCAGAGTTCTGAACTTCAAAGAAACTTCAAAAAATGACAAGTTCAACATTTAAAATTGAAGGCCAGACCTATAATCAATTGGGTTAGTGATTACAAAACAGCTCATAAACAAAACTGGTTGCGGTTTCCGGCTTCATCTGTAGCCATTTAAGTGGCCTAGGGACTCAGGGTCTGTCTCGCAACGGCTCATGGCCGAAAAGCGAGACGCCGTGCCCAAATCCTGCGCCGCAGCGGACGAACTTCATGACTCAAGGGTTGAGGAGAGTGGCTTCATGTAAATGACATTGCACATCATACATATGCATATATATATATGTGCATATGACATACAATTATACGTATGAGGAGATTAACAAATAGATTGATATTCATCTTCACAGATGTATACAGTATATAAATAACAACATACAAATATGAGATGCATGTGTACATAGACATGTATATAGTATATATATATACATACTGTATATATATATATATATTAATATATGTTTATATTATTACATATAAGTGATCATAATTAGCCAATTGTATCTGTATCTCTAGCGTTCAAAGTCACTTTGTAAGACAAGTTTCTGGATGAAACTTCTTGCGCGTGACGTAAGTTGATGAGCCATTAACATTGGGTATGTGAATATATTTATATGATATAATATAATATAATATATATATATGTATTACATAACCAGGGTGGTGGTATTAGGTATCATTATATATATAAACAGTTTATACAATTAACTTGAAACAACTCAGAAATCAGATTCCTGTGTGACCAATGACAATGTGTGGGTGAAGCTTATAGTTAAATATGAACACCAGCTAGCCACATCTAAGAACATATTAAAAAATCACAATGTACCATAATGGAAATATGATTGGTAACATCACCATAATATAATCTAGTGTGTGTGTGTGTCTTAAAATGGGCTGGGGTATACCACCTTAAAATAGCTAAGTTTCATAGGGAATCTACGGGAATATGATGATGAAACCCCATATGGTACCCGAAATGTGATGCTAAAAAAAATCATGTTCCCCATAAAAAACGATAAAAAAGGGCTATCTACTAGGCCGTGGCAATGCCGCAGAGCCGTTTGAATAGACATCGATGGCAAAATGCCAGATCCATAGATTGGGCAGGTCATCCTGCGAAATTCGATGAAATTGGGTATATGAAAAATTGCGTTCTTTGGATTTTGTAAACCAACTGGGAAGTTACTGGGTAGATCATCCAACTTCCGATGGAGCCTCTGATCGGGTGGACAAGTGTCGAGGATGAAGCAGTTCCTGGATGGAGTAATGACAACAGCTGAATATCAAGACAACCTCGATTCATGTGACTTGTTCAAATTATGGAATAACACCCCAAACATCCTCAAATTGTTGCATCCATCTCCCTTCCAGCCTCAAAACACCTGAAACTCGCAGTTCCAAAAAAAACTATCCACTCAAAACATGGCCCTGGCGCCATGGTTTTCTAGAGCGGGATTGGATCTCACAAATGGAAAAAAGGGTTCATTCAACTCCTGGGGTTAGTGATTGATCATTGTAAAGTAGCTACCCTCTGGTAAACTAACATAGCTATTGAAAATTGCCATTTATAGTGGATTTAGCCATTAAAAATGCTGATTTTTCATGGTTATGTTAATTTACCAGGGGGTAAATTAGAGCCGCTGGCATGGTTGAAAGTCACACTTGTCATCTCCAGATATCCATTGGGCCAAAGCATCAAAACCAGTTATATATATATGTTATATCTGATTTGGATATAGGGGGTAATTATGAATATTCTCCATTTGAATATCCAGAAACAGGAGTTGGTAAATGACCTAATTAAACATCACCCAACTCTTCGGGTATTTGCTCTCCAACAAAACATTGAAAGTGATGTTTTTCAAATCCCCAAAACATATCAAAACATAACATTTACCAACCCTTGATAAATGCCAGCGATTCTTCATTCAGCTACCAGTCATCGCTGAACTTGACAGGTGGCGACTGGCTCGGCTGCCAAGGCATCCTCGGCGAAGGTGGAGGTGCCCCAGTCTTCGTTACTGCTTGGTGGTATACCATTAATAATGGTTAATATATGGTTATTATTTGGTTAATGATGGTTAATCATAATCTGGTTGGTGGTATACCTACCCGTTTAACCCCTACCCCTCTGAAAAATGATGGAGTTCGTCAATGGGAAGGATGACAACCCAATACAAGCCATATATGAAATGGCAACTACATAAAAGCCATGTTCCAAACCACCAACCAGGCTAAGTTGGTTTATAAACCATAGTTGCCATAGTGACTAGTTCGATCTATCCACCGTTACCTACCATAAATCCTCGTGAAATTGGAGTTATTTGCACCAACATCTGTTGCAACAGATGGGTGCGGTGCCGCTGCGGTGCCGCTGCGGTGCCACTGCCCAAGCCATCCAAGCCATGGCGGTTTCAGCCACCAGTGCTGGTTCAGCCTGTTGTTTCAACCCTCCAGAAACACGTTTTTTTTGTGCGAAAAACACTGCACCTGAAACTTATTCAAGCCCTGATGCAGTTCTTTTCCTTCTCCTTTCCTACTGACAAGCTTCTCTAATCTTGGAGCCTTTCCTTTCCTCTCCATGCTCCTGACAACTAGCAAGGCGAAGAAGGGGAAAGGAAAGAAAGGAACCTGGACTAGAAAAGCTTGTCGGTCCCAGGAGGGATGGTGTGGGGCTGACAAGCTTTTCAAACCTCGGTGCCTGTTTTTTTCCCTTCTGTGCTGCTCCTGGACACAGGCAATGTAAGGAAAGGGACGGCAAGGATAGGAAAGGGACCAGGACTAGAAAATGGCGCTGGTCCCAGGAGGGATGGTTTGAGGCCGGCAAACCTTTTTAGTCCTGGTGCCTTTCCTTTCCTTGCACTGGCCCTTCAAAAAACCATATTGCTTGCTAGCCCCGGTTCCCTGGCTGTGCTGGTTTCTTGGGAATCGGCCGGGATCAGGTCCAGCTAGCCCCGAGGTCAGCCTTTAAATCAAAAGGTTGGTGTATGTTGGGAACTTCCCAGGGCCCACTTGTAACCTCCGCTTTTCCATCTGTCCATAGTGTCGGAAGTTTGACTTCAAACCTCCTTCGATCAAAAAATGATTTTCCATGGCAAAGCCTTAATCATTACAAGAGGGTATACTCTATATCCCAGCTAAATCTATATATATATAAATAAATATAGATATATCTTATTGAATCAACTGGGACTACTGTATATTATCCCACTACATATACCTATATAGTTATAACTATTAAAAATATATATATATATATATATTCTCCATGATTATCCCCTAGATCATCCAAAAAACTATCCGCATTCCAATGATGATGGCAAACCAATACCCCAGTGTATCCCCTCGAAACGGCCATGGTCAAAATTTCTCGTTTTCGGGCCATTTTTTTGGGGGGCCGTGGCTGTGGTGGATCCCAAAAAAATTACCCGGCCTGGTAAACTAACACAAAAAGCTATTGAAAACGGCCATAGAAATGGTTGATTTACCCATTAAAAATGGTGATTTTCCATAGTTATGTAAACGTTTACCAGAGGGTAGTCTAAATAAAAGTCTTTCAAAGGTTACGAATGTGATCCGTGGTCACCCAAGTTGAAACTTCTCAAGTAGAAACGGAGTCTATGGGAAAGCCCCAGAGGAATAACTTTTGTCCTGGCGGTGTATCCCATGATCATCCGATGAGATACCACCATAAATGAAAAAACATAAAGTGGTTGGTGGTTTTAACCATCTTGAAAAATATGAAAGTCAATGGGAAGGATGACAACCCATATATGAAATGGAAAATAAAAAATGTTCCAAACCACCAACCAGTAATTTTGATGGCTTCTAAAAAACTAAAGCCTCAATTCATCTTTTTTGTTCGTCATAGACGTATCCCCATGGATATGTGAGATCTAAACCATGAAACATCCCGATTTCTTATCCGACGAATTTTCTTGGTGAAATATGGAGGTTTCCTGAATTTTTTGGTACCTCTAAATAATGCATGTTCATCGGATTTTCCATGTTCTAAGTATAGACCACCCATTTTAAGGGGTACCCCCGTTTATGGAAATCCTCATATGAAAAATATGCAAAATCCATTGTAATGAATAATGTTGGTAATACAATAAACCATTCCCCAGTCATCACCATTTCTCTAGGTGGTATGTTTACCATTCCCAAATGGTTGGTAAACATGACATTGCTTTAACCACATTAATCATCCATGAGTCATCCATTAATCACCATTTATCACATCAAAAAAATGGTGGGTTTATTATTGTCTTACAAACATTACATATATATATATATACATATTAAATATGTATATATATATAGCATACGTATTTGCTTTAACCACACTAAAAATCTCCCATTTTTTAGCCCTGAGTCGTCTTCCACATCTGCGAAGACCACTGTACTGCCGCTGGAGTGTTGGGAGTGTTGCCCCAGCGACGGCGCCGGGGACGTCGGCGCTGGGGTAAGCGCCATGAGGCCCACGTCAATGCGCCATAGAGGGCATGGAAAGGATGAAGGATTTTGTTGGGAAAAGAAGAGATGTGTTGAGAATGGTGTCTTATCTATGGCTTTTTGATGATCTTCCATGAGTTTTTGGGTGTTTTTCTGGGTGATTTTTGGATGAAGCTCAAGTTGCCGAGCTCCGTAGCGAGCCTGCCGGTACCCATGGTTTGTTCTTTGCTCAGTCATGGAGCCGCTGGAAGCTGTCAACGGAGCCGACCATATGATCCAAAGTTCTGGGTCAGAATCCCTTCCCCCGATGACACAAAACATCATTCAACATGGTGGATGCAGTGGATGAAACCACATCTGACTGGGACCATACAAAATGGGGGCTGTCAACAATAGAGGATGGGAGTACTAAAAATCCCTATGATATCCCCATATCATACCACCATTTTTTCCTATTAAAATCACCTCTTTTTGGTGGTTAAACTCCCCATGTTCAATACCTCAATGATTTGGGCGGCTGAGCAGCTGACTTTTTCAGGGTCGGAGGGTCTTCTGCCACGACCCAGATCCGCTGAACTCTCCGCGGTTCTGATGGTTTTTTTCGATGGTTTCATCGAGTTGGCACATGGATTTTAAAAGAATGGTGTTCTCCAGTCGGGGCAAACTCGTGTAAGGAAAGTCAGTCATGTTTTTAAAGGGAAAAAAAACATCATTCCATTTCTAGGTGAATTCAAGATTGCCATCATCCTGTTTAGATGTGCATTGAAGTCTTTTTGTTGAGACAAGTCATCAACTTGCAACCATGGTCAATCTTTGCTAGTCCACAATTAATTCATGTTTTGCCATGGTGATGGTTATGGTTATTTTCCATGTGCCATCAAAAAAAGATTAATACGTGGAAAATAACCATAACCATTGATACAAAGTTTAACTAAGTTTTGTACTGTGATGGCTAATTCATGTTTCTTTAAACTAAAGGATCAATAGTTACCTTGTGTTGGGGATGCAACCACCAGTGACCGTTCTCGGCGTTCACCTCGGCCTTACCTTCGTCGGCCGGAGAGCCGGACATGCTCCGCTCACTTGATGAAGGCCGTCATGTCTTGCGCGCAAAGGTAAACAGTCCTGCGCAACTGGAGGTGCCACTGTTGGTTAACGCTAAGTTGATGAACAGTTTACTTGGTGAATTGACTATGTTTCTTAATGGTGTAAATATAATTGTATAATTATGGTGTATATATAACTGTATAATTATGGTGTATATAAAATTATACTATGGTGAGTTGACTATGTTTTTCATGGTGTATATATATAAATATATACATCGAACTAGTTGCCTGAACGGTTCATAAACCAAGTTATAAATGGGACACCTGGAATCATGTGCCTTCCATGTAAAAAGGCGCATCTGGAGATGTCAATCCGGGGTGGGGGATACATCACCAAATGATTTGGATGGGTCTGAAATGCTGGATATCATTGCATATATATATATTATATATATACTATATCATGTATATACTATATTGTACTTACTGTATTATAATATATCTACAGTATATATATCATAACTATAGTTATAATATACCATATTGTACCGCCCAAACAGCCATCATCATGGGGAAAATTCGTACAGTTGATCTGCTTGCGTAGTTCCAGGACGTCGAAGGGGAAAATGATGATGACATGTGTGGATGTAGCAAGTTTTAAGACGTTACCCTCTGGTTATTTAACAGTTTGCCATGGTATAGATGGCCCATTTATAGATGGTTTACCTATTAAAATGGTTATGACTAACAGTTTGCCATGGTATAGACGGCCCATTTATAGATGGTTTACCTATTAAAATGGCTATGACTAACAGTTCGCCATGGTATAGATGGCCCAGTTGGAAATAGATGGTTTACCGAACTTACTAGCATGGTGGGTATCTTTCCAGTTCGCTATGGCACAGTCATAACCAGATGCAGGGTGGTGCCCCATAGTCAGCTAAATTGGTTTATAAGTCCAATGTCACTATGGTTTATAGGTGATATATCGAACTAGTTAATGGGATTATAACCCATTTATAACTTGGGGGGCACCACCTTGTGGTACTCCATGGCACGAGTCATGGGGATTCCAACAGCGTCGACCACGACGTCGTCCTGAAGTACTTGAAGAATTCTTCCTGGCGCTGAGATTTTTTTCGATGCAAAACCCGCAAGAGTCTGATCCAAACTGACCGTAATCAGATGGCTACTGGGTTTGAGGACTCCCGTAATTTATGTCATTTGCAAATCGATGTGAGTCGAGTGCTTATCCGCAATCAGATGTTCTGGCAAATTAGTTGGCGTTCAGCTTTTGCACGAGGAAAAACTTGTCGTTTGGAGGTCCAAACAATCCAAATTCACTCTTGACATCTCGAGGCCTACCCTCCGGCGATTTAAGATAGCTATTGAAAATCAGAAATTTATGATTGACCTACTAAAAATGGTGATTGTCCGATTCGCAAACTGTTAGTTTACCAGAGGGTAAACAACGGATTTTGCCCATTTGTCTTGAACATCTTGAAAGAAACCATGAGTCTAAGGGTTGAGTAGACGCAGTGTTTGGACTATGATTAGGATTCATTTGGCCCATATCCAAAGTGTCATTTCTATCGCTTGATACCAAATATCAAATGTATATATACAGTATGTAACAGTATGTATATATATATATATGTATATATTGCTCAAGATATTACATGTCATTTATGCCAGGATATGCCAGTCACTAGGTGTCCGACCCTCAAATTTTGGCATCTCCAGCCAAAATCAATGATGTCTTTCTGGTATATACCATACCGTACCATCGGTCTCTATCCTGCACCAAAGGATTTGGGTTTCTAGGGAATCATCAAATCCCCACCCCCGTTGACCTTTGTATTCAGAGAAAATTCAACGAGTTTAGGGTTTAGGGGTTTAGGGTTGAGCAGAATGATGATGATAATGATGATAATAATGATATTAACAATGATGATATTAATCATGATGACATTAATCATGATGATATTAACCATGATGATATTATTCATGATGACATTAATCATGATGATATTGATCATGATGATATTAATCATGATGATATTGATCATGATGATATTAATCATAATGATATTAATCACGATGATATTAATCATGATGATATTTTTTAGAATGGTATTAATAATGATGATGTTGTAACATTCCACGCACAGGTTGCTCAGCTGTGCGTTGCATGTGCATTTTGTCCCACAAAACAGTGTTTTTTGATGTTCGGACACATGGTGGACGTCGGCGCGGGCAAAAGGATGGGTTTGCGCGTAATTTTACTTCAGAACTGTGTGTATGATGGTTTATGATTGTGGGCATGCCACATCAAGCAACTACTCGACCATACCAAATCTTTAAGGATGAACATTCCATCATATCCCATTGTAACCCCAAGATTAAAAACACGTATGATAACTAGCACTATCTGAGTAGTTTTTTGAAAACAAAAACAATCTTTTTGGGGAGTTCTACAATATTATATAACATATATTAACCATATCACCCAGAACCCCATGGTTTAGTGGACCGTTGGAAAATCATTTGGGGGACACCGGGGGGCCGCACAAAGATTCTTGAAAGAACCATTCTATTGGATTGGGATATTCTATAATTTATGAACATATAGATTTTCTGGAACAGATTCATAGATATGATATAGATATGGTATGATATGGTGGTAAAAAAAAGAACAGTGTTGAATCTTGGGGCTACTCTCTCTCTCTCTCTATGTATATATATATAATCATTATATATTATATACTCATCTGTCATCCCCATCCCCATGTTCCCCACCTTACTGAGCCAGAAGACACCATCGTTGGCCTCAGAGACTCGACGCAACAAACGACCTGAAAAAATCCGGTTGCGTCAGTAGGGCCAAATGGCAAGAATTCACAAATAGTATATAAAAGAATATTGGTAATATGTATATTTGTTTATCTATATATATCGATATGTATATACAGTAGATATAGTTATATATATATACATGTATATATAGTTATAAATAAATAATGATATATATATAATCATAGGTATATAATTACATATGTATAAATATATATATATAAAGGCATGATACCTACATATATATTTACACGACTAGTAACTCACAGAAATTGTCAAATGATGTCAAAAACCAGGGGGTTAAATCATACTGTATATGTTGTATGGTGAAAATTGCTTCAGCAGGGTGAACCAACCACCATTTTGCACCCGTTGAGCCACTTTGCAAGGAAAGCATTGCAAATCGGATGGCGCTCTCAGATCAAATGTGGATTATTGTGGATTGTATATGATTGGATCATTTCGCACGATGCTTTGGGAGCTTTTCAGTCAACGGTTTCCTGGTGAATCACACACTATACTTATTGACCGTGATGAGACAGGGGTAGCTTTGATCAGCTTTGTCTTTTTCCATTCATGTCACATTTGCCAAAAATATGATTCTTCTATCGATGTCGTCTATCTGAAATGGAATGGTACTTTAAATGGATACCCCTAAATATCCCTAATTTTCAACATGGAACCCAAAAAAAATGTTGTCTGGAATCGTCTGGAATCCATTTTCTTTTTCGCGCTTGGATATGGCATGATATGGCCATTCATGGGTTCGATGCGCACAACTTTTTAGATAAAAAATTCGTCAACATCCAGTAACATCCAACCACATCCAGGCCGGGCACCTTGGTTGGCTTGCAAACATTCTTCACCTCGACAACTTGTCAAGGTCAAACGAAATCGCGACGATTTCGTTGACGCACAGTTCACTCAAGGTTAACGTTTGGGTACCGTAACAATTTGGGTTGATGTAAGTAAAGTTGAGGGGTCAACCTTTAAAAACCGGGGGAATCCCACCTGTAACCGACATTGAACAGAACTGGTTGGTGGTTGAGCCCTACCCCTTCTGAAAAATGATGGAGTGAAAGTCAGTTGGGATGACATGACATTCCCAACTGAATGGAAAAATAAAAGATGTTCCAAACCAACCAGATAAACTATGTTACAGTAAGCCAGCCGATCTTTTGCAACCCCCAATACATGAGTTGCGTTCCAGGAATAGACTCTCGCAAACCCCAGTTACAATAGTTGCAGATAGAAAAGTTGCGAACCTGGAAATTGTGGAGAAAACATCATATAACATCCTGGAAACACTTCTCTTTTTGGGGACCCCTGTAGGGTTACACAGACTGAAGAGACTACTTGGAAGTGTCAAGGAGGAAGCAAATCACAGTGCACTTGAACCTGGTGCTAGCAATCAACGTGCTTCCGGCTGATTTGGATTTCTGATTTGATTTGGATCGGTGACAATTCCCTGAAAATCTCAGGATATGGATATGGGAATTCCAAATCATCAACCCAACTCACCAGATGCTTTTAAAGTTAGCTGAAGTTAGCTGTTTTTGAGCTGTTTCAATATACCCTCTGGTAATTTAACATAGCTATTGAAAATGGCACATAGAAATAGTTGGTTTACCTATTTTTCCATAGCTATGTTAGTTTACCACAGGGTATCGTTGCAAAAATCCCGAACTTGGGCCAAAATATCCAGCGCCTGTGGGTAGTCGGCCCATCCAGGTCCATCGTCACACCATTGACCCGAAGTAAACTCGCCTGGCGAGGCGCAACGCGAGGCGCAACACGAGGCACAACAGTCGTCTTCAGGGAGACACATACACAATAGCCTTAGGTATAATTTCCAGCAAACTAACATAGCTACAGAGAATAGACCATTTCAATAGTTGATTCAGTAAGATGGTGATTTTCCATAGCTGTGGTACTTTACCAAAGGCTATAGCTCACCTCCAAATGGGTACCCTCTGGTAACATCGCCACAATGACCATAGAATCATTGACCTACTGGAAATGATAGATTTTCCATAGCGATCTGTTAAATTGCCGATATGTGATCCAGCTTTTCACCATGGCACATATGCTTTTGGTACCTGAACTAATTTAGGTGCAAACATTTAGGTACTCCAATGGATTTTCCACATGATTAAACCATCAGTATCGCAACAAAAACCATGGGCCTGAACTGCGGCCTGTCAATGGATTGGTTTAAGGGAAAATCTGAACCGGAAACCATAGGTTTTCCCATTAAATATGGGACGTTCCTGTAAATGTTCCAATGCTTGAGACTGAACTGCCATCCACGTACAAAATCCTCCGTGCTGCGCCTTTGCCCCAGGGGTTTCGTACTTTGATGAGATCGTGCCTGGCTTCGCAAAGCGAACCCGTGTGTTGTTTGATCTTTTTTTTGGCAGTTGGATTGCGAGACTGAGAATGACAAACATTTACAAATTATAATATAAACTTGGACACCTGCAAAAACCACTGGGCCGCCAGTTTTCCTTTCAGAAAAACCAAGAACAACTGCTGACAGTTACAGACTGCTTATGTCACCTCGCCCCTCACCATCGCAAGCTGCCGTTAAGCTGCTCAGTTCCCGCGACGTCGTTGAGGCAGGTGATCACTGTGTAAGCATGTCCGTCGACAATGCCATCGGTGGTGTTGGTGTCAGATCCTGCACCGACCACAGAATTCGGAGAAACGAATCACTTGATATCACTACACTGCGCCAAAAAAAACATGTGCATCTCTGATAGAATCTGGCAATGCAATGCCAACCTTTGTCCCAAAAAAAAACTGGCCCCTCTCAACACTCCGGGCGCCGTCTCTATCGCATGAAACATGGCGTCCTGCTTTGGTTCCAGCGGCCATGACATAGTTCTGATCATCCCAAGCACACATGCGCTCGAACATCTCATTGAGGCCACACTTGGCTCTTTTGTCACCACCACCACCGACCTGAATGACAGGAAAGGATGGGAAAGGATGGGAATGGCAGGAATGGCAATGGCAAAAACCAAAAACAAGAAAACAATGGGGGAAAAGAAACCACTTGCACTTCATTGCAAATGTGCACTTTGACAATGCTTGACTAATTTAAATTCAAACAACGAACGTCTCATATGTTGCAAACTGAGTAATTAGACATGTTGTTCCTTTCACACCGCAAGTCCACGGTTTGGAGAACATATGCTCCAGTTTTGATAGGCCCTTCATTGGATAGTTGGACTGGATTGTATATAAAATATTATAAAATAATAATCAATATAAATTTATGTAACGTTTTATATTCTTTACAGTTAATATTTATACAACGCTGAGCCATGACTTCGTCACTTGAACATCCAAAATATCCAAATCGCTTCACGATGCTTCATTAACGAAGTTGAATCAAACCTGAAAAATGACACTTTCCAAAAGTCCCTTCCAAATTCAGCAACGTTGCTAACCTCAAAAAACAATTGGCCCCTTCCAGTCATCTCCAGTCACCAGTCACCAGGGGCGCCCAACCACGGGCCAATCCATCGGCCACAATCCTTGGGATCCTTTGTGTCCAGAATTCTCCAGTGGATCCCACTCCTCCGCGATTCGACGCTTCGACATCCAGCGGGATGCTCCGAAATGTTGGGAGTGCAAAACCAAAAGAAAACGGACCTCGGAAAATTTTCGAATAAGGGACAAAGATGGGAAAATGATGAGAATTTAGGCCGTTTTCTTTTTTGAGAGGGGAAATGAGGATAAAGCATGATAAACCAGGAGATGGAACGGGTACAAAACAGGGTTTATATCCCGAAATGGTCCGACCCGAGACGAGAGCTTCTGTGGGAAATCGCAGTTTCCGTGGGAACATCTGCATGTCGTGGGTTTGCCACACCTCCATGTTGGATGAATTGCCGGGAAAACTATCCACACAAAGCTTTGTCGCCTTATGTCATCATTGAGCTGAGATTTCCACAGATTACTCTCTGGTAGACTAACAGTTCGCGAACTTGAAACCATGGCCCATAGAAATCGTTGATTTACCGAACTTTTTCGGATGGTGGTTTTCCAGTTCGCAAACTGTTACCCTCTGGTAAGCATACAAAAAACGATGGAAAATCACCATGTTGAATGGGAAAATCCACAAGATAACACCATTTTCCATAGCAAACTGTAAACGTTTACCAGAGGGTATCCACACAAAGATTGGTTCCGGAAATTTCCAATGAGACTATCCACCGAAAAAAACACCATTGAAAAATCAATTCCATGTGATGCCTCCATGACCGATAAAATCGCCAAGTGAACGCACACTTATTACTTTGTTGAAAAAGGGTTTATTTGAGATATAACATGATATACATATATATCTATATGATATGTATATAATCCACAGCCATTGGAAGTGACAGTTTGTTCATGAGGAAGTGACAGTTGAGATGTGGACATGATGTAATTATAAACATGCATGTAATTATAAACATGTATGTCATCATAAACATGCCAACGGACTCGCTACCGTCGCACAAATCCACATCCGGTAGCCTGGGGTGGGGTGGGGTGGGGTGGGGCGGGATAATAACGTCATTGGCATTTCCACATGAACCTGATGCTACGCTCTATGACCTTCAATTGAAATTCCACATGAACTTGATGCTACGCTCTATGATCTTCAATTGCAATTCCACACATCCGCATCCGATAGTCTGGGGTGGGGTGGGGTGGGGTGGGATAATAACGTCATTGGCATTTCCACATGAACTTGATGCTACGCTCTATGATCTTCATTGGCATTTCCACATGATCGTGATGCTACGCTCTATGATCTTCATTGGCATTTCCACATGAACCTGATGCTACGCTCTATGATCTTCAATTGCAATTCCACATGATCTTGATGCTACGTTCTATGATCTTCAATTGGCATTTCCACATAATCTTGATGCTACGCTCTATGATCTTCAATTGGCATTTCCACATGAACTTGATGCTACGCTCTATGCTCTTCAATTGCAATTCCACATAATCTTGATGCTACGCTCTATGATCTTCACTGGCATTTCCACATGAACCTGATGCTACGCTCTATGCTCTTCAATTGCAATTCCACATAATCTTGATGCTACGCTCTATGATCTTCATTGGCATTTCCACATGAACCTGATGCTACGCTCTATGGTCTTCAATTGCAATTCTACATGATCTTGATGCTACGTTCTATGATCTTCAAATGGCATTTCCACATGATCTTGATGCTACGTTCTATGATCTTCAGTTGGCATTTCCCCATGAACCTGATGCTACGCTCTATGATCTTCATTGGCATTTCCACATGAACCTGATGCTACGCTCTATGATCTTCAATTGCAATTCCACATGATCTTGATGCTACGCTCTATGATCTTCAATTGGCATTTCCACATGATCTTGATGCTACGCTCTATGATCTTCAATTGGCATTTCCACATGATCTTGATGCTACGCTCTATGCTCTTCAATTGCAATTCCACATGATCTTGATGCTACGCTCTATGATCTTCAATTGGCATTTCCACATGATCTTGATGCTACGCTCTATGCTCTTCAATTGCAATTCCACATGATCTTGATGCTACGTTCTTTGATCTTCAATTGCAATTCCACATGATCTTGATGCTACGCTCTATGATCTTCACTCGCATTTCCACATGAATCTGATGCTACGCTCTATGATCTTCAATTGGAATTCCACATGAACTTGATGCTACGCTCTATGATCTTCATTGGCATTTCCACATGAACTTGATGCTACGCTCTAAGATCTTCAATGTGAGAAAAAGTTGTGGTTGCCGTTTTTGAGGCTGAAGTGATGGAAGAGTTGCTATTCCCAAAGTAGACGGACCTTTTTTTTGATAGGTTTTGAATGCAAAAACTGGCTCCTCGCTGTGAGGACGTGGTAATTTTGATCATTTTCGCACGCCGGTAACGCTTCCGCCGGGTTCATAAACATGATGTCACATTTCTGTGGCAACTAGGTAATACATCTCACATGACTTCACACACTAATGCATGAAAAATAAAACACACATGAACACATATATCTACACAACATAACATCAATAGAAATGTAACATACCATTAAACCACCAAACATCATAGTTATGGAGTCCTGGGCCTTCCCTGGAAACCTCTGACATTAGGAAACTCTTGAACTCTTGAACTAGCAAGCAGCCTTGGTCACTTGGTCTTTGTTCTTCTACCCCCGACTGGCCAAAAATGTCATGGAAGGCAAAATGTTTTACTTGGAAGGCCAAGAGGCTCGAACTGGTGGATTCTGATGGTGCCCTTCAGCAGGTCTGCATTGCGCTTCTTTTCGATTCTTGCAACCTTAGAAAGGTGCTGCTGCATACTCAAAAAGGGGGAAATGTGGAGTCTTACAGCAGCCAGGAAACTGCAGTTCCTGCTGAACATCCCTCAACCACCATGAGGATCATTGCAGAAACCACTCCTGCCAATTGGACGCCCTTGTGATCATGAACCCGAATGCTTCCCCCCGCACCATGAATCCGCAAGAAGTAGAAGAGATCTCTCAACCTTAGATTAATCACTGCCATTCAATTAAAAACACATGTTTTGCTTCATTTGTCACAAATACTCCTGGCTACCAGGGACTCTGTGTATGGTGAACATCCAAAGTAAGTCCGAGTAACTTCTTCATGATCGCATCCTCCTCCCACCTTTCCATCCAAGAAGGATGCAAATGAAACAGCGCTATGCCATACCACGCAGCCTCCCTCTGATACTCATACCTGGGAGGGGCAAGAGGTGCATCAGGACAACTTGGTGGTTCCAGGCAAATCTGGACATCAGAAGGCCCCCTGGCTTCTAAATTGTAGGGCAGCTATCATTCCTGCGGATCATCACTTCGAATTGGAACTTGATAGTCAGTGTTCCTTTTTGATTGAATTGGCAAAAATCATTTGCTGTCATTGACTTCCACTTGTGGAACTGAGGTTGATAGCAAAAGGCAGAAGCTGGATGAACCACCTGCAGCTTGGTCTTAGTTTCAAGAGGCAACTGATAATTTGAAATTGTGCAACATCAAAATATATCAAGGTTCTTGATGTGAACATCCCTGGTGCCATGCCATGCCTGCTACCTCATCAAAAGCCATGAACTTGCTGAGGCAACCGGCAGATCTTCGAGCAGTGCAGCACCGACTCCTGCAAGTGCTTTAGCTCCTTGGCTTTGGTTGCAAAGGGAATTGTATGCTGTTCATCAATGATATCCAAATTTCTTGTAGGCTCACTATCCACACCTATACCAAGTGGGTGAATGTTGTCCTAAATGGCCCCAGTCCTTTTGACATGCATTCCGGCAGCTTCTTTGATAATGCTTAGTAAGCCAAGGTTTATGTTCTCACTGGCAACTACCAGTTGACTTTCACTGAGGCTTCCATTCTTGAACTCAAGGACATGGACCAACAGAAGATGATGCCTGTCTGATTTTTTACATGTAGTTTTTTTAATATTTATTTTGAGGGTGCCTTGTGCTGAAGTAGCAAACAGTGCCTCAGTTCCACCAATCCGAGAATCTGAAGAGCCACTGGTTTGTTGTTGGCATGTTTGACTACTACTACCTCAAAGCCAACAGATTCAAGGGCATTGTGCTCTGCTTCAGCACTAACCAGCTTCAAACAGCATTGGATATATTTCAGACAAAAGCATTGAGATTATGCCAGCCCATCAATCCATCAGTCAATTCTTTGGGCACTTTGTCCATGATTGAATGGACAGCAAATGAATGCATTCCATTCTGCTGGATTTTGGAAATTCCATTGACAAAAACATGCAGTGAGCAGCAAGAATTCTGTTAATTAGTTTGCTTGCTTATGTATTGACATAGCATTCGTTCTTGCAAACTATTTTATATAAATTGGTTTTTGAGCCCCTCTCCATGTGCGCATGATCATATTTCCTACATGCCTCACATGTTGCACCCTTCAAAATTTGCATACTATGGGCAAAAAATGATACTGTAAACATTATATACTCAAAATCTAAACACCCAATTGCCAAGATACTTCTGGAGCCCCCTCTGGGTAATCCGAGGCCATAATCCAGGCCAAACTTCTTGGCATTGCCTCAAGACACAAGTAGTCATGGCAGCTCATGCTAAACAATTCCTTGATTGCTATCCAAGTCCTGTGTTTCATTTAGCTTGACAAGTACACGCAAATCTACTTGCAATTTCCACTCCTTGCCTTAGATAGTTGTGCACATGGTCAACTGATTTCAATGTCCAATAAAGATGTGCACAAGAATTGTAAAACATATACCTGGCCATTGTCAGTATTTCGTAGAGAGAGGTTACCTGCAAGATGCAAAAGCAAAGGTAAACTGGCTAGAAGTTGAGGCCGCCTAGCTCCATATCACTACACCACAGGCACCTCTTCATTTAAACCCTGACACACTTGACCTGGTCCAACAGTTGTTTTCGCAAGCATACCCAACCAAATTTCATAGTAGTTAAGCATATTCATTGCAGACGTAGGCGCACAGGAAAACAAAACACACACATAATATATATATATATATGTAAATAAATAAATATATATATATATATTTATGTATGTATTGCAAATGCATCCCTTTGTACTGGCTAGTCTAAGATTGAAATGGCTTTGTATGAACACCTTGTGATGGTCACAAATAAAGCTGAGGAGCATCTAAGGTTACAATGTCTGGTGCCTAAGGTGTTGCAAGCTGAAGCGAACTGACAGGCAAACATGAATAGGCAAACTATGACCCAGGATTTTTAAGGACAGGGTGTACAATCATGTAACTATATGTCGGATGTAGATTAGGTGCAGTTTGTTTTGGACCTTATGAGCTCACATGGTTGTTAGTACGGCCAACATAACTAGACTTTGAACATTTGTATATAGTCTTCTTTGTTCACTAGTGACATTATTGTCAATCATGATAAATAGTTTTAAATAGGTTTAAGGCCAGAATCAATGCCAAGACACAGAAGCTGGATGGCTGCTTTGAGGTGGCGCTGGAGGTGGCTGCTTTGGGGTTGTACTTGGTTCAGCAGCACAAGCCTCAGAATGTGGGAGTGATGTAATTTCTTGTGAAGTATGGGCAGAAGAATAAGAATGCATCACCATGGAAAACTGTCTATCTTGAACAGCTGGTGAAGAACACTGTCCATATGCTTAGGTTCACCGGAACATATGGTGACTGTCATGCATTTTTTCCATGGAAGACTGGCTATCTTGAACATTTTCACGGCATCATGCCGAAAGACAAGAAAGACAACCCTGCACAACTTCGACGTCGTCGTAGGAGGGAGACTTTTGACTGCATTGTGCAACATAATTACTTTTGTTTGTGCGTATGGCTTCTGAAGCTTTCAGCCTGCAAGTGTTCTTGGTGCCCTTTAGATTTCTGGCCACACGTTTTTGGGCTTTTGTTGACTACTTGCAGTTGCCCCAGGCAAGAAAGGTTTCAAGAAGCCTTGCATCTGGGCGGTACAGACCTCACATTTGACCCTACCGCAGCCTCACATTCGACCCTACTCCACAAGAACCGCACGCACCCTCACATTCGACCCTACCCTACCAAAAATACGCAACCCTTCCAAGAAAAAACAACATTGCCCGGTTCACATTCGACCCTACCCCACTTTTCCCGGTTCACATTCGACCCTACCCCACATGAGGCCAAACTCAAGCCGGTTCACATTCGACCCTACCTCAAACCAGCCATCCGTGAACCAAACCCCCTTGAACAATTGCATTCATTGGTATCAAATCAACCAGCCCCCCTTGAACAATTATATTCATTGCTATCAAATCAACCAGCCCCCCTTGAACAATTACATTCATTGGTATCAAATCAACCAGCCCCACTTGAACAATTACATTCATTGGTATCAAATCAACCAGCCCCCCTTGAACAATTACATTCATTGGTATCAAATCAACCAGCCCCCCTTGAACAATTACATTCATTGGTATCAAATCAACCAGCCCCCCTTGAACAATTACATTCATTGGTATCAAATCAACCAGCCCCCCTTTGAACAATTACATTCATTGGTATCAAATCAACCAGCCCCCCTTGAACAATTACACATTGTATTGGTACATTCATTGGTATCAAATCAACCAGCACCCCTTGAACAATTACGTTCATTGTATCAAATCAACCAGCCCCCCTTGAACAATTACATTCATTGGTATCAAATCAACCAGCCCCCCTTGACATTCAATTACATTCATTGGTATCAAATCAACCAGCCCCCCTTGAACAATTACATTCATTGGTATCAAATCAACCAGCCCCCCTTGAACAATTACATTCAAATCAAAACCAGCCCCCCTTGAACAATTACATTCAATCAAATCCCCCTTGGTATCAAATCAACCAGCCCCCCTTGAACAATTACATTCATTGGTATCAAATCAACCAGCCCCCCTTGAACAATTACATTCATTGGTATCAAATCAACCAGCCCCCCTTGAACAATTACATTCATTGGTATCAAATCAACCAGCCCCCCTTTGAACAATTGCATTCATTGGTATCAAATCAACCAGCCCCCCTTGAACAAGTACATTCATTGGTATCAAATCAACCAGCACCCCTTGAACAATTACGTTCATTGGTATCAAGTCAACCAGCCCCCTTGAACAATTACGTTCATTGGTATCAAATCAACCAGCCCCCCTTGAACAATTACATTCATTGGTATCAAATCAACCAGCACCCCTTGAACAATTACGTTCATTGGTATCAAGTCAACCAGCCCCCCTTGAACAATTACTCATTGGTATCAAATCAACCAGCCCCCCTTGAACAATTACATTCATTGGTATCAAATCAACCAGCCCCCCTTGAACAATTACATTCATTGGTATCAAATCAATCAGCCCCCCTTAAACAGCTGCAGGGACGTCCACTGCGACATCTTCGGGCCAACTTGCAGAAAATAATCGCGAGCGAATTGTGGTACCCCGTGGTCTGCAGATTCGAAGCTGATGCACAATACCTTGCCAGCTTCGGTTCAGCAAATCGAAAAAGGAAACCCGTACAAGCCAGCATGCATGTCTGGTCACGCGATCCTCACATTACAAACCTACAAAATATATCAAAGCATGCAAAGCATGTTTGATGTCAAGTACAAGCAGACTGCTTTCAATTTGTCCCGACTGTACATGCAGCATGCATACACAGGTGCCCTACCGTCTAGTCCCCTTTCACATGCATTTCCTCCTTTACCTGCTTTTCAATTTGCTTTCTATTGCCATCTCTCTGGCAGGCACAGCATACACAGATTGTCTCTGATTCTCACAACAAGGCCTCCACGTCAACAGTAGCCTGGGGCCGCTGCCAGTGCCAGCCTGTACCAAAATCGAGACCACAGCCATCTGGCGGTTTCACATTCCATTCCAACTTCGGGGATTATGGGGGGCATCAAAAACTCTCGTGCACTGCGTATCGTTGCTGCCACAAAAAAAGAGACCATGGGTTTTCTGCGCGCCCCCAGACCGCACGCCTTTGAAGCGAACAGTCATGGGGCTGTCGCATTCATGCTGCGGACTTGGCTTGTCTTCAACCATGCAATCTTCAATCATTATGATCATCATCATCTCCGGGACCTTTTTTTCGCGGCTAAAAACGCCACTTTCTCACATTCGACCCTACCCTAAAATGGGGGTAGGGTCAAATGCGAAACCATTGGGGTAGGGTCAAATGCGAGGCACGTACCCATCTGGGCAACCAACATATTGTTCCAGAATTGGTTCATAAAGCTTGAAGGGCCTGGCTGACTCAAGATTCATTGAGGCAGGCCAAGGCAGCCAGTGAATTGTCATTGCTACTTGGCTAAACTAACAATATCCAACAGCCATGACTCCATGGGATGTGCTCTTGCTGGCTGTGTTGCTGTCCGGCAAGGTTGGACATGGGCAATCGTTTAATTGACCAGCTGCAGCTCCAGCAACAGTATTTTGGCATAATGTGGTTCTTTTAATTGCACTCATGCGGACTTGTGTGCATATGTGCATGCCCAGGATCAGAGACAAGCAGTCTGAAGTTGAAGATATACAAAAAAAGATGCTTGGCAAACTTTCTGATCCACTAGTCCAACACAGGGCTGTCTTCGGCGAAAAGAAATATAGAAACATATGAAGTCATGACAACACAACTTCATCTCCGGCAGCAGCATTTTGATTGTCCTTGTGTGTGTGTGTTTTACAAACAGACGTGCAAACTGGACCTTAGGGATCCTTGTTGATGTTGTATGCAAAAACCTTGGCGATTGCATGTGTGTACCCAGGATGAACAGCAACCTCCATGAACAACAACGATGGATACTTGGCATATTTTTTGGCTCACCACTCCTAGTCCAGCACATTGCTTCTTTTAGCGCCAAGAGAAAAGATATGTGATGGTCTCACAGTGCAGTTCCAGTTTCAGCAAAGGTATTTGTTGTTTTTCCTTAGTGATCTTTGATGTTACAGGCACTGGCATTGGCATTTGTGTGTGTGTACCAAGGCTCAACCACAAACAGATTGAGCTTGCCAATGCCGAAGAAAGGATGCTTGGCATACAAAAGCAATGACATGTAAAGTTTTCACAATGCATATCCAACTCTAGCAGTATTCTGTTCATGTGTGTTTGATTTTTCATGCATTAGTGTGTGAAGTCATGTGAGATGTATTACCCAGTTGCCACTGAAATGTGACATCATGTTTATGATTACATACATGTTTATAATTGCATGCGTGTTTATAATTACATCGTGTCCACATCTCAACTGTCACTTCCTCATGAACAAACTGTCACTTCCAATGGCTGTGGATTATATATGATATATATATATATATATGATGTGTATATATATATGATGTATATATATATATATATATGATGTAAATATACATACATATATATGATGTAAATATATAGATATATATGATATAAGGAACTCGATTTAAACATAGTTTAAACATCACAGCCCTGGGACCCTGCGGACCCCTCACCTGGCTGTTTGGGTTGAACTTTCCCAGGCATTGGAACTCGTCGTCACCAGCTGGCGGAAGCGCTTGCGGAAGATTGCGAGTGAGAATTTGAAAAAAGATATGACAACCACAGTCATAAAGAACAAATGTGTATAAATATGTATTATAATATATATATATATATACATAATTTATTATATATATATACTTATATATATATAATTATATATATATATATAACAATGACTACAATTTGCAGGAATATATCGAAGACATGAAAATTTAGATCATCAGATTGATATCTTCCCAACGTCGCAGGCCGGCAGTAACCTGAAGTAAACCACTCAAGCTTCCGGAGTCCCGAAGCAGAACGCAGTTCAAGTGTTGTATTTTTATCCTTCCCCAGGAATCGGAACCGCAAACCTCCATGTAGTCTCCCCAGTCCCAAGGGATTCTTCACTACATAGGAAACATGCTCATGTTCAAGGACGAAAAATGCTGCTCAAAAGTGACGCAAGGCACTGTTCATGAAGGTGTATTGATATTTACCTCAGTTGCCATGCTGGAAGGCATCAGCAGCCAGTGCACCTGGAATCAAAAATTGATTTTTCACTGCGTGGTGGGGTTCAACTCGTCAATTGGTAGCCCCGATCATCCCATTCCCACCCAAAAAAATCATCAAGTTCTTTCATTCAAAAAAAAACACCGATGCTTCATCCGAAAAATCCGAAAAAACAAACTCTCGTTGCTGAATCCAAACCCCAAAACCCAGAACAGTCCGTCCATTTCCAAGGTGCACCCGGTGAGCAGCCGCCATGCATGGGTACCTTTCTGATGGTGTTACACCATGGGATTCATGGTCATCCATGCACCCGCTGGGATAACCAATGGATTGATGACAGTCCAATATCAAAAACGATCCAAGAACTCTGAAAACTATGCACATTTCTGAAATAAAAACCAAGCATTAAAAATATCGGAAGATATCATGGGGGCAGAAGTTCATACAGTATCACCAACAATATGATATGGATTTGTCTCAAAAATCGGGTATGGACCCCGAAATTGTGCTCATTTGAATGGGGAAAATGATGATAAACCGCGGGAATTTGGGTCGCCATATGTTAGAAAATTCTCAAAAGAATCGGCACATGTTATTGTCAATGGCCGCTGATTTTCTCGGGGAAAAGCTGGAAGGCCAGGTAAATGTGGGCGGCAATTTTTTGGGGGATTTTTTTTCCGTTTTTGTTTGGGAATTGTTTCCCGTTTTTTGGGGTTTGATGGTTTTGATTGGTATTTGCAGCGTTTTGCAGCTAAGCTCTCTGATTTGCATGGTGTTGTTAATGTTGTTGTTGTTGTTGTTGTTGTGGTTGGATGGATGGATGGAAGGATGGATGGATGGATGGATGGTTGGTTGGTTGGTTGGTTGGTTAGTTGGTTGCTTGGTTGCTTGGTTGCTTGGTTGCTTGGTTGCTTGGTTGCTTGGTTGCTTGGTTGCTTGGTTGCTTGGTTGCTTGGTTGCTTGGTTGGTTGGTTGGTGTTGGTTGTTGTTGTGGTTGGTGGTTGGTGGTTGGTGGTTGGTGGTTGGTGGTTGGTGGTTGTGGTTGTGGTTGTGGTTGTGGTTGTGGTTGTGGTTGTGGTTGTTGTTGTTGTTGTTGTTGTTGTTGTTGTTGTTGTTGTTGTTGTTGTTGTTGTTGTTGTTGTTGTTGTTGTTGTTGTTGTTGGTTGTGGTTGTTGTTGTTGTTGTTGTTGGTTGTTGGTTGTTGGTTGTTGGTGGTTGTTTGTTGTTGTTGTTGTTGTTGGTGGTGGTGTTGGTGGTTGTTGTTGTTGTTGTTGGTGGTGGTGGTTGTTGTTGTTGTTGGTGGTTGTTGTTGTTGTTGTTGTTGTTGTTGTTGTTGTTGGTTGTTGTTGTTGTTGTGGTTCTTGTTGTTGGTTCTTGTTGTTGGTTCTTGTTGTTGGTTCTTGTTGTTGGTTCTTGTTGTTGGTTCTTGTTGTTGGTTCTTGTTGTTGTTGTTGTTGTTGTGGTTGTTGTTGTTGGTTGTTGTTGTTGTTGTTGTTGTGGTTGTTGTGGTTGGTTGGTGTTGTTGGTTGTTGGTTGTTGGTTGTTGGTTGTTGGTTGTTGGTTGTTGGTTGTCGGTTGTTGTTGTTGTTGTTGTTGTTGTTGTTGTTGTTGTTGTTGTTGTTGTTGTTGTTGTTGTTGTTGGTTGTGGTTGTTGGTTGTGGTTGTTGGTTGTTGGTTGTTGGTTGTTGGTTGCTTGCTTGCTTGCTTGCTTGCTTGCTTGGTTAGTTGGTTGGTTGGTTGGTTGGTTGGTGTTGGTTGGTTGTGGTTGTTGTTGTTGTTGTGGTTGTGGTTGTGGTTGTGGTTGTGGTTGTGGTTGTGGTTGTGGTTGTTGTTGTTGTTGTTGTTGTTGGTTGTTGGTTGTTGGTTGTTGGTTGTTGGTTGGTTGGTTGGTTGGTTGGTTGGTTGGTTGGTTGGTTGGTTGGTTGGTTGGTTGGTTGGTTGTTGTTGTTGGTTGTTGTTGGTTGTTGTTGGTTGTTGTTGGTTGTTGTTGGTTGTTGTTGGTTGTTGTTGGTTGTTGTTGGTTGTTGTTGGTTGTTGTTGA
>CAMXCT020001935.1:399106-654106 GCA_947184155.2 Cladocopium goreaui
CGCACCTTCCTTCCACCAGAAAACGGGAAAAAAAACCCAAAAAAAAACGGGAAAAAAATCCCAAAAAAAATAGCCCTCCAATTAAAACCAGCAACAAAAATGGCTGGAAGACTGAAATCAAGACATCTCAATCTGACATCTACCCTCTGGTAAACATACAAAAAACTATGGAAAATCACAATTTATAGTTGGTTTACCCATTAAACATGCTGATTTTCCATCGTTTTTTGTATGTTTACCAGAGTGTAAGATGTGTTTGATCCTCTGGCTACGGTGAGCTGAGACCCAGCTATATGTTGCCAGGGTGAAGCCCACGCACTAACTACACCCTCTGGTAATGACAGTTCGCGAAGCCATGGTCCATAGAAATCGTTGATTTACCGAACTTTTTCCGATGGTGATTTTCCACTTCGCAAACTGTTGCCCTCTGGTAAACTAACATAACTATGGAAAATCACCATTTTTTATGGGAAAATCCACTATAAATGGCCATTTTCAATAGCTATGTGAGGGTATATGTTCATCCCCCCTTCATAAACCCAGCAGTTCACCAAGGGAACTGTGCGTCAACAACTCGCGAGAAATCGATCTAGGCGGCCCCATGTTTTTCGCATCCCAGTGGTAATGGGATCGTGATATACAATCATATTCGAGCAATATTCCCATTACACATTATCCCAATATGATTGAGATATTCCTCTATGTAATATGATATTGACGGGATATATGCAAATGATTACTGTATTCCCTTTATTATCCCATCGGTTATATCGATATATCCCATTGCATTGATTATATCCCATTACATCACCCTTAAATCCCATGAAAGGTCCGTTAAATCACCCTTAAATCCCATGAAAGGTCCGTTAAATCACCCTGAAATCCCATGAAAGGTCCGTTAAATCACCCTTAAACCCCATGAAAGGTCCGTTAAATCACCATTAAATCCCATGAATGGTCCGTTAAATCATCCTGAAATCCCATGAAAGGTCCGTTAAATCACCCTTAAACCCCATGAAAGGTCCGTTAAATCACCATTAAATCCCATGAATGGTCCGTTAAATCATCCTGAAATCCCATGAAAGGTCCGTTAAATCACCCTGAAATCCCATGAAAGGTCCGTTAAATCACCCTGAAATCCCATGAAAGGTCCGTTAAATCACCCTGAAATCCCATGAAAGGTCCGTTAAATCACCATTAAATCCCATGAATGGTCCGTTATATCATCCTGAAATCCCATGAAAGGTCCGTTAAATCACCCTGAAATCCCATGAAAGGTCCGTTAAATCACCCTTAAATCCCATGAAAGGTCCGTTAAATCACCCTGAAATCCCATGAAAGGTCCGTTAAATCACCATTAAATCCCATGAAAGGTCCGTTAAATCACCATTAAATCCCATGAAAGGTCCGTTAAATCACCCTTACACCCCATGAAAGGTCCGTTAAATCACCATTTTTTCCCGTGGCCATCCCGGTGGTTACGCCCTGAAGGGCAGGTTGCATTGACCACCATCGATCTCATCCCATCCTCCAGAATGGATGGCCACCGCCTTCTCCACCTATGGCCAGGTGTCGCCATCATTGAGCAAAAAGGCGGCTATCTCTACGTGAAAAGTCATGTTTGTGATTTATGAAAAGAAAAGAAACAACAAAAACAGTTGACAAAAATCCTCGAAATGAGGTTCAACGTGTTTTTACAAGTTTGAGACCTTTTTGAAGAATTTGAAGACGTCTGGTATCTCACAAAACCTTGCCAACCAATGATGATGCTGTGAAGCTTTTGTAGGACACCATCCAGTACCCCAGGGCAAACTAACGATGTGGAAAATCAATGAAAATCATGGAACATCAACCATTTGTAGACGATCTTCCTCGGGAAATCATGGCTTTTCGTGGCTTTTCATGGCTTTTCCACATCTTTTTCTATGTGTTTCCCTAGGGTCATATCTAACCCGCAACCCGCAACCAGGTCAACCAGGTCACGTAGCAGGCCCAGAGTTCACCATCATAGCTGGGATGACAGCCCAGGAGATCGCTGCCATCCGGTTTCATGCATAAACGTTCGTCCACCTCCCGGCTCCACGACGCTCCACGGCTCAGAGTGCATACGAAAAAAAAGAAAAACGACCTCTATCTATTGAACTACAAGACATACATAAACATACATATGTACATACGCATATGTATATGTGTATAATGTATATAATTATATATATATATATTATATTTAATAATTAATATAATTATATATATATGCATATGTCATATATATATATAATTATATATATATATATATGTATACACATCTGCACATAATGTAGCATTTGTAATCAACCCCCTGGTCCACCTCTTACACCTTCTAAACAAGTGATCTGAATGATTCATGTATGGGTCCATCAATGGGGGTACCCCCCGAGCTCGCTGGATGGTTTCTTTCATGGAAAATCCCCATCTAAAATGGATGAGAACTGGGGGTACTCCCATGACAAAACGGAAACCTCCATATGCATCCATATGCCATGTTCTTTTCCCCTCTCCAACAAATGTTCTCACAAATATGCTATTGTTCTTCCGTGGAAAATCAATTGTGTTGGAAACTGTAGAAACATCTCTAGAAACTCCCCGAACCATCCACAAGACGATACACCCCATGCTACCAAAGCATACCAAAACCATTTGTCAGATCTCTGCCATCGATGCTGGTCATTCTGAATGTCCATGTTCAATCCCAAACATGGGATTTTGTTTCGCTTTAGTGTCGACATGATTTTTAGGCATTTACGCAAGAGACGTACGTTTCCTAAGTCATGGGGTACCCCCAGTTATCATCCATGTGATGTTTGGATTTTCCCTTATAAACTATCCAGCTATTGGGTACCCCCATTTTCAGGTTCAACTCCCAGAGGGGTTATGACAAGTACACCCCAAAAAAGACCGGAAAGTAAAGTCCGCCTAAGACGATGGACATCAATATACGACAGATTCTATGGTATAATATATATATATATGTAATATGTATATAATATGTGATATGTAATATGTAATATGTAATATGTGTGAGATATATTGAGTCAGCATAACAACCAGTTGTTTGTTCTATTTGGCTCCAAAAAACAAAAAACCTTTTGGATTGTGGCTTCTTTTGGCGCCTCAATATCCACAGGCTGCCATGTCTTCATGTCATACAAAGTGATGGTATACTTCTGCGGCGAATTCTTCGGCAGATCCTGGCCGAAGAAGCAGATTTCGTGCCAGAACTGGTTTTCAGCAGAAGCCTAGAGGGCCTAGAACCCTTTCAAGGTGCTGCCCCCCCCAGTTATAAATGGCTTATAATCCCATTAACATCCATTAACTATAGATACATCACCTATAATATGTTATAATCCCATTATATAACTAGTTCGATACATCAGCAACAACCACCATCGTGACATTGGACTTATATTGGCACCAACTTTTCACGCGATTCCGAACTGGGGCACCAGCCTGTGGAGATATCCAACCCAGGCGAACATCGTGACATAAAAAAAAGACATAGTCATAGTCCATTAGCCGCATTAGCCATGACTGGGGGTCAGAATAGACATCATCCCAGTTTTTGTTTTCATAGGAAATGCCCAATGTCATAAACCTCATTTGATGGGATGGTGACTTATCTCATGGGGCATAAACCACATTATGTCCATCAAAAATCCTTACAAAAAAGAAACAGGTTATACACCCAAATATTGTTGCTGAACTATCCTCATAAAGTGGTTCTATCCCAATGATATTCCAGTAGTTCAATCAGAGATCCCCATGAAATTTCTCAATAGTCAATATTGTTGGCTTATATTCCATGAATGTGGCACCCGATGTCAAAAACCCCCACATCATCAGATGGGTGGCAGGAACCATCGCCAAAATCAGCGTCGGTTTAGGGCGTCAGCGTATTGGGCTTACCCTCATCGTATCCCAATCAGCTACTACAGTTTCTGGAGATACCCTCTACTAAACATACAAAAAACTATAGAAAATCACCATTTTGAATAGGTAAATCAAAACTATTTCTATGGGGTATTTTCAATAGCTACGTAACAAATTACCAGAAGGCAACCAGTCCAGGTCCTTGACGTAACGCGTGTTCCGAAAGAGCGTTGCGATGGCGCCCTCAAACTCCGACAAAGCACTGATGGCCGAGAGAAGCCAACCTGGCCAGGAGATCGCACGCCGAAATAGGATGAATCACTGGCTTGGTTTAAGGGAAAATTTACAGGAAACCATGGTTTTTACCATCAAATATAGGGCTTTCCTGTAAATTTTCCCATCATCCAATTCTATGAATGAAAGGTTTAAGTGATATGGAATATCAGTGCTTCATTATAACTGGTTGGTGGTATACCTACCCCTCTGAAAAATGATGGAGTAAGTCAGTTGGGATGATGACATTCACAATATATGGAAAAATAAAAAATGTTCCAAAGCACCAAACAGTTATAATCATTACATCAATGGAATAAAGATACATGACTGGTATATAATGAATTGCAATGATGATTGTTTATGACAGATCATAAGATAAATGTCCATGTCTACATATATATATATAGAGAGAGAGAGGGATATGAATATGATTCAATATGATTGAACATGTTTTACTGGTCTCTTTTTTTGCGTGAGAGGACTCATCAACATGGAGATTTAAAAAAGAAAACATGTCATGCGGTGGATGGTTGCGAAATCCTGCGTTAGAACCTATTTAATAAAGGGAACTATGAAACATGGTAAATAGTAGGAGAGTATAATGGGGATGTTTATCATCTACCAAGTGGCGCAGGAGTTCACAACCATCCTAAATCCATGGGTGAATCATCGTTATCCCGGATAATAACTGGCTATTTGGGGATATCTCCTCTGGTAATTCAACAGAGCTATAGAAGCCATGGCCCGTAGAAAAGGTTGGTTTACCTACTAAAGATGGTGATCTTCCAGTTAGCAAACTGTTAGTAAAATAGTTTACCAGAGGGTACCCCTTTTTCAGAGAACCCCATAGTCATTCCAGTCATGGTGTCCGTTTTGTCACCGGGGCACCCCCAGTTCTCCATTTTAGATGGGGATTTTCCATGGAAACCATCCAGCGAGCGAACTGGGGTACCCAAAAATTGATGGTCTGAAAAACACCAATTCGCTCCCAGCGACAGTCCCCAACGCTGCCCTGGATAATGTCCTGCTCGGCTCAAGCACAGTTCGCCACGCCACGCGTTACGAAGGACGGGCTTTAAGTGGGGAATACATGATTTACCCTCCAGTAAATTAACATAGACCCTGGCAGATAGGGTTGGAAGATTACTTTGCACTAGAAACTTGTTATTTTCAGGGTCTATGTTAATTTACCAGAGGGTATATGGTGGATTGATCTATAATTTATAAACCATATAGTTTTTTGATTAGGTATATCAGCATTTATAAACCATAGTTAAGATTAATTATCCGAATTATGAACCAAACTTAAGATTGGTCAAGTATATATATATATGTGATATTCATAACTCGCGTTTTCAATCTATCTACAACCATCAACCATGGTTGGTTGGGTTACAGTTAACTGGCTGAACACCGGTGCGTTCACTTTCAACATGACGCCATTGCCCAGTGAACTTAAGATTGATCTCGACTAGCTCTTACCCTTGGGGGCAAACATCCAAAAACAATCAAACACATGTGAAAAACCCATGGGGAAAGCCCTTCGAAAGGAACTTTTCTCCAAACATGGTGGGGTGTCGACCACATCTGTAAACACTTTAGCCGCTAGAGACGACTTGCTAGCCCTTTCCAATCTTTTAACTGGTTGGTTGAAAAATATTAGTCAGTTGGGAAGGATTATCCCATATATCTTATGGCAAATAAAATTCATGTTTGAAACCACCAACCAGTTTAATCATGACCAAGCTTCGTTGGGGTGGATCTCTCCAATAATCTTGATGTGAGGCACATCGCAAATGCCTGGAGCTGCGAAAGGTGAAACACATAGGCAACCGTACTCCGAATGAACTCGGGATTAAAATAAGATACGATATTCAATATACTCCAATTGCTGTTTGGTAAAGCTCAAACTTCTGCTACTTCAAATCCTTATAAATCCTTCAAACTGTCTATTTCTGGTTGAAATCCCCATGTTTTTTTTTAACATCACATAACATGGTTTTGTCACGTTTGGTCTGAGAATTATGTTTTTCCCCAGCTCCTTTTTTGTGGCCTGTGGCTGGGAAATCCCCTCGCCTTGTCCACGGCCGGGATGACACGGCTTTCCAAGACGTTGCCGGCGAAATGACATGCTGTCAGTGTACCTAACTCTGCCGCAAAGTGAAGCTTTGGATAAAGTACTTGGAGGAGGCTGGATAGCATAATTTGTTGCTCATTTATCACTCCACCACTTTTCTAACTTCCCTAAAAAACCATAGCCAGGTTTGTCGTTGCCAAAGTTGCCCTCAATGGTTTTGAGTGGAATATATGTAGATTGACAAGATTGGAATCCCTTGAAAAATTACAAAATATGACGAAAATATAAAGCGTCTTTTCTTTGGTATGGTGCAAATAGCAATACATCGAAACACCAAACTTCATCTGTTATCATTGGCATCAAAACTTGGCACACCTTTGGTTGGTTCTACCCATCCCCAAAGAAAGTCAATGGTTGAATCATCCTGGGGATAGCCATGGCAGACCACCCGGCAGATGGGTCCCCCTGCTATAGTAGTACCATCATTTCTACTGACGTCGTGGTGTTGATATCACTTCGCCAAACACATGGTTGATTGTCTCAATTATCCATGCATGACATGTAGATGTCATGCATATGTGTATATATATATAATGTATATATATAATAATATATACATGTATATATATATATGTATGTGTATATATATATACATATGTATATATATATATATGGTGTCATATGTACTAGGCCAGGCTCAGAACATTGTATGGTTTATGGGTTTACGGTCATTGTCCCATCATGGGAAGTGCACATATATTGAATATCCCTAATTCATCCGTCGAATATGCTTTACCGGCTTTACCCTTCAGAAATCAGCTCCATGGCTGATTACTAGGCTTGCTAGAAATAGATGATGTTCTGAGTTACATTTATAGTGGATCTTCCCATATTTTTTCCATGACCTTCCCATGATTGTCCCATATCTTCCAATGAATTTCCCATGGTGTTCCCCTATTGTTCCCATGATTTTGCCATGAATTTCCCATGTATTTTCTATCTTTTCCCGTGATTTTCCAATCTTTTCCCATGGTGTTCCCCTATTGTTCCCATGATTTTGCCATGAATTTCCCATCTTTTCCCATGATTTTCCCACATGTTCCAATGAATTTCCCATGATGTTCCTCTATTGTTCCTATACAAAACCCTCCAGGGTACGGATCTGGATCCAAAGATATTCGGTCGTAGCGCTCCAGCGCCTGATATTTCGCCTGGCCGTTGGGTTTTTGGCCAGAAAAATGGGCATTACCAAGGGGGAGATCCTGAAAAGTGTGTTTTTCGTACAACATATAGGGATATATATATATATAAGTGTCCAGATATATCATATAGATATATTGTTTTTTTCAGGAACATGATGATCAACTTTAGAGTTGGATTTGGGGGCTACAAGGTGGTGCCCCAGTGATGCTCACCAACTTTAGCTCACAAACTGGGGCACCACCTTGTAATGGCTGTATGAAAATAGGCATATCATAACCTGCAAGTGAGAATTATAAGCAAAAGAGCATATGTAATGGCAAGATTTTATCAATGTTCAAAACGCCTGCTGTTTGATGATTGTCTGGTAATTTAACGTAGCTATTGAAAATGACCATTTATAGTGGATTTTCCCATTAAAAATTGTGATTTTCCATAGTTATGTTAGTTTACCAGAGGGTATATGGGATTATGCTAGCCAACAAAAAGTCGCGACGATCATAATTCACGACGGGAATCCCTATAGGATTCATGGTGCTGCTATATTCTGGCAACATGGATACCATCAATATACCCCCTTTATGTTAGCATATATACCAGCACCATGGATCCGTCATGGGATATATATGAACATGTTATAAATGGAATATATCGGAAAAACCTTACTGGAATGGATATGGAAGTAAAAGGCTGATAAAATTGTAATGATTATGTAAATCCTCATTATCCTGTAATAATGATTATATCAATACTTATAAATTATACATCCCTATCATATTGGGTATGTAAATGCTTCAATCCCAATGAAAATGAGTTCTAACGGAACTATGTGAGCATCCAAAAATTCTCCAAACATCATGGTCAGCACAGATCCAAATTTGTCATGGATAAAAAAGACCATCCCATCTTGTTGATAGGTGTACAATCCACCTCAATATGCTCCAAGAATGCTTGATAATGATGATCTGGTTGGTGGTTTTTCGCCCTACCTCTCTGAAAAATGATGGAGTGAAAGTCAGTTGGGATGACATGACATTCCCAATATATGGAAAAATAAAAATCATGTTCCAAACCACCAACCAGTAATAATGATGGTTAATAACTTTATAACTAATATTGGCCCCTGATAATTATGGTGCGCTATAGTGAACGAGTCTTGGTCCATGTGAAGAACCCCAAACTTAGGATTTGAATCTTTAGTCTCCGTTCATTTTGGTGTCTAAAGATATAGTATGTGTACAAACGTGGATCCAGTGCTTGGGTTGGACGGGGTGAAAAGTATAAGGCTATGATTTCGTGACAGGCAAAAACAAACATGGAATGTGTATGCATTCAGCCTGACATTTTGCGCATTTTGCTTGCCAGAAACACAGATTTTGAATCTGCTATGATTTGATCTCCAGCGGTAGCGCAGTGTTAGTCTGAGATCGGCTCAATCTTTGTTCCCCATGGCTCCATAATCTTTGTTGCTGGTTGGCTTATGGTTGGGTTATAGTTCACCAACTCCTTATTCTTAATTGTTGCGAAAATTTTGCTGATTGTTGCTACTTGGCAGTTCACCAATAGAAAATCATAGTTGGGTAGTTCCCACGTTAGGATTTCCGGAGTTTCCATCCATTAACAACGGCTGAAGACTGAAAAATAACATGTGATAACCATAAGGTTGTAATATGTGATAACCACTAATAAAACATTAATAGCATGTGATAACCCAGAACATGTGATAAGCTCAAGTGCAGCCCTGCCATGTCCTCGCTTCACCATCGCGCCTGAACATACGTGAAGTTCTCAGATTGCCCTGCCGTGAAGCTGTAGCCACTACCTGTCAGGATCTTGAAAAACTCTCACCGATATCATTTTTTCTGTCAAAACAGACATGGTGACATGTCATTTTAGTGAAAATCGAAGAAAATTTTCAAACATGTTGTTCAATGGCGGAAAAAAAAACTGGCAATTGGTCCATTGGACCTCGGAAGAATGTTTTTTACAGCGACAGCCAGCTGCTGCTGTTTTGTGGCTTATTGAGCCGGCAAGAATGAGAAATGTGGAGGTTTCCTAAAATGGGGTAATGGAAAATCCGAAAATAACATGGATGATTTAGGGATACCCCCATGACTTAGGAAACCTCCATGTAACATCATGGTTTCTATGATCAACTACCCTCTGGTTATGACTAACATAGCCATGGAAAATGGCCCATAGAAATAGATGCTTTACCTGGGTTTACCTATTAAAAATGGTGATTTTCCACGGCTATGTTAAATAATCAGAGGGTATCAGAAAATCGTTTCTAAAATTCGGTCCCCGTCAACGATCAGAAGGTTTTCCATGGAGATTTTCCCAAAAAACCCAGCACGGAGGTTTCGTTCGCCAAATCATCGAGTTGAAAAATGGTGGTAATTAACGTTTTATAGCCCATATTAAATACTGATAGGTTAGTATATCCAACAAAGAAATAAATATAGGTTTCGTTTTTCCAGCCCATGTTTGACTACCGGTAAGTGATCGACAGCTGGGAGATAGAGGCTATGTTCGAATGCAGTGGACATATTTGGATGATGACCCCAGTTATTAACTGGTTAGTAAGTGGGGAAAAAAAAAAGTATTTCAGGGGAATAACGGAAGTTAGGGGACTTATTACTTAGGGTCGCTAGCCACTTACTAAGTGGTATGATCCTACAAGAATGCGTCGTGCCTAGCGCTGATGAAACTGGAACCATTCTATGCAAATACAACTACAATCAACTTCATGCGCAAACATTATCAAACAACAAACAGTGCACAGAACCCATGAAGATATGTGTGTATGTGTATATATATATATCAATATGTGTATGTATATATATATATATCAATATGTATATATATATATATATCAATATGTATATATATATATATATCAATATGTATATATATATGTATATATATATATCAATATGTATATATATGTATCAATATGTATATATGTATATCGATATATGTATTTCAATATATATATGTATATATATGTACATATATATATATATGTACATATATATATTTATACATATATATGTGCATATATATATACATATATATGTATGTGTATATATATATATACATATCACTATATGTATGTATGTATGTATGTATGTATGTATACATAAATATATGTATATATCAATATATGTATACATCAATATGTATACATCAATATGTATACATCAGTATGTATATATCAATATGTATATATCAATACATAGACACATATTCCAAGATGTTTGTTGTTGTACATATATATATATATATACAGTATACATCGATATATATATACGATGTATATATATATATATGCATTCTGGAATATGTTCGTTGTTTGGTCAACCATGAATCAAACGATCATTTGCAGTCCAAAAAAGCGGTCGTCTTTGTGTAATCCGTTGGTAGTACCGGTACTCTCTCTCCACGGGGCACCAGGTCGTCACTTAGCCAAGTTGACGCAAAGTTCACGTGGTGAACTGTTGAGTTTATAGATGTTTCCAGTGGATATATGTGGTTAGATGTTGTTATAAACCAACTGATATCTAGGGTGCCCCTTCCTGTATGGATACTGAAATGTATATATATATATATACATACATATATATATATATGTATATATATATATGAATGTGTACATAATTATATATACATGTGGTGATGGGTCAAAACCTATTATTACCATATGTGGGGGAATAACCATCCAGTAACCAGCTACAGCATGCTACAGCTAGTAAATAGGGTAAATCTCGGGTAATTACCAGGGTTTTGAGCCATAGCCATGTATACATATGATACAGTATATTACATTTGTGTATAAAAATATGTCTGGTTGGTGGTTTCAAGCCCTCTGAAAAATATTAGTCAGTTGGGATTATTATTCCCAACTGAATGGAAAAATAAAAGATGTTCTAAACCACCAACCAGATATATATATATACATATTCATTTATATGATATAGTTACTAAATTAGTATGGTAATAGAACCATCATTTGTTGGTTCCAATCACCCCATCAGTCCGATCTCAACCGATACCGTATCCGTCCGAGGGACCCGTGCGCTTCACCAATTTGTAGCTTTGCTGATCCGATGGCCAGTCCTACGGGGATCAAGCCATTGCCGTGACAGATTTGAGGATGACTGGAAACACCATCTTTTTTTGTTGTGGTACCCAAGTTTGACCAAAAAACCCAAGTTTGGTTATATACTATAATCAGAACCAAACGATACCCTGTTCGCATCATTTTATGGCTGGTACTGATGTTCATCTACCGAAATATGGCTGGTAACACGAATCTTATTCCTCAGCAGTTGAGCCTGAGCGAAAGTTATACACCTATCCCATCCCATGAAATACAGGTTGGTTGATAAAAACGAGGTAGGTTGATAGCCCCCTAGAAAAACCAATCAACATGTGTTTTTCCGGCTCAGACAAGTTACCAAGAGGATTTGTATAAAGCATTATAAAGCCATCCACTTTATGGATACATGTATACATGTATATATATATAACATACACATGGTCTTGGGTATACTATGGGGTTACTATGGGGATGTCATGCGTATAAGTGTCTCAAAATGGAGGAGACCCCTATTTCAATGTGGCTTCTGATAAGCCATGGGGTGATATGGACTATCCAATCTTCCGACATACCCAAATAGAGATCTACGTAACCAACGCTAGGCATTCATAATCGGAGATGGCTAACGGCACCAATCGCTCTTCCTAGTTTCAAATCACAACAGAATAAAATAAACACATGGCAATGAAACCATGAACACCAAACCCATTCATGTTCATGTTTGGCATCTCAGACTTCATAGCTTGGAAACTTCCATGAAAAACTATTCCTACATGTGCCATGGTCAAAAGATGAAGAAAAAAAAGGTCCCCTGGTCATCCCACCATCATTATCTAGGGATTAAAAGCAATATATGTTCTCCTATTCCAAACTAATATGGATTGATGACCATCCCCAGTTTTATAGATATAATATATATATATAATTATCCAGAACAGGCCACTGTGGGAGTGCGCCAATTGCAGCATTTCCTGTGCAAAGATCCAACAGCATATGGCGCAACCGGACAAAATTGAATTCCATTCCTCTTGCTTCTAGTGCAACCACTGACAGTGCCTGGCAATCTCTGCTTGGCACATCTGCAATGGCTATCCAAACCAAAAAACCAAAAAACCAAGAAACCAAAAAACCAAAAAACCAAAACACCAAAAAACCAAAAAACCAAAAAACCAAAAAACCAAAAAACCAAAAAAACAAAAAACCAAAAAAAACAAAAAAAACAAAAAGACAAGACCCAACACTCTGCATCTGACCCCCTCCCCTTGGGGTGTGCAATCTTGGTTTTTTTGTTTTTTTTGGTTTTTTGGTTTTTTGGTTTTTTGGTTTCTTGGTTTTTTGGTTTTTTGGTTTTTCCATGGTTTTTTGCAGTTTGGCCAAAACCTCGAGAACAAAAAAAAAAAAAGTTCAGACCCATGGGCAAGGCCTGTGCTATCCACACACAAACCAAAAAACCAAAAAACCAAGAAACCAAAAAACCAAAAAAACAAAAAAAACAAGATTACACACCCCAAGGGGAGGGGGTCAGATGCAGAGTGTTGGGTCTTGTCTTTTTGGTTTTTTTGTTTTTTTTGGTTTTTTGGTTTTTTGGTTTTTTGTTTTTTTGGTTTTTTGGTTTTTTGGTTTGTGTGTGGATAGCCCAGACCTTGCCCATGGGTCTGATTTTTTTTTTTTGTGTTCTTGAGGTTTTGGCCAAACTGCAAAAAACCATGGAAAAACCAAAAAAACAAAAAAAAAGAAAAAAGTTCAGACCCATGTCCCCTGCCAGGCCTCTCCCCAGACCTTGCCCATGGGTCTGAACTTTTTTTTGTGTTTTTTCCATTGTTGTTTTGAATGTTTTTCATGTGAAGATGCTTTCATCACAGTACCTCTCAAAAAAATGCGCGTCTCTACAATTTGCACACCTGCGCCCCCCAGGCCAAACTGCAAAAAAAACCATGGAAAAACCAAAATTCATTTAATGACTTATATAATGACTAATAAAGTGATTAATATAATGATTAATGTAATGACTTTTTTTCATGAATATAATGACTAATATAATGATTAATATAATGATCAATATAATGATTCATAAAATGATCAACATCATGATTATTATAATGATTAATAAAATGATTAATTTACTGATTATTAAAATGAAGAGTTTAATGATTAATATCATGATTATTATCATGATTCATATAATGATTAATGTAATGGTTCATATAATGCCTAATGCAATGACTAATATAATATAATGATTCATATAATGATAAATATAATGATTCATTTCATGATTCATTTAATGATGTTTATAATGACTAATATAATGATTAACAAAATGATTAATGTAATGATTTATGTAATGGCTGAAATAATAATTCATTCATTGACTAACATAATGATTAATATCATGATTCATAGAATGATAAATATAATGATTAATATAATGATTCATTTAATGATAGATAGAATTATTCATTGCATGATTCATGTAATGACTTTTATAATGACTAGTATCATGATTATATTTAAAGAATGATTAATATAATGATTACTATTATGATGAATACAATGATTAATATCATGAGCAAAATACTGACTAATTTAATGAATTTATATATAATGAGTAATGTAATGATTAATAAAATGATTAATAAAATGATTAATATAATGATTCATTTAATAACTAATATAATGATAAATGCAATGGCTAATATAATGAATGTTATAGTGATTAGTATAATGATTGATTTAATGATTAATATATTAATTAATATAATGATTGAACCATCATATAATGACTAATAAAATGATCAATATAATGATTCATAAAATGATCAACATCATGATTATTATAATGATTAATTTAATGATTAATTTAATAATTATTTAAATGAAGATTTTAATGATTAATATCATCATTATTATCATGATTCATATAATGATTAATGTAATGGTTCATATAATGCCTAATGCAATGACTAATATAATTAATATAATGATTAATATAATGATTCATATAATGATAGATATAATGATTCATTTCATGATTCATTTAATGACTTTTATAATGACTTTTATAATGACAAAGATAATGATTAATATAATGATTTTTGTAATGGCTGATATACTTGATAATTTATTGACTAATATAGTGATTAATATAATGATATATATAATTACTAATATAATGATTAATAAAATGATTAATATAATGAATTATTTAATAACTGATATAATGATGATTCATTTAATGATTCATTTAATGATTAATTTAATGATTCATATAATCATAAATATAATGATTCATATAATGATAAAAATAATGACTTATATAATGACTAATATAATGACTAATATAATGACTAATATAATGACTAATATAATGATTAATGTAATGACTGCATGGAAAAAAGTGCACTCCCACAGCGGCCAGCTCTCTAATTATATATATATAATCCAATTAACTTGACCATGGCACACAAGGTCCGGGTCGAAATTTCGTCCTTCATGCTCGTCTGGTACATCATGCCCTCGTAATTTTCCGGACGCCTTGGTGATGGCGTCCGGTCGGGAAACCGGGCCACCAGGATGGTGCAGTTCAGAGATGGTGCAGACCAGGATGGGAGACCTTTCAAACATGGTAACATGATCGAACTACCTCTAACTCCAAAAACGAGTGCTGTAACAGTGAAACATATTGTTCCATATTTTTCGGAGAAAAGTCAGCGGTTTTTAACCACAGACTTTTTTCTGTCCAAGGGTCGACTTCAGTTTCTTTTCACCGTCAGAGATGGGTCCTTTCACATCATCAATCTCGGGTTCAAACCTCGGACCAGGTCGCAGGTATCCACAGCTATCCACAGATGTCAGGCTGCTGGGTGGCCTTCCAAGCCAGGAACGCAGCACATCGATATGAATAAATATATATATATATTTATAACATGACACAACAAAAAAAAAAAACGACCATTGACGAGTCTTATCCTCTTATCTAGTCTTACATATGACATAAGTCATAGAAAAAATACTAATCTATAGATTTACACTTTGCAAAAAGAACTTTTCTTGGCTCCACAAATCAAAGTCATGAGCTAAAAAAGGCCGCGAAATCATTGCATCGCCAAGGTGCTTGAAGAAGTAGCTGCCAGGACCAGTGGAGGATTCAAATTTCCAGTTTTCGGGCCTTCGGAACGATTGTTCGCTTCGGAAATCCCTGTACGAACATCCGAACATATGGGAAAATCAACGGGAAACATTGGGAAAAATCTACTTTGAAAAGATTAGACATGGATGTTTTTGTAGAAAGACTTGGAACTATTGGTGGATTCTCCGGGAAGCCATGTTTCATATTGTTTCATTACCAGAGGGTAACATGTTGAGTAAAACGTAGTGCTGACAGCTTGGGATTCAAGATGCTGGCACACCCAAGTCACGCAGGTGAACAATTCCCATGAATTCACAACGCAAATTCGGGACAAATGCCCAAGAATCACTGGCCTGCGACTACTAGAAACATCCAGAAAACATCTGCACAAACAAAAAAAGCAACTTTCTCGGGTTTGACAATAAGTTTTGAAAAAAAAAAAACTACTATATAGTCACTAATAGTTGATGCACTAATGTTGATTGGTCCTTTGGCAATGCTTTTAAATTGACAAACAAAAGACTCAACATCCAAATCCCAGCACGAATATCGGGTCATGTTTCCAGTGCATGACCCAATCACCTCTTTGGTGTGAAAAAATCGCTGTTTCACCAGCATACTTTTGATGTGTCAGATGGTCAAAATTGGTCAAATCCCCCCCAAAATAAATGGGAAATGTCCCTCACTTGTCAAATTTCCGATTCTGCTTCAGCATCACTTGTCAATTCTGTAGAGAAATATATGTTTGCTTTCATGTGTAGGTTTAAAAAAAGAATCCCATAGGATCCATGTATGCTATAGATGGTAACATTTACCATCAATATACCCCCAATGTTAGTATATATACCATACATGGATCCTATGGGAATCCTATTAAAAATAGCTATGATGTACTTTTCTACCGTCCTTGTTGGGTGTCACCAAGGTTAGTTGGACCTCCGCCACCGCTCCTGGCTTTCGTCCAGTCAATCGCAAAAGGCTCAGACAGTTCCGCTCCGGCACTCCGCAGTGCCTTTTCTTCCTGGGGTTTTTGTGTCCGAAGAAAATATCGCTACCCAACCTGGTTATCAAGTGTGTCATATGTGTCATGACTGAAAATTCCTGATAGATGAAGGTTGCATTGTTTGGAAAACATCGTACTTTTTTTGGGGAATTGGCCATTGCGATGTTTGATTACCAGAGGGTATAGATTGGGGACATCATCTCCGCCTGGGAAAACTATGGAAAGCAAATAGAAGAAAGAAGCGCTAAAATCGCTAAAACCTGAGAGCCAAATGGCAGTGTGTCAAAACCTTGTACCCCTGGTGAACATCAAAATAGCTGGTAAATGGACGTTCATCCCACTAAAAATGGTATTAATAGGTATTGATCCATACCCAAATGAACCTACAAATGATACAAATGGGCTTGCCCATGGTCATTGTTTTGACTTGGTCCCAAGAATTGAGTGCCCAAGTTTGACACCCAAACTAAGTATCGAGTTCATTGAGGAAGCTATGTCAGCTTTCGCAGGCAGGGACAGTTGCATCTATACAGATCACTTTGGAGTGTATTTCAGCAACTGCTATGGCTTGTTTAACCATCCCTATGTGTTTTGTCAGCGTATTCAATCATGATGCCAGCAATATTAATGGGCACCATGCGATACGCTAGTAGTGAATATTCTGATATTGGTTATTAGTGGTTACCCATGGTTACCCACTTACGATTTCAAGGTCCCTGAGGTCCCGCACCGCCAGTTTACCCCCTATACTGGTTACATACTTGTTACAGCAAATCTTTTTTCGGTTGATACATGTTGATACCCAGATAATCCTGGTTGTGTAAGAAGGGCATGCCCAGTGAAAATGGACCATGACAATCGCCATTTTTTAAAGGAGATTGTATGACCCCTGAACTAATCATCAACCAAGAGGAATGGAAGGCAGCCGCCCAAGTGATGTCCTTCTTCTTCCTCATGAAGCGGATGTTCAAGCTGGTGAACCTTGCTGCAGCAGAACGCGGAAATCTATGGTTGTAGTTAAGCACTATTAGCCATTATTAACCATGATTAAATCAACCCTTTGTAGATGTGTTCTTAGGAAAACCATAGCTTTTCCACATCTGCGTTAGCTTACAATAGGGTAGCCGTCATTATTGCCCATTATTAACCACGATTAAACATGTCCAACATGTTCTATCCATTCTTCACCATTATTAACAATGTTTCACCACTATTAATCAATCTAACAAACTGTTTCGGATCATGAAAATTCAGCCAAGCTGCTATCTTACTTGGGGGGCAGTTGAAGTTATTGTATGGGTTGCCCACCATGGGATCTGAGCCTCCATCAGTGGCGTTTCAAACGGGGCCAGTGGCGTTTCTATGGCAATTTGACATGGCTCTACCATGGCGATGTCAGACGTATGCCAAAACATTGCACGCCAACTGCAGCAAATAACAAGACTTACTGGTGCGTTTTACGCAGGGAATTTTCGGGAATGATCCATAATCACTAGTAATAATCATCCCAGCAACCCCCATTCCCATTCCCTACTAAGCACCAGTAAGATGTGTCTGCACTCAATGGAAGTTATTTACCTGGAAAGATGGGGGAAAATCATCAAACTATTGAGGATTTTCCAACCATGTTTGAATACTAAAGGGTAACCAATCTGGGTTCTGCATGGCTTTGTTGTACATTCATAAGGAAAGAAAAGGAGCGGAACTTTGAGGAGATTCCTCCTACCCTCTGGTAGTACAACACTTTGCAATGGTATAGATGATCCATGAATAGTTCGATGTTTATCTACTAAAAATGATGACTTTCCATAGCAAATTACATAATTAATAATGTGTATATATATATATTATACACACATATTACCACCGGGTATCTTCAGTTTGAAGTTTAGACTCTGCATTCGTCATCCCGCCATAGCGGCAAGTTGGTTCTATCCAGGAAATTCAGGCCAAAAATTAACGATGTCACGGAACTCATCTGCTACCCTCTTGTAAACAAACAGTTTGCGAACTGGAAAATCACCATTAACAGCTAAATCAACTATTCCTATGACCATTTTTCAATAGCTATGCTAAATAACCACAGGGTACTAAAATGATGCAAAAAAAAAACACAAAGCACAGGTTGATGGCCGGGCTAAGGCACACATCGTTCACTCCTTGTGGAACACAACATCCCAGCTGCTGCCCCATGGCGAATCACGAACGGCGGAAGTTGATGATTTGAGTGTTCAAAAGCCCAAAGGATCGTGCCGTGCCGCAAGTGATGTCTAAGTTTGGCCAGGATTTTATGACTTTTTTTTTACATCCATACGGATCCACTTCATCAGAACATGTTTCTTTGCTGTTGAAACCACTCGAAGAACATGGCAATGGCAGCGGTGAACTCGTTGGTGAAAAATCTGCCGGAGATCGACGACGAGAATTCGCCAACAGATCGATCTTGCAAGTTTGAGACTTCAATGGTTTGGTTGAATAGATTTTAAAAAAATCTGCTTGGTTGAATAAATCTACACACATAAACATGTTGTTTTTGTTTTTAAAGTCTTTATCATCATCAAACAAGTCTGTTAAATACTATAAGACCATAAGTGACGTGGAGGCCATGGCTGTCCGGTCATTTTCCACATGATTTCTCATGATTAGTCGGTTTAGATTTATGGCTACAAGAATCAGAAAATCGCCCTGATTCTACCAAACTGAGGCTACAGCGAAAACAACACACGTCTTTTCACCCGAAAAAAAAGGCTGCATGCAAGGTTTGATCTTCTCCTTGGGAAAAGATACAAAGGAACCAAAAATAGACGGAAATTCATGGGCATAGCCTCTGGTACTTTTTTCAGAGCATCTTTACCATAGCCATGTTGAAGTACCAGAGGCTATGTTGCGAGGTTTTGTGCCTCCAGTCTTTGATCAAACATGGAGAGAAGCCAGCTTGGCCGAAAATCCCTCCAGAAATATGTAGCGCATCATGAGCGTTCTCCTCGCTGCCTGACAGGCAAATCCTTGGTTCATCAAGGAACAAACCAGAACAGCTGGTTGCTGATCCCCTTTGTCCAATGAGTAGCTGGGTCTTCAATGATATCCAAACTCTGATTGCGATCCAGATCGCTATCTCTACCTGGTTTTGCTTGGAAATACCCTCTGGTAATCTAACATAGCTATGGAAAATCACCATTTATAGTGAGTTTTCACATTAAAAATGGTGATTTCCAATAGCTATGTTAGTTTACCAGAGGGTATATCTAATTATTAACGTCTTATTTGAAATTACATTAATACATTACATGGTCAACAAATCAAATCCAATATCATCTAGCCTGGAATTTCTATACTATCACAATAAATAGATATCCTCACAGCTATGGAAAATTCACCCATTTAAAGTTCGACGATTTGCCGCATTTTTTTTCACGGCTGGTTGGATTCATCCAACAGTGATGTGTCAAATATATATATATATATTATATATATAAACGGAGTAGCTACCCAGTAAATGATTTCATAGAAACTGCATAAAATGATGGGTTCTGTAGACTCGGCTACTTTCGAAAATCACAATTGGATGTGAAAAATAAACTGACATAAATTAAGCATAGAAGTATTGGGTATTTACATCCAATTGGGTATTGAATTCATAATTGAAGACCCAAGAAATTATGCAATACAGTCCCAGAAAATCACCAACAGAGATCTCCCCCATATATTGGCAACCTATCATCTCCTAGAAAATCATCAAGCAGGGGTGTCGAACGCAGCCACTGCTCAAGTATTAATTTGGAAAAGGGCAACTGGTTACATCTCGATGATATTCTTTATTGTATATCATTGTATATCCTAATCATCCCGATATATTCCCATCATAATCCCCTGACTAATCATCAATCTGGGTAGTTTGAAATAATTCACCAACCTGAACATGTAGATGTATAGTTTCCAATATATACACATATTTTATCATATACACAGTAGAGCATATTTACCTAATTGACAGCGGGAGAAACCAAGTATCTTTGACATGTCGGACAAGTTGAATCGTCGCTTCTTTGAGATCCGTTGAGATCTCTTCACCTGGCTGGCGAAGTCGCGGCTTGTCGGCGCTCCGGTAGTAGCTGTCACTTGAAAAAAGCACGCTGACAAGGGCTGACCAAAAAAAAAAAACAGTTTTTCGTTGCTGCGACATCGCAACCGAAGCCAAGTTGCCTGCAGGGTGGTGCCCCATAGTTAGCTAAGTTGGTGCGAATAAGTCCAATGTCACTATGGTTTTTGTTGGTGATATATCGAACTAGTTTTCATGGGATTATAAGCCATTTATAACTTGGGGGGGCACCACCTTGTGCTCCAACTTCCCAGTTTCCCATGCCAAGTGACCTTGCAAATGAGTGGCGATCCATCCGCACTGAACCTGGTGATAGCTGCTGGTGATCTATGGATGTCTGAAAATTGTTGTTTTTCTCTAAATTGCTATTTTCTTAGGGAACATCATTGTTAACCAATAGATTTAGGTGCACTCTATTTTCAGACAAAGCCAGTCCTTTCAAAGTTTTCTGCTGCTTAGATCACGTCAAACTGCGAAAAAATATCTATGAATCTATCTTTAAAAAAAACACCATTATTAGGTTATTAGGGGAATCAACAGTCATAAATCCCAGCTTTTTTTTTCAACCTAGCTGTGAACCTAAAACCCGGCCCAGCGCCAGGGCACTTTGGCAACGTCTCGCACGCAGTTCACCTTTGCACGCCGGCTTTACAAGGTGGTGCCCCACCTCCGGTGATGTGAACGTTGGTTTATAAACCATACTAACTAACTACCATCTGGTTATGACTAACATAGCCATGGAAAATCCCTTATAAATGGAGGTTTGAATGGGAAAATCATCTTTAAATGGTCCATTTTCCATGGCTATGTTAAATAACCGGAGGGTAGTTCCATATATCTACCATGACACCAACAGTGAAATTGGAGTGATAATGCTAGCTAACGAACTGGGGAACCACCTACCTTGTAAGTGGGTCGTGGGGACGAATGCCCATGTACATTCATCTACAGTACCAACTATTTAGGTGCATTAAAACCTGAGCATCAGGGTTTTGACCTGTACCGTACCCATGTGGAAACGTTGTAAATCTAACTCGCTGCACAAATGTATTAGTGTAGATATTATATATAATATATACATATTATATATACATATTATATATACATATTATAATATATGTATATATGGCTTCAGGGCGGTTTCGGGCGTTCTCAAAAACAGTGTTTTTGAGAGGTGTGTTTTTTCAAGTGTGTGAGACGACAAAGCTACAAGAACAGAAGTAGCTACAAGGGCACAAGTGTAAGTGAATTTTATGCAGCAGATTTGCATGAGGAGCTGCTACAACTCAGTATAGGTGTAAGAATGACCATGGCAGTACGTCTGCTGAAATTAGCTAACCCGAGCAATGACTGTAGTAAAAGCCAAAAGGAACATCTTTTGAAACAGAAAAGATTGTTTCAGGTCAAACAAGTTGGTTTTTATACTACACAAATAATGACTCGCAGCCTTACATATAGATAGACCACTTTGAAGGTAGATGGATGTAGATGACGCGTCCTGGTTTTCCAGCAAACAGTTTCAAGATCACGATAGTTGTCTTCCTTGAACCCCCTGGTAGATGGCATAAGTAGCCTTTGCTTGCGTATTCTATTACCAAACAGTCTCAAGAATGGGGAAAATCTGCATGGCAATGTACCGAAATAAAATCGGGAACAAAGGGCTCCACAAATTTCAAGACTGGTGACAAGAACATTTCTACAGTTGTGTCATCTACTGGGATGATGAAAAATTCGTACCCGAAACAGCATCCCAAAAAAAATGAAGGCATAACACGGTGAATCTTAAATACCTGCCAACAAAATAAGGTACTATACAGCGAGTATCTAACCAGTCGGTTACCCAGATATGAAACACAGAAATGGACGGCACCATCTACTTGTCCAACTGTGTTTTCTTCACAGCAAACTGTTCGTCAAGTGGAACAGCCACCAAAATACATCGTTTATCATGGTTTCAGATCCACCTTAAATTCAATGGCCAGCCTTCTGTGAGCAAATTGGTTCCGACAAATGGTCCCATCTCCAGAAAAAGATAGTGGCTGATGTTAGATGATATCCCTGCATCCCCTGGTTTCCTGGTACTGTTTGCCTTGTATTTGCAACAGTTTGGAACTATGGTATTTGCTATATTTTGGCATGGTTACTTTGCATTTTGCGTGGTATTTGCTACATTTGGCCATGGTCTTTGCAACGTTTTGGCAATTCAACCTCTCATTTGCATAGTATTTGCTACAGCTAGGTGCTTCAAACGTTCATGTGGGTTTCTTGAGAGTTTCTTTAGGCTGTCATTTAGTGTTTCATTTAGGTGTTCATTTAGGATTCATTTAGGGTTTCATTTAGAGTTTCATTAGGATTTCATTTAGGGTTTCATTTAGGGTTTCTCTAGGGTTTCTTTAGGGCTTCATTTAGGGTTTCATTTAGGCGTTTGTTTAAGGTTTCTTTAGGTTTAGGGTTTCTTATCAGGATTTCTTATCAGAATTTCCAAACGTTCATGTGGGTTTCTTTAGGGCTTCTTTGGGGATTCATTTAGGGTTTCATTAAGGGTTTCTGTACGGTTTCATTTAGGGTTTCTTTAGGGTTTCATTTAGGGTTTCATTCAAGGGTTTCTTATCAGGATTTCTTATCAGGATTTCCAAACGTGTTTCTTTGGGGCTTCTTCGGGTTTCATTTAGGGTTTCTGTACGGTTTCATGTAGGGTTTCTTTAGGGTTTCTTTAGGGTTTCATTTAAGGCTTCATTTAAGGTCTCTTTAGGGTTTCATTTAAGCTTTCATTTAAGGTTTAATTTGAGGTTCTTTTGGTTGAGGATTTCTTTAGAGTTTCATTTATGGTTTTTTTAGGGTTTCATGTAGGGTTTTTTATCAGGATTTCTTATTAGGAATTCACGTTCATGTGGGTTTCTTTAGGGCTTCTTTAGGGTTTCATTGAGGGTTTCATTTAGGGTTTCTGTACGGTTCATGTAGGGTTTCATTTAGGGTTTCTTCAGGGTTTCGTTTCGGGTTTCTTTAGGGTATCTTTGGGGTTTCATTTAGGGTTTCTTTAGGGTTTCATTTAGGGTTTCGTTTACGGGTTCTTCAGGGTTTCAGCTTGGATTTCATTTAGGGTTTCATTCAGGGTTTTTTAGAGTGTCGTTTAGGGTTTCTTTAGGATGTCATTTAGAGTTTCATTCAAAGTTTATTTAGGGTTCCATTTATGGTTTCTTTAGGGTTAATTTATGGTTTCTTTAGGGTACATGTAGGGGTTTCTTATCAGGAGTTCTTATCAGGATTTCTCTAAGGTTTTTTTTGGGTTTCACCTGGGGTCCTTAGGGTTTCATTTAGCAGAGAAGCAGAGGAGCAGGAAGTAGAACAGCAACAACGCATGACTGAAGAAAAGGAAAAGTAGAATAGTAGAAGTAGAAAGTCGCAGAAGCACAAAAGCAGAAAAGCAGAGAAGCAGAGAAGCAGGGAAAGCAAAAAAACAGAAGAAGCAGGTAAAGCAGAGAAGCAGAGAAGCATGAAAAGCAGAGAGGCAGGAAAAGCAAAAAGCAGAGAAGCAGAGAATAAGAACAGAAGAAAAGCAGAGAAGCAGGAAAGCATAGAACCAGGAACCCAAAAAAAATCCAAAACCTGCCGCGAAAAAAAAAACATAAAATAAAATACACAGCCCTCCCAAAAACAAAAAATACCGTAATTATAATAATTATATATATATATGTATATATGCATGATATGTGTGTATGTGTGTTTTGTTTTTTAACCATTGTATCATCATTTATATCAGCATTATATCAGCATTATATCACTATTTTAGATCCCCCATTGTATCACCGTCAGATCAAAATAAAGCCCCATCATTTCCCACCATCTCCAAGCCACCGTCAAAGGAACGGATTTTTTGAACTCCAAGCCCAGTGGTTTCTCCTTTTCAACGTTTTGGGCAGCTGGGATGTGCGAAACCAACCTTTAAAAAACTGAGGAAAAAAACACAACTTACCCTCTGGTAAATTCAGAAAGATACCGAAATCCATGGGCATCCCGTTCTTGAAAATGATCTACAATGATGGTAGGTTTTCCTTGTTGTGAGTCGGCCGGGTTTGGGAGGTCAACAACGACGAAATTTTGGGGTTACTCCAACGATTGACCCATAGCCACTTACCCCAAACAGCTTCTTGCGCAGATCCAGCTCCTCTGTGTAACGGAAACTCATCAAGCAAAGTGGGAGATGTGAGTGTGATTTCTAACATGCATCATGTTTTACGCCGCATATCTATATATATATATGTATGTGTGTGTACATACACTGGTATGGGTGAAAATTGGGGCATCCTCAGAATAGGATAGTTAAAAATAGTTATATAGTTCATAGTCAAAATGCCCAAGATCCACGGTCCCCTCCTCAAATATTGACCATACCCATGTATCTATCTATCTGTCTATGTATCTATCTATCTATCTATCTATCTATCTGTCTGTCTGTCTGTCTGTCTGTCTGTCTATCTGTATATATATATATACACATTATATATATATACAGATAGACAGATAGATAGACAGATATACACACAATAAAAGTACTTTCTTCACCTTCTTCGAGTGATCCCCAGCCTGAAACACAAAAATCTGACATCGTTTCTGACATAACATCTGGAAGTCTGGGCAGTGCCCACCGAGATCTGAGATCTGGAGCTCTGGTAATGACTGTCACAGTTTGCGAACTTGAAAATGGCCATTGAAATAGTGGATTTACCCATTGAAAATGGTGGATCTTTCCATAGTTTTTTGTAAACGTTTACCAGAGGGTAATCTGGCAGCTGGGGAAATACACACCTTGTCATATCCCCTGGTTATATCCTCTTCGCAGTGATCTGGGTCTATGATTTTGACCTGGTTTTGTGGGGCTTATACTGGTTTTAATGGGTGTATACTGGTGTATAATGGTGTAGAATGTTGTATGGTGTATAGTGGTGTATAGTGGTGTATAGTGGTGTATAGTGGTGTATAATCCTGTAGAATGGTGTATAAATGTGCATAATGGGTGATAATGGGCTGTACACTGGTGTTATAGCATCAACACCCCTGACCCACCCTGCTTGATTTTCGCGACATCGATCTCGGGTTCGGACCTTGAAGAAGACGTCTTTGCCTCAGTGTTCAAGGTGGTCCATAGCTTCGGAGTGCAGTTGGGGGGGTTGCTAATGGGTGTAAGCATGGTTATAACCTCCATAAATGTTCATAAATTGGGAGATAAGCCCCAAAAAAAACTATGGTTATATAAGTTATATACAAATAAAAAATCCACTGAATTCAGTGGAGCTGCACTTTGAAGTATGAGACATTGCCCAATTTTTCTTCGCGATTTGGAGTTTTAAATACCTAAAATGGAAAATGGGTCTTTTTCCAACATCGCTTGGGAATGGTTGAGTCAAGTCTGACCAAAATCGGACGCGATTTTGCATCTCTCGGGTCCTCCTTTTCGATGGTTAAATGGCAACGTTTAACCATTCATCCCACAATACTTCAGAGCTGAGTTTATATCTGCATCATATTCTCATTGATTATATCATCACCACCCTTTTCACAGGGGGGACGTACCCAAAATGTAAGCTACATTTTTCAAGGTAATTTTGAGGGGGGGCCTTGAAAATGTAAGCTTACATTTTGAAGGTATTTTGAAGACCCTCCCACACAAACGACACCTGGGGGACGTTCAGCGACCAAGTTTACATTTAAGGGGGGGGTCCATATCAAAATGCAGCTTACATTTTTGGTATGGTCCCCCCCTGAAACGTAGCCTTTTAAAGGGGTGGGGATATCATATCCCATTTTGGGAGAAGATGAATAGCCCTAGCTCCCAACCGCTCCCGCCGGATGTCCCAGTAACTCGAGCTGTCTGGCAACTGGAAGGTAATGACCAGGCCATTCTGAGGATCCTGCACCGATATGGGGGATAGGATGGGGATTGGATGTTGATCTGGCAACAATCCAATGGTGGTATACAACGGGATATCATAGGGATATTTTTCGGGTGAGAGGAGATGGGATTTGACCAGTAATCATTGGAATATACCAACAGTGGCAGTGGCGTTAAACCACTCTGACTCACATGGAGTTGGGTCGGTCACCAAAAGGGGTCGAGATGGGTTGCTCATTGCAACAAAAGAACAGCAAGTTTGTCTTCAAGCTGGGTCAAATCAAAATACGGCGAATAGGAACGGAGAGTATTTCAGCATCAGTTTGAGATTCGGCTTTCTTCAAGATGGGTTTGTCTGAAAATGTCAGGGGAAAATTCATTCCAATGGATTAGGACCTCATTTTCCCTATGAATGGCTATTTGTGGCACACCAAGCTGAAACAAGGCGTCTCTTACGTATTCCCCATGACCATGCCGAAAAAACAGCCAATCTTCCTCGGCATCGAACAACATATGATCATCCATTGTTTTGGTGTTGCATCTCTTAAATCATGGTGCTGAAAAAATATCCAAATATATATTATTACAAATATTATATATTATATACAATTACATGTATATATATATATTATCATAATATGAAATCTGTTTCATTTAGTCCCGCATGATGAAGATTTGCGCTTCGCAAGATACAGTGGATGGTGTTTCGAAATCCTGCACCAGTTTTCGGTTATCGTAACCAGATCCTTCGGGTCCAGCTTCTGATAGGGCACTTGTGCTACCTCGGCTGAGAATCCCCTTGGAGCTCAGTAGCTCAGGCTGAGCGTTTGGAGGTCATGATCGAAAAGTCATCTGGAAAGTGCTTAGTAATAATGATTAATAGTGCTTAGTAATTGTTAATCATGTTGAATAATGATTAATCATGATTAATAATGTCCATGATGGTTAATAGTGGTTAATAATTGTGAAGAATGTTTGCTTACAATATACCTGAGTAGAATAGGAACATCAGGACCCTAAACTGGAGGTATGATACCATATAAAGCCATAGAAATTGAGGGCAAATCCTCTCACATAGCCCAAAAAAATAGGCCTTATGTCGTGTATATATATATGCAGGTTATAGTTACATGTAAAGTTCACCTGTTTTAGGATATTCCCAATCCAATTCCCATCATTCCTGGCCACGAAAAGCGACGTGAGGTCGGATTTTTGATTTATCCAGAGTATTAGTGTTGTATGATTGTGGGATATTGTGCATATGTCACCAGGACTATAAATTCGGATTCCAGGTGCATTCTCTTTCACAGTTCTTCTCAACTCCAGATGGGCGTCCCGGATAAACAACCAGTCGACCAGTCAGCCCCCGCGTAGACGCCGAATGGATGCCCACAGGTTCCACAGGTCCCAGTCACTGAAGTCACCTCCACTGCAATATCTTCATTGAACTTGCAGCATTCAAACATGCCAAGCAGTGCGAGGGAAGCAGTCACTGTCCGCCGTGCGCGTGCACAGTCTGCGAATGGAGCAGCAAGTCACCTAGAATGAGACGGTAAACTGGTTGGTGATTTTAACCCATCACAAGAATATTACATTGAGTCATCTCAACCAATCATCCCAAGTATGGTTGACAATCAATAACTATTGGAAGCCCCCGAAAGCTGCTTTGTTGTCAGCTCGAATGCAGCATGGTCTTGTCCTACATATGTGTGGGTTTCTTTACCAAACGGTGGACGATAATTTAAAATGTGACCCTCCGGTAAACTAACATAGCTATATATAGCTATTCAAGTTGGCCCAGTCGAAATAGTTGATTTACCCAGCTATAACATGGTGATTTTCGAAGTTGCTGCCGAAATTGTCCTTAAGTTTGTTAGTCTTCAGCTCCACCGAAATGGAAATCTCCCCAAAATTCCCATGGCTTTCCACAGCCCATCACAGAGGTGTCCGGGCTATGTCATGGACCCATGGATGGTTACCATGGATTATGATGGAAAATCCCGAACTCTGAATGGATGATTTTGGGGCAGCCCTATTTTAGAAAACCCCTATATAATTATCTAGATTATCTAGATATGTAGATGTTTGTTTCCGGTAGAAATGGGCATGTTCCAGCCTTGCTCTGATCTGAGCCAAACGGAAGCTGCAATTTTGAGCTTGACCATCTTGTCTGTGGTTGGAAACTGGAAAGTTACTCTCTGTTTTCATTGAACACTTCGCGATTTGGAAGCCATGGAAACCATTTTTTTCGACTGGAATTCATCGGCCCTTTGGAGGGATAAAAATCCCCAAAAACGACCTTAATTTTCCCATCATTCCACACAGTGAGGTCATTGGAAATTAACTAATTTTTGTATAGTTACCCTCTGGTAAACATACAAACAACTATGGAAAATCACCACTTTTAATGGGTAAATCAACTATTTCTATGGCCATTTTCAATAGCTATGTTAGTATACCAGAGGGTATATTATAGTATATTATAGTTATACCCTCCAGAAAATTAACATAGACCCTGGCAGTCATCGGCTTTTTTTTCAGATGAGTTCCAACTAAAAAATGGTCAGGTTCAATGTCTATGTCAATTTACCAGAGTGTAATTCATCCAAATAAAATGAAGCTAGTTCCGCAGGCATGGTGAACCCCGGAGAAACTCATCACTTTCGGATGTGTTTTCCGGCATAAGGTGCCAGCATCAACGGCTAAAGCGCCGCGGAAAAAGGCAGTCGAATGGAGAATGGAACCCAGAACCCATATCTGAGTAGCACAGAGCACTTAAATATACATCATTCCAAGTGAAAAGAAAAAAGAGACCTGCTCAAATTGACATAGGCGACATAGGTCTCTGTTTGAAAACAACCCAAAATCCACTGAAGTAAACGTCATTAACCCAGGGAGACCATCCACCGGCAAAGCCATCGCCTTCCGAACGACCTGGCTGCGACCTTGCAAACGGCAAGGGAACCCGACCTCCAAACTCGCTGGCCCGGGAGTTGTGGATGTCCATCATTGTCCATCACCCCAGTCACAAGATATTTGAAATACATTTGAGGTTTTCCCAAAATGGAGCTACCCCGGGTACCCCCAGTTCTCCATTTTAGATGGGGATTTTCCCATGGAAATAAACCAATCCAAATCTAAACCCGACGGTTGAAGACCTTTTCCGATGCGTCGATGGGGATAGGATGTTCAAACGACACAGCTTCATGCCGCGGTCTACAAGTAGCCACTGCAAGATCAACACAAGTTGCTGGGAGAGTTTTTTTCAGTGCGAACTAGAAGAACTAGAGTCGAAACCTTGAAAAAAATATCGCCAGTCCTGACAGTCGTGTGGATTCTCTGGGTCCCAGGACTGACCGTTTGCCATTTTTCAAACCAACCCATGGGAAGTTACCAGCAGCGCCACTGCGAAAGCCCTACCTGATCCGAGCCGCCGGGAGCCAGGCTCCGAGCCATAGGTGGTTAGAGCGCCAAACGAATTCGAAGCTGAGCGATAAGTCAGGACCATGCCAAAGCGTCTCCACAACTCGCTGTGATATCGACATCATCTTCGTCCTCATCATCGTTCATCATCCATCAGCTGTAATCATTCGTCATCATGGATCATGTGTCATCATTCTTCATCAGCATCAGCATCATCATCAACAATAACAACAGCAGCAGCATCATCGTCATCATCAGCATCATCATCATCATCATCACCATGATTCATCATCAACAACACCATCATCATTGTCGTCGTCGTCATCATCATAATTCCATCATCCATCATCATTATCACCATCAGCAGCAGCATTAATATTCATCATCAACACCATTGCCGTCGTCATCATCGTCGTGGACACCATCATCGTCAACAGCATCGTCGTGGTCATCACCATTCATCATGCATCATCATTCACCATCATTCATCATCATTCATCATCATTAATCATCATTCATCATCATTCATCATCATTCATCATCATTCATCATCATTTATCAGCATTCGTCATCATTCGTCATCATTTATCATCATTCATCATCATTCATCATCATTCATCATCATGCATCAACCGCATCATCATCATCATCATCATCATCATGATTATATTTTTATCAGCACCATTATCAACATCAGCACCAACTTCATCGTCAGCATCAACATCATCATCATCGTCATCATCATCATCATCATAGTAATAATAATCATCATCATCGTCATCATCATAGCATTCTTATTCTTCATCGTCGTTGTTTTTGTTGTCGTTGTCATGACACATTGTCGTCATCGTCATCATTTTCGTCATCAACATTCATCGTTCATCATTCGTCATCATTTACCATCATCATCATCATCATCATCATCATCATCAGCAGCATCATCATCATCATCACCATCATCATCATCATCGTCATCATCATCATCATCAATATCATCATCGTCGTCATCGTCATCATAATCATCATCATCACCATCATAATCATCATAATCATCATCATCGTCATCATCATAGCATTCTTCTTCTTCATCATCGTTGTTTTTGTCGTCGTTGTCATGACACATTGTCGTCATCATCATCATTTTCGTCATCAACATTCATCGTTCATCATCATCATCATCATCATCATCATCATCATCATCATCATCATCATCATCATCATCATCACCATCATCACCCCCAGCATCATCATCAGCAGCAGCAGGAAGCAGCAGGCAGCAGCATGTTGTTCGCGAACTCCAAGATCTTGGCTGAAACAAACAGTATACATGGAACATAGACCAACATACTACCTGCAGGGAGAGATTGTTTTTTTCTTATTCTTGATATGTTCCCATCGTGGGACTGACACCAGAATGAGACACGTCGTAACTCATGGCACTATGGCACTATGGCACTGGATGATTCAATGCCATAGCGGTAGAGCATGGTATAGCCGTGTAGCCCATTTGGATCCATTTGGGCATGGTGTGTATCGGAGTGTATCGCTCTGGCAAACTTGGGCTTCAAGTTTTAGTGATCACTTGACAATGGCTACCTGGTAGACGCTCTGGCGGTCGGAAAAGATCCAGCATGCGAGAAGGGACGCAACCTTTGCGAGGCTAAGATGCTGTTGTTGAGCTGCTGCTATAGTTGCAATGAAGCTGCCGAGTTATTGCGCCCAATTGATTATGGCCATTTGAAGCTGGAAAATCGATAGAAATTATGACATGTTTGATGTGCCAGATCATGTTGCCTGTGGGTTGCATCAACTGCCCAAGCACGGCAACTGGCGGAAGATTTTCGCACAACTCGGCTCTTGTGCGCCCCAAAACGAAGCACGGCTTTGTTCGGGGCGGGGCTGAAGAATGCCTGAAGTCACCCATGTTTGACGATGCATGATATATTTGCGTTTCTTTATGTACATGTGGATGATGTTTGCTGTAAATATTGGTAAAATCATCCATACACGAAGCATATGGGCAACCAGAAGCCTTGTCGTTTCCTAATGTCGAGGGATGGGAAATGTCTCACCCATATGCTCCATGTATGGAATATTTACCTACATTTGAGTCACTTAGGAGTAAATGTTGGTAAATATACCATACATTCATGGGGCATTGGGGTCAGGAATTGCCACAGGACTCCAAAGTCTGGCTTGAACACAATGTCAAAACCTTCATAATACGATTGCCTGCCATCTCTTGGGCAGAATGGGACACGACCAAAAGGAGAACGGCTATGGGGAGCAATACCCCGATGGTGGGCATGGTGGTGTTTGCATGGAGAGCTAGATAGACACTCGTGTGCGTGTGGGACTAGGGGCAACCCATCTAGACTTGAGACGCAGCAAACTATGGCAAAATGCTACCCTCTGGTAAACTAACATAACTATGGAAAATCACCATGTTTAATGGGTAAATCCACTATAAATGGCCATTTTCAATAGCGAACTGTTTGTTTACCAGAGGGTAGTATAGAAGAGTTTTCCTGAGACACCATTTCAGGCACTGAAGAAAACCATTTCAGCATCTTGTGCTTCGCAAATAACAAGCAGGTCACCATATTAGGAGAAGATATGGTAAAATAAGAAAAGGCTATAACCGTATGATTAAATTATATTAAAACATATATTAAAACAACTGTCATAGCTGCCACGAACTTCCACTTCAGGCTGTCCTTTGTAACCCAGTCGTTTGACGCACGACCGGTCCAAATTGCGATCACCAGTGTGAGGCTCGACTCGTGGGGGGACCGACGAACGTTACTGCAACCCACCACAAAGTGCTGTTTTTAATTGGTGAAATCAGTGACGTCCGAATTTATGTCGGTTAAATATGGTTAAATATCAATGCTGCAGCAATTTTGTTGGCGTAATCCCAATTTTGGATGCAGGCATCATGAATCATGTTTCTTGCTGCAGAAATCACCGTGTGTTGCTTGGAATTCTGATACATCTCCATCAATAGCTGGTCAAATGGTTGGTGTTTTTTCCAACAGTGGTCATTCACCAGAGCAAAATGTGTATGTCTTGCGAGCCCCAGGTATACCACTAAGGTTTCTGGCTTATCCTTGCCCTTGAAAGTACCTGGGTATCCTTAGGATTAGACCCCACGGAACAACTCTGAGTCGCAACCCAACTGGCTTTACAAATCGCCCTAGCGCTAAATGAAAACCGCCCATTTTTTTTCCCGGCGCAGTGCCGAACTGTTTCACCCGCGGAATTGGGAAATTGGGCCCACGGCTTGGGAAACAGCTTGAGGCCATGCGCCGAATTCGTGGAAAATGCGCCAAGTCCAGTGGGGCCTGTGCGCCACCATCTTTTCTGAACTCAAGATGTTACACTGCTCAACGGTTTCTCAGTGAAAACAAAGATTCTCCATGCAGACTCCATGGCATCATGCACCCAGAATGCCCAGAATGCCCAAAATGCCCAGCTCGCTGGCTTCGTTGTTTTGTTTGCCAATTAAACAATTGTCTTATTTTCTATGTCAACACTTTGACCAGCAGTGGATGATCCTGTGCAAAATGTGGGTTCGTGAATCTGTACATATCTGTGCTATAATTCACATATTTCATATATCATGTAAAATCGGATTCTCACTTATAAACCATCCATTTTATGGGGTACCCCCATTTATGGAAAACACATGAAACAAAACATGATTTAGGTATTTCTGAGTTTGGTGCTCCCGTTTCCTTCGGCGGGGCAAATCCCACTGGCTCTCCGTTTGGTTCGGTCATCAAAAGGACCCCCTTAACGGCACCCGGGCGGCCATGTGGTGGGAGACTTGCCATGGTGGAATGATGGTTGGGACATGTTCCAAACATTTTCCAAACAAAAAAGCTGTATCCAACTGCTATGAAAACTCTGGTAAACTATCGATCAAAAACATGCTTGGATTGAGCATTCCGAACGCCAACTTTTTTAATGCAATGTATCATGCAAAACGAAAATTACAGATCAATAAAGTGGTAGTCAAAAGCAACTCCCATTTTTTCGGCCAGAAACTCCCAACCACATGATTCGTGGATGCCGATGATTGCTGCTGACATCTTTTTGCCCTGCTGCATTTCATCCCTGGCATCACAAAGCCCTAAAGATGGGCTGTTCATTGGGGATTATTGCAGCACACGGCAGTGTCTCACTGCACTTGAAACAGCCATGCTGACGCTGCAAGATGAAGAAGTTCTCAACGTTCTCGGGGAAACTTGAGGGGAAACCCAAGGGGTTCACTATTCAAATTGGAGGCTGCCTTGCAAAAAAACAACTTTCATCCGATTCCAGAAAGTATTGCAGGTACTGGGTAAACGTCACATTCAAACTTGTCTACTTAAAATTGGCCATGGCATTAACTGGTTGATAAATGGATCATCAATGGGGATGGTTCGTGGGTTATCCAGTTTCGCTCACCTTGCATACCCATACAAAACCTGTCACCAGCCCAAAGTCCGACGACCATGTTGAAACTTGGTACTTGATGTCACCACAGACCAGCAATTTCCAAAGAATCTCGTCATTTCATCCACAGCAGCCATCCAACAGTTTCTGAACCATTCGAATCTGTATCCCACTGGAACTGGAGCAAACTGACGTAGAAGCCTGGGATGTTACGAACAACTCATGTTCCAGTAATTGTACTATCCTCAATATTGATATATAAATGGCTGGTAAATATCATCCCCAAATGATAGGTTTACCATGGTGTACCACACAAAACCGGGCTCAGAAGCCAGAATCATTCTGGGATTCCAGCCTTTTTTAGGGAGCACCCTCAAAGGGTGTTTCCAGCTCCAAAATCACGGTTGTTTTATGTTTTTTTCTGGATATCATCCCTCTAAAATCATCTATCCACAAAGATCCTGTGAGAAATGCCATAAAAGTATGAAAAAATGCCATCTTTCGATGTTATGAGTGTTATCATGTGTTATCCATCTTTCTGAATGAAAAACGCTGCTTAGTGAATTTACATTGAAATCCATCATCTCTGAGATAAAGGGGCCTTTTTGATTCGCGGTCCAATCAACGCTTGCTCCGGCTCCGGCGCCCACACCGGCCGACGTAAATCCTGCGATGGACCCAACTGCCTGGGAATCGCATGCAGACGTGGAAACAAAAGCTGCATACAAATTCAGAACACATGTCATAAATATTCATAAATATTATCATAAGTCCTGTCTGATATGTCTGATATCTGGGCGCTTCAAGCTCGAAATAGATTGATCTGCGGTAGAAACTCAATCACCCATCCATCTCAAATAGGAATCGCAAGAAACATATTGTGAAAGGAAGCCACAGAAAAGTAATGATAATGATAAACATCATCTCACCGCAACAACATCCGGTATCCGGTACCAATCTATTTTTGCCTGTCACCTGCAAAGCCCAGTTCTAGAAGTGACCTTACAGGGCCGATCCGCCGCTTAGGTTGGGGGAGCCCTGTTGAAGGTCCGCTTCCGTTGCACCATCTGAGACTCAGCTGGCGCTTTGGCTGCGCACTTAAATATTCGGATCGTCTTCACGAGAAAAACTGTTGCGTTCGATTGGGCAAAACAGAAATGCCGGGTTTTGGTGAAAAGACTGCAGAAGTGAAACTTACTGGTGCTAAACGTAGGGAATGGATGAGATTGGGGGTTGCTGGGATGATCTGCTTGATAGTTAGCCAGTGGATCATTCCCTTCATTTCGGTGGATTCCCCAATAATACACGATAAAAAAAGGCCCATATTAAAAGCTCTTGGAAATGGTGATTAATAAGCCCTTATTAAGTCCAAAGGTTATTGGGGGGGTCACTTTCGGGGAGTTCTCTCATTATATTCCATTGTTTACGAAATTATGGCTGTGTTTGTACCTCCATTATCATCATTATCATTTATCATTTAGATATATTTAGATATGATATAGATTATATCCCACGAAATACCCAATGATGGTTGTTTTTGCATGACATTTTCTCCAACAGAAACTCATGATTCGCTGAACATCAGTTCCCAAAGACCAAAAATACTCAGATGATCAAAATCCCCATTATGAGTTGGGTAGTATAATTTTAAAAACAGAATGGCTTATGAATATAATCACATATATATATATATATATATAACTATATAATATATATATATATGTTATATAAGTAATATAACTATAATTCATTATAATATATTATAATCATTAATCAACAGGGTTTTGAACACCGGGTTTTGAACACTGCGACTCTCTTGGCCCTTTGCGTTTTGCCCAACCTGTAGCTAGCTGTGCAGATGTCATGTAACAAGCGAAGATATCTCAAGACAAACCTCGGCACTGCGGCACGCCCCGACGGTGGAGAAAGCATATCATATGTAGCTATGCATTAAATATAGAAAATATGTATGTTGGCATATTGATTAGTATTGTGCTAAAAAAAATGCTATATCATATCATATACATATTTATACCATAGGATGTATATGAATATTATATTATATATAATATATGTATATAGTGTTGGCTACCGATTAGTGTGATGGACCTCTATTGTGGATTTTTTTCCGAAATTACTGAGAATCCTGTGGAAGGGGGTGGGGGCCTCTATTGTGGAAAGATTTTTCTCAGATCCATTTCTTTTCAGGAGGAGCTTTATCCACCTTTATACACCTTTCTTTGGGGAGAAGCTGGTCCATTTACTTTAGAAAGCCATATCCATGTCAAAGCCTTGAAAATGCAAGGTTTCCCTAATAATTAGATGCCTTATTAAACCCTTATTGAAAAACAGCACCCAAACAATCTTTTTCAAGGGGGTACCCCATGAGTGACCCAGATCCTCAATCATGTAATTGTTTCGATGGTACCCTTTTGCGCACAAAAACTTTTGGGGCCATTAGAATTTTGGATTTAAAAGGAATATCACATTGAAAGTATATAGATTCAAATGAATTGAAAGCAAATGGATTTCAATTGGATTCCTTTCTTATCAATAGATTTCTTTGAGGTTGAAATGAAAAATCACTTGAAAGTAATTTGATGTCAATTGAAATCCTTACTTAAGTTGATCATCCGGAATTCCCCAGACCTGGTTAGCAAGAAAATGGCGAGTTATTGAATAGCCTAACATTGTTGGGGGGGCACACTAATCAGTAGCCAACATTATCTTGTTGGTGGTTTTAACATGTTTTAACCATCTTGAAAAATATTAGTCAATGGGAAGGATGATCCCATATATTATAGAAAATAAAAAATGTTTGAAACCACCAACCAGTTATGTAAGATCACCCCACATCACACCTCTTTTAGTCGTCACCGCCACGCCACTGCGAAGGTCTGTGTCTCTTTGTCCACGGCTTTCGTAAAGTCCCACCTCGCTGCCGTGAAGACGAACCGACCAAAAAAAACCCGCGACGGGGTTCGTTGCATGGATTTGCAGTCCCAACAAAAATATGGACTATCAATGGATTGGTTTAAGTGGAAAATCTGAACCGGAAACCATAGATTTTCCCATTAAATATGGGGCTTTCCTGTAAATTTTCCCTTGAACCAATCCATTGAGACTAATATATTTGCCCTATATTTTCCGCAGTCATGGTGGATTTCCCGAACAAAACAAAAAAAGAATCGACCAACAAAGCCATGACTTGGGTCAGTCATGGACCATCCGAAAATTTCCGCCATCCAAAATGTTCGGAGCGAGTTGGTGACCCATAACTAGAGACATCCAGAGATATACATCCCACTATCTCTATGTTGGATTTAAGCTACCCTTTGGTAAACAAACAAAAAGCTATTGAAAATGGTCATTTATAGTTGATTTACCTATTAAAAATAGTGATTTTCCATTGCTATGTTAGTTTACCAGAGGGTAATTTAAATTCGTCCAGGTTTACATCCATGTTCATCATGTGAATCGGAACGTGTCTGAAATTTGCTTTTACGAAACCAATTCCAAAGGGTTTCGTTATAATTTCCCCATCATTTGATGGCCATTGTCTCGGTATCCAGAAATTTCAGATCCAAATATCATATCCCCATGATATCCCCATGTTTGCTGCATATGTCCCAGGCATATCCATGACCCTGTCTTCCCAATTATAGATGATTCTATAGTCATGCTGACCACCAATTTTATCCCCAATTAGTTTAATGGTTGATAAATCAGAAGTTTCATAGACGTGCTGCCGTGCCATCCTCAAAAAACATCATTGATAAGGGTCCCTTAATCAAATCATCAAATCATCAAAGCAATGTGGGTCTCAACCTCTATGAATCCATGGATTCAAAAAGCTGCGTAGATCATCCAACTCTTGACTGTAGGTGATATATCCCACTATAATCCCATGAATATCCCATGGAGTTCCCGATTTTCAATGGGTAAATGATCCAACTAACTTGACAAGGTTGGTTAAAATAGCCACGGGCTGGTGCCCATCAATTCTAAGTTCTTTTATAATCCCCTTCAACTACATGTTATATCATGTTATATCATGTTATATCATGTTATATCATGTTATATCCCCCCTTCATCAACCCATTTGCTAATTGCTAATTGCTTTACAAGGCCCCATTTTTACCATATTTTATCAACCAACAGCTCGCTTTATTTTACCAGGCCTGGACTGGACGACAGGATTTCATAGGTAGAACTTAAGTTAACTGTCAGCCCTCTGATAGTACTTTAAGTTCTATCAGGGACAAGATGCTGTGTGAATCTTGAGCGTCAAAACTTCAACCTAGCGTTCGTCCGAGTGTACGACGTCCAGACGAGTCACATCTCCTCTCCTTTTCGCAAGCCGCAAGTGCTCAGCTCTGCGAAGTTGTGCTTCACCTCGTTTTGCGCCGTGTGCTGCGGCACGAACCGGAACTTCCGGGGAAAGTTCAAAAGACTGAAGGGGGTTAGGAAATCAACAAGGGAAATACATGATAATTAGATATAAAATGATATAAATATACATATTGATATTAATATTGATATATATATATATATATATAATGTGTACAGTATCTACTCGATGGAAGCTTCACGCCAAATGGCGGGGCCACGAGGCTCACGATTGAAGTCTGGCCGTCCGTTGCCTTGGCGTTGTTTGGCGACCCTCCAAATGTGGTGGTATATCTCCCACTTTCTTCAGGTCCAATTCTTGGAAAATGCTGGTTATTACATGTTATTACCTATTATATGGTGATATAGCTGGTGAATGAATATCCCATTAAATCACTATAAATCCCATTAATATCCCATTAAATCACTATATATCCCATTAGTATCCCATTAAATCACTATAAATCCCATTAATATCCCATTAAATCACTATAAATCCCATGAATATCCCTTTAAATCACCATAAATCCCATTAATATCCCATTAAATCACTATAAATCCCATGAATATCCCATTAAATCACTATAAATCCCATGAATATCCCATTAAATCACTATAAATCCCATTAATATCCCATTAAATCACTATATATCCCATTAGTATCCCATTAAATCACTATAAATCCCATGAATATCCCATTAAATCACTATAAATCCCATTAATATCCCATTAAATCACTATATATCCCATTAGTATCCCATTAAATCACTATAAATCCCATTAATATCCCATTAAATCACTATAAATCCCATGAATATCCCTTTAAATCACCATAAATCCCATTAATATCCCATTAAATCACCATAAATCCCATTAATATCCCATTAAATCACCATAAATCCCATTAATATCCCATTAAATCACTATATATCCCATTAGTATCCCATTAAATCACTATAAATCCCATTAATATCCCATTAAATCACTATAAATCCCATTAATATCCCATTAAATCACTATAAATCCCATGAATATCCCATTAAATCACTATAAATCCCATTAATATCCCATTAAATCACTATAAATCCCATAAATATCCCATTAAATCACTATAAATCCCATGAATATCCCATTAAATCACTATAAATCCCATGAATATCCCATTAAATCACTATATATCCCATGAATATCCCATTAAATCACTATAAATCCCATTAATATCCCATTAAATCACTATATATCCCATTAGTATCCCATTAAATCACTATAAATCCCATGAATATCCCATTAAATCACTATAAATCCCATTAATATCCCATTAAATCACTATATATCCCATTAGTATCCCATTAAATCACTACAAATCCCATGAATATCCCCTTAAATCACTATAAATCCCATGAATATCCCATTAAATCACTATAAATCCCATTAATATCCCATTAAATCACTATAAATCCCATGAGTATCCCATTAAATCACTATAAATCCCATGAATATCCCATTAAATCACTATAAATCCCATGATCGCCAGGGAAAATGATGTTCAGGACCTCCGGGATTATCCAGGAATTTTCATCTGATCCGAGAGGCTTATTGAAACCTCGGCAGACACGTCGTGAGTCGGCCCGAGAAGGGTCTGTCTGAAAATGATTAAATTGGGTATGCACAATATATGATAATATATGGCCATTTTAATACGGAAAGTGGATGAACATGGTGATGAAGCATCAAATTTTGGGATAGCCTATTTTCAGAGAAAGCCAGAAAGAATGATTTCAAAGGCTGCGCACAGTGGGAGGAATTGTGCTGGATTGACGATTGGCAGAGGCATACATTCCAGAAACACGTCACGAGTTCACGTACAGAGTTGGCCACCCAAATCCTGTAACTGGGACTAAGATTATCCCACTCACAACCAGATACCCTCAGGCAATGACTACAGTGCGCTATGGAAAATCACCATTTTTAAGTTTGGTAATATCATTGAACTAAATCAGGGTTGCTCCCAACACCCCACACACAAGGGGAAAAAACTATAAAAAACTGGCGGCGATCTACCTTTAATAGCTTGGAGCAACCCTGTTTTAATGAGCCATCAAAAAGAAAGCAAAGTGTTGAATCACCATAGGACCATAGTGATTCTCCCATGATATTAGGACAATAAAAACCATATGATATATACATACATATATATATATATCCCCATTATGAGTATATAAAATTCTGATGATAGTTCGTTTTATACCCCCCATATGGAGGTTTCCGGAAATGGGGGTACCCCTAAATCATCCATTTATAGATAGATTTTCCATTACAACCCAACCATTTTTGGGGATCCCCCATTTATGGAAACTCACATTTCCATGATGTTCCATGATTTTCCATGGTGAAATGTGCCATTTCCCATGGATTTTCCCATGTCCTTCCAAGCAGCGAAAAAGTTCACAAGGCCCTTTGCAGCCTGTGGTGTTTCGCCGATAAGGGGCTTTGGAGGCCGTGAAGGGCCATAAGAAAGAACCATAGATAATCAGCCAGTTGGTTTTAGCCCTGCCAGTTATAACTGGTTTATAATGATATTATGAATAATAAATATATATATATATGTAATTATAATTATAACTGTATATAAATATATAAAACTTAGCTACAGGAGTTATAATCATTATAAGCCCATTTATAGTAATTTCAGAACCAGAGTTAGTGCACCCACATCATTTTATAGATGGGCTAAGCCACGTATCGGGGACTAGGATGAACTACAGTACTCAGTAGATCCTACGGTGATGGGAATTGGATTGGGGAAACCATCCATGGCCGGGACGAAACCAGTTGCTCTCGGCTCTCTGGATGCTGGGTTCACGGAAGATACGGAAGATTGGGAGCCCAAGTTTTCAGCTTCGTGAATGGCTGATTTCTGCAGATATATAGCGTGGTTGTATTCGGGCCCTGCTCTCCCAACAAACCCGGGGGGGTTTTGGTTAACCCTTGGCCTACACCCCCGAGCCATGATTGATCCAAAGCCATTCACCGTCGAAGCTGATAGTTTCAACATGTCTGGTTGGTGGTATACCTGATACCTACCCCTCTGAAAAATATGCTCTTCAGTTGGGATGATGACATTCCCAATATATGGAAAAATCAAAGGCATGTTCCAAACCACCAACCAGATGTTTAAACCAACAAAAAAGTTGGGGAATAATTAGTGGCCCTGTCCCTATCAGGCACATAACAGAGGGCAGTTGAAGACCTAGGGCAATTCCTCGAAGTGGATCGAGTACCGGTAATCCTTTCCCCCTAATACTAAACGTTCCCCCCCCAAATAATAAACGCCTCAGAGCCTCAGGTAATTTTTATTATTAGGGGGGTATTTATTATTAGGGAACCCTAGTAATAAATTGAAACCCTTAATTAAAAAAAATATTTGTTTCGATTTCAAAATCAATTAAATTTCCTTATATAACGCAATTAAAATATTGCCAACAATTGGATTTCAAAGCGGACCCTATTCATAAATTGAAACCCTTAATTTAAAAAACTATGTTTTTCGATTTCAAAATCAATTGAAATTCCTGATATAACGCAATTAAAATATTGCCAAAAATTGGATTTCGAAGCGGACCCTATCAATAAATTGAAACCCTTCATAAAAAAGACCAAAATTGTCACGAACCCTAATAATAAAAACCCCGGGGTTAACTAGTTTTTATTATTAGGGGGCGAAACCCACGAATGGTAGCTTTATTTTTAAATTGTTTTCCAAAGGGGATCAATCAAAAGTCAAATTGGCCAACCTGAAATTTTCCAAAATTAGAGATGGACCCTAGTTTTTGTTAATTTTGGGGAGGTTTTAGGGGAAAGGCATTAATCTCTTCCCTTTAAAACTTAAACACAACCGTCACCACCGAACAAATAAACCCACTGTAGATTGAAATATTTTTGACTAGGTTCATCCCTAAAACACTCTGTAGAATCAAATGCCTGCAACATGTTTTTCATGTCACCCTCTGGATTTTTTTCACAGTTCGACCCTTTTCCAACAACCCATGTTTCGTGGTTTCACGAGCATCTTCCCCTATCAAAATCCACTGATCCGCTGATCCTCTGATCACGTGCCTCGCACTTCAGGTGAACACTCCCGACTCCGTTGGCTTTTTTGAAGGATGCCCCACCTGGGACGAGTTGGAAGAGCTGCTGTTGGCCCCGATTTTTTCGACCAAAAAGTAACGGAAAACGAGAGAAGCCTGGGAAAATGTCCATGTTTTCGCAGAAAAATCATCAGTGGCTCCAACTTTTCGGGGTCCACTGAACATAGGGTATGGACTGGGACAACTTGATCCTAGATTCCACGGCGTCAGATTTCACCAACCGAAATGCTGAGTTTATTGGGATTTAATAAATAGGAAAATAATGGAAAATAAGAATTCAGCAAATACAGGCTGAAGATGTTGTCTAAGTCTAAGCAATATTCTGCTGCCACGTTGCCCTTGCCATCCGGATTGGGCTTTGGAACTAGCACTAACCTTGGCATGGCTTCCGCAAAAACTCATGCTGGAGGCTGCTGGAATGGAGAGTAGAGTACACATTTTTGCAAGTTTGAGAGCTAGTCCAAAAACTGTTTCACTATATAGTTCACTCTCAAAATCTCAGCAGATGCTAAATGTATCTAAATGTGAGAATCTCACCACCAGATGCGTGGCCGAGACACCTGAAGCTCACCTGTCCTGCGAGGCGTGCGGAGCAGTGTTTCACTGGTGATTTTTTCGAAGTCCCAAGATCTTTCGGCACCATCTTCGATGGAAAATGGTGCCGAACATGGTGCCGAAAATGGTTTCCGAAAATAGGCAGGAAGTCATGGTTCCTACACCAGTCTCAACCGCTGGCCATGGCCCATGGCGGCCCCACCCCAGCGGCCCGGTGTCCTTCAAAAGGAAGCTCAAAAGACGGGGAGACTGTTTGTCTCTCTTGTCCTCGTCCCATAGCCGGAACATCAATGGTTGAAACCATAGGAAAACCATAGGAAAACCATAGGAAAATGGTGGTTTAATGGGATTTAATGGGATTTAATGGCACTTACCCTCTGGTAAACTAACATAGCTATGGAAAATCACATTTTTTCATGGGAAAATCAGCTATAAATGGGCAATTTTCAATAGCGAACTGTTAAATGACCAGAGGGTACATGCTCTATAGTAGAAGGAATGCATTCTGTGGTGAACGGGGTTCACCCTTTCTCCATGAGTTCTTACCCCAAATCTCGGGGCAACTTCCAGACCCGTTGGATGGGAATAGACGGTCCCCGGATGCTACACTGAGGGTACCAAGCAAAATTGTCCCACAATTCAGGTGTTCATGTGGTTGGTCTTGCTGGTTGACCAGTTGACCAGTTGACCATTGATGCTTCTATAATTTTCATCTTCTACATATCTGCGATAGAACTTCTTCAAACAAGGTATCGGTTCAGAACACACTCCTGGCTTTGGACGATAATCATTCAGACATCTCCTTGTTTGGCACAGAAATTTCTCAAGTTAATACCCTCCAGTTTTTACTGACTAAACTGATATGGAACATCCACCATGGATGATTTCCGAACTTTCTCAAGCCAACCATGGGATTTCCAGTGCTCGCTTTTTGGAAGCCAAGCGACCCTTGAGCTTTAAGGCATCCACATGCCAAAAGACCTGCGACTCGTCGGGAATCCCAGGCTATGGCGGCCATTGATGACCATTCCCAATAGGGGATTCCCAATAGGGGATAAACATATCCAACTAACTTGATGATGGCACATATTAGGATACATATTAGGATACATATTAGGATACATATTAGGATACATATTAGGATACATATTAGGATACATATTAGGATACATATTAGGATACATATGGCCGCATGAGAAAAACCATGAGTCGTATCCAATCCCAATATCTAGCCGTATGGAATTTGCCAACGAGTTCTTCAGAAAGTTCGCCAACTTTCCAGTGGAAACCCTGCTCAAATCTTGGCGGAGCTAATCTTGGCGCGTTGCAGATGTATATCTGTGTTCTTATATGGTGAGTACATTTATTGATCTATCTAGATAATTCCATACATATTTAATGTATATATATATATACATATGTATGTATACGTATACATACAGTATACAAATGTGTGCGTGTATGTGTGTGTGTGTCTGCAGACACGTATGACACAAAGTACATATGACACATATGTGTCTCTGTACACATGCAGCCTGGATGTATCTTAAGTGTGTGCGTGTACATGTTTGACTTCTACAGTATGCAAGTGATGTGAGCATATACTGTATGAAAAAACACACAAGTAAGCATATACCCACGTGCATTTAGTGTATCAAACGTGTAATGTGTAAGATTGTGTGGGTGTGCAATGTGTGTTCATACAACGTTTAAAGGTTTTTCCCAGCTCCTACATCTACCTATACACTGCATTGATGTTTCATAGATGCTCTATGTGTGTATATACCAGTACACCCACATGGATAAATATATGCACAGCACCTATTATATGTCTATGAACCATACAATTCAAGTCTCTACTAAACCACGGTTTCTAGGGTGCGTTCAATATGAACAGGGGATGAGATTAGTATGTAAAATCATACTAAAATAGTCATTTATTGAACCTGTTCTATCTTGTTGGTGCTTAGTATATATCTGGATGTTACTCCCCTATAAACGAACAGTTAGATGTGGAGAATGCCGCACCATTTGCAGATCATTTTTCGAAAGAAACCATTGCGAATTTCCAAGTCAGACCACGACTCAGTATAGCTTAACCCATGGTGACGACTGGGGTCCCCCCCATGACTTAGGAAACCTCCAGTATATCCCACTATATTCACATATTGTTGGTTATATTCCCCATTTAAATCTTTTACAGCTACTAGAGCTGTGCGACGGGCGTGTGACTTGGCTCGCCCGGCCTAAGACAAGGACTTGTTGCGGCCGCACTGCATTGCCGTGCGTCGCAGCACCCAAATCAGTCCGAGCTATATTCCCCATTTACTCCCACTAAAATCCCATTAAATCCGGATAAATATCACGGTTTATTACAGGGTAAATCCTGAATTTCCTCCTACATCCGTGGCGCCTGGTGCATGCCGTTGTCCATGTTCAGTGAATGCCTCAGCGCCGCGGAAAAACGAAAGCGGAAAGCGGCTGAGGCCAAAAAGTTGCCACAAGACTAGATGATTTATATACTATTGTGATCCATTATGTACATATGTATTTATATATATATATATTATATGTGATGTAGTGTCTATATATATATATACATATATCATATATATATATATATATCATTGTGTATGTATATATATATATATGTAGTGTGATACTATAACGATATATAAGATAAATAATTTATATCAAAAACCGCCACAATTTCAGGGTAAATGTCTATTCCCACGCACGCAGCCGCGCTGAGCAGGGTCACTGGGTTTGTCCGAAAATACGCTACTCCATCTACTCACAAATTGCTGGTTCATCATATGTTTTCCTTTAAAAAAACTTAGTGTTATTTAGAGGTTTGATAAAATGGGGGGGTTACCCCAAATAATCAGGGTCACGGATGACCATGACTTAGTATAGGTTAACCCATGGTGACGTGAGGGATCCCTATTGTAGGAACCCTCCTTAAAATCAAAATATCAATATGGTCTATTTCTCATCATTGAAATCTTAGTTGTCAGGCCATTTATCATCCAAAACTCATGGTTTATCATCATTTCAAATTTCATCGTTTCAAAAAACTTAGAGATACCCTCTGGTAATTTAACGTAGCTATGGAAAATCACCATTTTTCATGGGAAAATCCACTATAAATGGCCATTTTCAATAGCTTTTTGTATGTTTACCAGAGGGTAATTTGGATGATTTGGGTCCCCACGGTATTTCCATAAATATCTGTGAATAGAGGTTTCCATAGTCATGGAGGCACCCCAATAGGTGGATGGTTTATTCATGGAAAATGGGACATTTTTTTTTGGGGGGGGGTGCCCCCATTTATGAAAACCTCCAAATATCTATTATCCTATAAATATTCAATAAATAACCTAGAAATATGCTATAAATATCTATAGTTATCTATAAATATCCTAGAACTATGCTATAAATATCCTAGAAATATCTATAAATATAAATCAATATCTATTCCCTAAATATTCATCATGCTTGACGGTCAATTTTCCATCGACCGAGGCCAGCCCCGCCTGATCGTATGCGGCTGCGGCACCTGGCTGAATGATTTCCCAATAAAAATCGATATTTATAGGGAAACAATGTGGTTAAATATCTCTACAGGATGGGGCCCCCCAGTTATAAGTTGGTTTATAAACCCCATGAATACCATAGTTATCTAGTTCGTTATATCGACCATAAACCATAGTTAAGCCATTTATAAACCAACTTAGCTATCTTGGGGGCCCCATCCTGTAGTGTGGTTATCTGTAATATTTATCGGAAACCAGGCTGAACTAAATAATTATCTGTAAATATCTCTAATGTGGTTAAAACAATGTCATGTCTACCACCCATGACTGGGAATGGTAAACATACCACCTATTTATGGCGATTTATAGAACTCTATTGAACTAAATAGAACTAAATAGAACTATATAAATAGAACCACAGAACTCTAAATAGCTAAATAGAACTCGATATAATAGAACTGAATCGAATTCTATTGAACTCGATATAATATAGATAGCCGTTTAGTTATAATATATTCATAGGGGATTATAAGTTATAGATATTTGCAGATATGCGTCGATATTTATAGGATTTGTTTCAAATATTTGCAGATGTTTACAGATATGTGTAGATATGTACAAATATTGGCAGATATTGATAGATATTTGTGGATATGTGAAGTGTATAGATGTATGCATATATTTATAGATACTTACAGATATTTATAGATATGCATAGATATGTGTAGATATTGATAGATATGTACAAAGATTCATAGATATTTGTTGATAAATTGTTTTCATAGATATCTGTAGAAATTTGCGGATATGTCTAGACTTTTACAGATACTTATAGATTGGAGATGTATGGATCTGTATAAACAGTTATAGTTATATATATATGATTATATATGGATATTTTATGGATTGATTTCCTATCTACATGAAAATATCTGCTTGGTCGTTTCTAGAACCAAGAAATCTGAGTGAAGCAGAATTGATCATCTGATGTTTAGCGATTATCAGATATGTCTCGCGATTTTTCGCTACAGGGTGAGGTTGTCCAGTGATATTGGTTTTTAAACCCCATCAACACCCATTAACTATAGTTATATTAGCCCCAGTCATTAACTACAGTTATATGCCCTCATAAACCCTGGGTTTTAAACAAGAACATGATCAAAATGCGACGTGAAATAATCTGTTGATCAAAATGCGCACGTCGCACCTGCAGACCCACTGGGCATGGGTTGTTTGGCCTCGGCTTGGAGGTTTTTTCGGATTTCACCAGCAGAAATTATGGTATAGAAGTATAGAACAAATATGAACAAATATACCCTCCGGTGTCATCAAACGTGCTGGAAGATCCGTGATTTATAGATAATTGTCCCATTCAAAGTCATTCACACCGGCCATTTTTTTCGGGGATTTCCATGGGATTTTCCATTGCCACTGTTTTTGATGACACCGGCGGGGACCGTTTTGGCGAAAATGACCAGGATGTCAGGGTGATCTGAGACTTCGAATCTGCGCAGGACATGTTAAAACCAGAAATCTAAAGACGTTTGGTCGCTCCCCTCGTAGCAAGAAGCTGTGGCGACTGAGGTCGGGAAGATTCCGGGGACAGCCTCAGCAGCGCCCAAATCTCATCCAGTCGTCATGGATGACTCGATGACTTTGTATTGAAACCCGTGGTGACTTGGGGATGTCCGCTGTTTAAGAAAGCCCCATGTTTCATCACGTTATAATAAAGTTGTTTCACAGGCACCATGACTTCTTTTTAAGGATCAAACACTCCATCAGTGTATCTATTCATTTCTAGAATCTCTGTGCCCTATCTATCCATAATATAGCACTATTATTCGAAAGCTTTTTACACATTCGAATCAATTTTGCCACTATTCTCCAAGCCTTCTGGAACTAGAGGGGGGCTGTTTTGGGCTAAGCCGAGCAGAGGGTTACGGCTGGGATTCCAAACAACGATGGTTCCGGCCTCACAACGAATGTCGAATCAATCACCGGCTGTGTCCACATGCGAAATTTGGAATCGTTTGGATGTATATATATATATAAATCTGTAGTTCTACAGTATGATATGGCTTGTCCAAAAATGGAATATTCATATATATATAATATAGTATATATACACATACTGCCAAAATGCAATGTGAGAAAATTAGGGAAATTGAAAATTTGGGGCAGCCCGGGGAGACCGGGGAGACCGGGGAGACTTGATCGCTGGTATCATTGAGTATTTTTCGTATCGAGAAAAGATCGCAACTGCATCCGTATTTGAACATGTGCGTGTGCGCGTTTGTACAATCACCTAGGATAGCTAAGTTTGTTCATCATGTTTATCACAAGGTTAACTATGATTGACATATCTATAGTGAATGGGGTTTAGATATGTCAACCATAGTTAACCATAGTTATGTCAACCATATACTATATATCGTATTTTTCGGGTATCGTGATGCTCAACTTGTAACTGTGGGGTGCGGATTCAGGATGAGATCATCCCGAATTTCTTGTGGGTACCCGGCCTGGTAAACATACAAAAAGCTATTGAAAATGGCCATTTATAGTGAGTTTTCGCATGAAACATGGTGATTTTCCATAGTTATGTTAGTTTACCAGAGGGTAAGAAGTATAATCATAATCCCCTTTTTAATCACCAACTGAGCCAAATAGCAGCCAATGCTCAAATGCTCAGCTCGCAAAACAAACAAGGATTTCTTAATCATTGACTCTGGCATTTTTTTTTGAAATGATTCACCAACCTTGGACATGGTTTGCCACCACGACCACTGGGTTGACTGGACCCTTGTGGCGACATCAGCGGCGACAGCAACCTGAGCGCTGCGACGTCGCGACGTTGAGTTGTCTGGCTGTGGCTCAAAATGGGCTCCAAGATCAGATGGTTTGCATGATACCATTATTCTTACCTAAGGGTAATGAGTGAATATACATAGACATATACATAGACATAGACATATACATATTATTAATGTATTACATCATATAGTTTAATATGTGTAATATACTATATATATAATTATATATATATACACTCTGTATGTCATCTACTGCGGGAAAAGACAAAAAAACGAACTGCCCTCGCAAGCCATCTGTGGATTTCCCAAAATTCTTGGCTGGACGTAGAAACGGCTTCACGTACGCTTTTCAGAAACGACATTCTAGATGATCTACACAAAAAAGGTGGTAACTACTAGTTGCATCATATATCATTATTATACTCTCATCAAGAGCATTCACGATTTTTTTTCAATCGCTCAGAAAGTCCCAGCATTGTACGGGTCAAAAATTGGCCGGCAATTTTACAAGGTGAGGCCCCCCAGTGATGTAAGTTGGTTTATAACGCTGTTTGGACAAATTATATTTATTTCACCAACCTGAAATAAGGCCATTTTGGGGTGATTCCCCTCATTAACCATGATTCCAGTGAGGTCGCAGTGAGGTCGTTATAATTTGCCCAGACCCCATGAATACTCGTTCGTTGTATCCCCCGTAATCAACTCAAAAGTAACCCAAGTGAACTGTGTGTCGAATTTAGCTATCTAAATCCCATTAAATCACCATTGAATCCCATTGAAGGCCATTAAATCACCTTGTAACTGAAGAAAAAACCCGGGTCGTTTGAGTCAGTTGGATCATAGCAATTTCAAAACACAAGAAGTAATACATAGATTTAAATATATATATATATAGTATACATTATCTATGTTACGCGAACAATACTCAATTAACCAACAATCCCTTCCCCCCCAATATAGAACAACCCAAAAAAAACATTGCTTTATTTATATAGTAGGTGAAATTACAGATATTTCATGATATTTCAGACCATTATATATATATATATATAGGTGATAGGGATTATCTGGCTGAATTGCAAGAATTCACTAACCTGAAAATAGCTGTTGTCATAATTATCATACGGCCATTTGGGAATGATTCCCTACAATCAGATCATCATTCAAATCCAGTGACGTCACGTTGAGGTCATTATAATGCACCCAGAATCCATCACATATTGTTGGCTATATTCGTCCATACAGTAATATTCCACTGATATGTCCATGAATATCCCATTGAATCGTTCATCCCCAATGGTTCATAATATGAATAGTAGGTTTGTCTGAAAATAGGCTACTCCATGATACTCCTAAAATGCATTCATGAAAATTCATCATTTTCCCAATATTAAAAGAACCATTTGGGGAATATATAAACCATGTTCAGACGCACCCAAATCATTGCTATGAACTGCTCATTGGGTTTATCTAACTGTATGTAATGAGGTACACTTAATGTCGTCGACAATCCCCAAGTCATCACCATGTTTATGGCTGATTTATTTACAATCCCCAGTCATGGTAGGTCTACTTTTGCTGGTTATATACCAATTATTAACCACTATTAACCATGATTAACCATTCCTAACAATTTCCTAACCACTATTAACCATCATTATCCATAGATATTCCTAGGGTTTCCCACAAGTTCACTGTGTTTCTCTCAACGACTTCCACCAGCAAGCGCTCCCCCTCGGCCAGCGGACAGCTGCGGCACGTGCGTTCCCAGCTGTGGTGCCAGTTGCGGAGAGATCTGAGGCGACCTCAACGGAGGATTCAACTGATTCATGTCCCATAATTAGGATCCATGGTGCTGGTAGAAAAATGCTACCCTCTGGTAAACTAACATAACTATGGAAAATCACCATTTTTCATGGAAAAACTCACTATGAATGGCCATTTTCAATAGTTATGTTAAATTACCAGAGGGTAACATTTGGGGTATATTCATGGGATCCATGTTACCATATGTAGCAGCACCATGGATCCTATGGGTGTTGATGTTGATTGTTGAGATTCATTGATTCATGAGGTCCATCCTTCGGAAAAGCCATATTAATGAATGTGAGATTTATAAATCGACATGAAAATGGTTGGTTCATGTTGATTTATGATGGGTTCTACCCTCTGGTAAACTTACAAAAAACGGAAAATCACCATTTTTAATGGGCAGATCCACTATAAATGTCCATGTTCCATAGTTTTTTGTAGGTTTACCAAAGGGTACATGGTTCTACTATCCAATCCAAGTATACTCGGGAATATCCACAATTCACTGGTCGAAGCTCCAACAAAAAGCTTCGGAGAACACCATTTTTTGACTGATCTGATCGTGGTCTAATCATCGATGGTGATTTGGATTGATGGGGATTGACCTTCTGGTTATTTAACAGATTGCTATGGAAACCATGACCCATGAAAATAATGACATTAGATGATAAAAATGATGATTGACCGAACTTTAAAAAATTGCAATTGTCCATGTTGAATAACCAGAGGGTACATGCTGGTTAAAACCGTCACGAAATGTATCGAAATGTCATTTCAGAAATCTCACACAAATCTATTTTTTCACCCGTTTTTTCATGAGAAATCTCACAGGAATCGAGTTTTTCATGTTTTTTCATGAGAATTCATCGGAAATCTCAGGGAAATCTAGTTGTTTCATGGAGATTTCGAGGATTTCCTGCACAGGCTGGGCGGGGCTTGGCCCCTGGACGAATGCATGGACGGCTGCACAGAGGATGGCCGCGAATGCATGGATGGCTGCATCTGTAACCTCAAAGTTGTTTTTAAAAAAAAACGTCGACGTGGAAATATGGTAGATGTATGTAGATGTATGTAGATGTATGTAGATGTATGTAGATGTATGTAGATGTAACATGATGTATGTAGATGTAACATGATGTATGTAGATGTAACATGATGTATGTAGATGTAACATGATGTATGTAGATGTATGTAGATGTATGTAGATGTAACATGATGTAACCCCAGTAATCATCTAGGGTTTTATCTCACTGGCCACCCTAGATACTACATGAAATTGCTCAAAATCGCCCAAGAGGCTGCCAGAAGTGTTGCGCGGCGACTCCCATGACCTGACGGAAGTTGGAAGTTGGGGCGGGAGACCGGATACGAATGGCCATCAAATACTAGGGAAAATGTGGGGAAATGCAGAAAATATGGGAAAAATATGGGAACATATGGGAAAATATCAGAAAATGATGATTCATAGCATCAACAGGTACTTTGGGGTCCACTATTTGAAGAAGCAGACCCATATCATCATGTTCTTTATTGCAGGGCTTCGTCAACACCAGCACGGTGATCTATTCTTTTTGCCAGTTGTTCCCATTTTTTCCCAGCTGGACAATTCTATACCCCCTTCATCCTATGGTTTTTGTTAATGATTTATCAGCCACTGGCAGCGGTTTCGCTTCTGGCAAACTGGCATTTCAAACGGAAACTCCAACCACAAAACTTACATCTTCGAATCTTCTGCACGTTGTTCAACCGACTCAAAACTGACAAAACAATTCGCTGTCTGGGCTGGAACTTCTCTCCATGGAGGATCCTACGGAGGATTCCAATCGGCAGAAAAATAGATGGATTCACCGAGTTCCTTGTTTCCCGAAAAAGTGAAGGCCATCATCATCACATCAACTTTTTTGGGGCATAATTCCATTATAATTCTTTTTTTCGGGGAAGTCGATGCGACCCACATCATGGTCACATCAACCATGTACCAGTCCCCTAGTTACTTAGATCTTAGAAGATCTCAGAAGATCTCAGAAGATCTTAGAAGATCTTAGAAGATCTCAGAAGATCTCAGAAGATCTTAGAAGATCTTAGAAGATCTCAGAAGATCTCAGAAGTGATCTACCAGTTATATCCCAGAAGTTATCTACCAGTTATATCCCTACCAGTTACTACACCTCTCTATGGGATGAATGGCGCGGCGCCTGCGCCTGCGCCTGTGCTGCCAACAGCTGCTGCAGCAGTTGGGCATTGAGCGGCTGCAGCACCGGGGAGGCAGGCTGCCCAGCAGGCGGTGCAGGCGGCCCTCGTGTCCTGCGCACCGGAGAAGCCGTGAAAAAATGGTGATCAAAAGGTGAGTTGATGTGAATCTAATATAATCTAATGATTGGAGTTGATTGGAGGATTTGTGAATGGCTTAAGTTCTCTTTTGCTGCGAGTTTCGAGTTGACGATACTTCAGATTCCCGCGGACTTGCATAGCAAGCACAGCATTGCACGCGGATTATCGATTTCTTCACACAACTGGACAGCAAGGATTCATCTGATGATACTAAAACTGTAATTCCCATTGAATCCCATTAAAACACCATCAAATCAAAAACATCATAAAACATTCTAAAATACCATTAAACCAACCATTTTTCTTGGGGTTTCACCAAGGACCAAAGCTGATCACAACTCGTAGACTGTCAAACATATTCAACAAGCTCCTAATTACGTTGGTAGTTCGTTGTCAACTCTAGGAAAGGCCAACAAACATGATTTTCGCTATCCTCTGGTAAACATAGCTATGGAAACTCACCATTTGATAGGTAAGTCAACTATGAATGGTCACTGACCATTTTCTATGGCTATGTTAAATTACCATAAAATACCTACTACTGCAACTACATATAGGAAGCACAATGAGCATACATGCTTCCTGTGTCTGCTCTTTCTACTAATTTCATCTTGGCGGTTCATTCTGTATAAGTGGCCCAAGTATATAAAATCTATCATATACATATATATATATACATATGGAGGTTTCCTAAAATAGGGGTACCCCTAAATCATCCATTTTATTCTCTTTCCATGGAATAAACCATCCAGCTATTGGATACCCCCATTTACAGAAACCTCCATTTAAGTATGTATCTATTACCCTCTGGTTATTTAACATAGCCATGGAAAATGGTCCATTTATATATAGATGTGTTTCTGATGATTGACCTATTAAAAATGATGATTCTCTATAGCTACGGAAATAACCAGGCGGTATATAGAATGGTACCATTTTAATAGGATTGTCCATTGTAAACCATCCATTTTGGGTACCCCATTTTATGAAAACCCCCATATCATGGTTTATAACTAACTACAAGGTGGTGCCCCCTAGTTATAAATTGGTTTATAAACCCCATTAACTATAGATATATCACCTATAAACCATAGTTCTTGGAGCTTTCCGTTTTGCAAAATGGCACCCCATTTTTTATCCAATTCCTGGCCAAGGCTCCTCGATGCTGAGACTCTGTGATCCGATTCCTGGTCAGAAGATGTGCGACCAACATTGAAAAAAAAAACAACAAATATATTCAAATATATTCAAATATATTGGAATAATATTGGAATATATTGGAATAATATTGGAATATATTGGAATATATTGTTGGAATAGTATTGGAATATATTGGAATATATTGGAATATATTGTTGGAATAGTATTGGAATATATTGGAATATATTGGAATATATTGTTGGAATAGTATTGGAATATATTGGAATATATTGGAATAATATTGGAATATATTGGAATAATATTGGAATATATTGGAATATATTGTTGGAATAGTATTGGAATATATTGGAATATATTGAAATAATATTGGAATATATTGGAATATATTGTTGGAATAGTATTGGAATATATTGGAATATATTGGAATAATATTGGAATATATTGGAATATATTGTTGGAATAGTATTGGAATATATTGGAATATATTGAAATAATATTGAAATATATTGGAATAATATTGAAATATATTGGAATAATATTCAAATATAGTGAAATATATTGGAATAATATTGAAATATATTGGAATATATTGGGATACATTTTAATATATTGGAATTTGTTGGACTATATTGGAATATATTGAAATATTATTGAAATAAATTGGAATATATTGAAATATATTGAAATATATTGGTGTGTTGGAATATATTGAAATATATTGGAATATATTGAAATATATTGAAATATATTGGAATATATTGGGATATATTGCAATATATAGGAATATATTATATCAAAATATATTGGAATATATTATATTGGAATATATTGGATTATAGTGGAATATATTGAAATAATATTGACAAAATATTGAAATAATATTGAAATATATTGGAATATATTGAAATATATTGGAATATGTTGGAATATATTGAAATATATAAGTAATATTGACAAAATATTGAAATAATATTGAAATATTTTGGAATATATTGAAATAATATTGAAATATATTGGAATATATTGAAATAATATTGAAATAATATTGAAATATATTGGAATATATTGGAATATATAGAAACATATTGGAATATAGTTGCCTTTTTTATTCGAAAAATATGTCAAGCTGGCTAATTTCTGCTTTCCGCCCGAAAAAGTCACAACACCCAGCGCCGCCTCTGACCAACTTCTTCCCTTAACATTGCCCTGGCGGCCACCAAATATCTGCTGGATTTGGGCTGGACTTTCATGGATATTGATTGATTGTTCAAGGATCTTCAAGGAACGTTGAAGCGTTTCATGAATGTTGAGATGTGGGTATGGGTCAATACCTATAGATACATTTTTAGTGGGATGAACATCCATTTACCAGCTATTTTGGGGTTCACTAGGTACCAGGGTTTTGACCCATAGCCATGTGATTGATTTTCGAAAGGAATTTCGTCTTTTCCAAACACTTTCTTTCAGCGACTTTCAAACTCCCCAACTCCCGTCGAATGCACACATCCTTAAGACTCGCCGCAACGTCTAAAAATCCAAGTCCTATGATCCCAAAGCCACAGAGTTCCACCTCATTTACCATCAATTCACCTAAATTCCATGAATTTCCCATAGATGTTCCACAAAATCCATGGATTTGCCATAGATTCTCCAACATCCTCCGTTCCGCCCACGCCCTGTGTCGCCCTGTGTCGCCCTGTGTCGCCCTGTGTCGCCCTGTGTCGCCCTGTGTCGCCCTGTGTCGCCTCGGGTTCGTCAAGGCCAATGAGGTCAAAGTGCACCAGACCCGCCGGATCTTCCAGCCTCACTCTCCGACGGTGCGGGATTTCGCAACCATCCACAGTATGTTTATAGATGATGTATCTATCTATCTATCTATCTATCTATCTATCTATCTATCTATCATATCTATCATATCTATCATATCTATCCTATCTATCCTATCTATCCTATCTATCATATCTATCCTATCTATCCTATCTATCCTATCTATCATATCTATCATATCTATCATATCTATCATATCTATCATATCTATCATATCTATCATATCTATCATATCTATCCTATCTATCCTATCTATCCTATCTATCCTATCTATCCTATCTATCCTATCTATCCTATCTATCCTATCTATCCTATCTATCCTATCTATCCTACCTATCCTACCTATCCTACCTATCCTACCTATCCTACCTATCCTACCTATCCTACCTATCCTACCTATCCTACCTATCCTACCTATCCTACCTATCCTATCTATCCTATCTATCCTATCTATCCTATCTATCCTATCTATCCTATCTATCCTATCTATCCTATCTATCCTAGCTATCCTATCTATCCTATCTACCCTATCTATCCTATCTATCCTATCTATCCTATCTATCCTATCTATCCTATCTATCCTATCTATCCTATCTATCCTATCTATCCTATCTATCCTTCTATCCTATCTATCCTTCTATCCTATCTATCCTATCTATCCTATCTATCCTATCTATCCTATCTATCCTATCTATCCTATCTATCCTATCTATCCTATCTATCCTATCTATCCTATCTCTGCTATCTATCCTATCTCTCCTATCTATCCTACCTATCCTACCTATCCTACCTATCCTATCTATCCTATCTCTGCTATCTATCCTATCTCTCCCTATCCTATCCTATCTATCCTATCTATCCTATCTATCCTATCCTATCCTATCTATCCTATCCTATCTATCCTATCCTATCCTATCTATCCTATCTATCCTAGCCTATCTATCCTATGCCTATCCTATCCTATCCTACCCTATCCTATCCTATCCTATCTATCCTATCCATCCTATCTATCCTTATCTATCCTATCTATCCTATCTATCCTATCTATCCTATCTATCCTATCTATCCTATCTATCCTATCTATCCTATCTATCCTATCTATCCTATCTATCCTATCTATCCTATCTATCCTATCTATCCTATCTATCCTATCTATCCTATCTATCCTATCTATCCTATCTATCCTATCCTATCCTATCCTATCCTATCCTATCTATCTATCTATCTATCTATCTATCCTATCTATCCTATCTATCTTATCTATCTATCTATCTATCTATCTATCTATCTATCTATGTGTATGTATGCATATACATATTATATATAGTTATATACATATAGTTATATACATATATTATATACATATAGTTATATACATATATTATATACATATATTATATACATATATTATATACATATATTATATACATATATTATATACATATATTATATACATATATTATATACATATATTATATACATATATCATATACATATGATTCCACATATATATATATATATTATGTATATATCAACTCTGATGCTCAAGCTGTAAAGGACCCCACAGCAAGTCATTGCAATCTCCGGTGATTTACCATACGGAACATGGCCCATGTATAGGTGATAAAAATGATGATGAATCTATTTAAAATCTTAAAACATATAATATATATATATATACATATGGTTGATCTTGATCTAATCCCCATAACTTCAATAACTAGTGTGTTGTTTGGGGGAATATAAATCTAGTGGGGATTAAAAACCGACAAATATATCACCGGGCCTCAGTTTGCAGGTTTTCCGGTCAGAGCTGTGTATCTCACATTGTGCATATACTCAAATTACTCAGTATGTTTTTTCCATGCATCGTTAGATGTGTATCTGTCTATACGTGGTGTGGTATGTATAATATACATTAATATACATCATAAATCATCATAATAGATACACACAAGAGAAAAAGAGATGCACGTACAAGCATCATTGTCACCTTGTCACCAGCCAGTTGACCCGCAGTATCAAACTTCTACTCCAAGGTGCTTGAAATCGGAAAGGCCGTCGACCGGCTCCTGGTCAGGGTTCAGTTCCACTGCCATCGAGCTGAGCACTTGCCATGGATTTTGCGTTCACGAAATGGGGGATTGACCTCCTACATGGAGGTTTCCTGAAATGGGGGTACCCCCAGTTCTCCATTTTATGTTTGGATCTTCCATGGAATAAACCATCCAGCGAGCTGGGCCAAGTGGGGATCCCCCATGACTATGGCGTTCCAGTGAATTCGAAGCAGTTCTCGGCGCCTCAGCGGTTCGCTTGGGAGTATGTCGCAGAGCACCTAGCAACGTTTGGAGAAAGAAAGCGACCTGGGGATAGATCAACATAGATCAACTCTGTCCAAAAATTGGATGGCGAAACCGAAACCTCTTCCCCAAAGCATTCTCATTCATCATTAATAATTAATATGGGTATGGGTCAATACCTATAGATACATTTTTAGTGGGATGAACATCCATTTACCAGCTATTTTGATGTTCACCAGGGGTACCAGGGTTTTGACCCATAGCCATATCATTCCCATTCTTTTAGCACTGCAGCTTGAACCCCCGTTGACAGGAGAGCGCTCTGCAGAAGCGAGGATGGTCCAGAGGCTTCACATCCCACAAACCTCAGCTGTGCAACCCAAAATGCTCCAGGAATTCACCGTTTCTGTCTGTACCCTCTGGTAATTTAACGTAGCTATTGAAAATGGCCATAGAAATAGTGGATTTTCCCATTGAAAATGGTGATTTTCCATAGCTATGTTAATTTACCAGAGGCTACTGTCTGCGGATCTAAGCAGATTTTCTTCTGGGATGAATGGGAAAATCAAGACAATAAAGAAAACACCACTTTCTTTATAATGGAAGTGTTAAAACGATGAATTTGATCCACCGTCTTGAAAATACGAGGTTTCCATAGTCATGGGGGTACCCCAAGTGAGCATTGGATGGTTTATTCCATGGAAAATCCAAAAATAAAATGGATGAGAACTGGGGGATATCAGGAAACCTCCAAATTTACCCTCCTGTAAACTAACAGTTCGATGTGGAGAACCCACTATTTCGATCATTTTCGGAACGGGAAAGCCATTGCTTTTCCATGCTTTTCCGAACGTTCGTTTTCGGGTAAAAAATCTCGGATGTGTTGGGAGAATGGAGATTTTCTCAGATGTCGTCAGTGAAAGAGTTCAGGAATTCTGACTGTTGAGCCAACCCAGCTATCGTTCCTTGAATCTTGAATGGACATCTTCTGACTCAAGCTGAGACAGTTGTCAAATGTTGGCCTTTACATGTTGCATATGCTATTGCCTGAGTTGTGTCCTTTGTTGTATTGAATTACGTTGTATTCCAATTCCCACTGGCCAATACTTACAAAACTTTGGCGTTTCACGTTTGGTTTGGTTTCTGAAGTATGTGGCACCAGAACATTTAAAGAGAACGACTCAGGGAAACGTTGTAACCACCGAAATCAAGGGATGCCATCGTAGACAGGAAATCTTCATGAAATATTCATGAGAATCCGGGCCTTCCAACTCAGATATGTTGTCTGATATTATCATACAAATTCAACAAGAATATGTATAATCATAAGATGTGACAAGATATCCCCGTGAATATACTATCAAATCTATAGTTTTTCATACGTTTAATGGTTAGTCTCCCTAGTCTCCCTATGAATCTACGAATTCTCTGGATCACAGCCTGACCGTCCCAGCCGGCGTTTCGGTCGCAAGCTCGGCCCAGCCGCGGGCTTCGCGGAACCTCTGAAGCCGCAAGGCTGGTGCTAGCATCTCCTCACGTGAACAGCACCGGAGTTGCACTGGGATCAAAGATGCCACCAGATCTGGGAAGATCCGCCAGGTACCACCAACAATCCATGGATTTTGAAGCAAAAAAAAGATGTTCATGGCGTGTTGAAGACGTTTACGAAGCCTATGGATGGCTACTATGGGACCGATGTTTCCTATACCAATGTGCCAATGGGATTTGATTGGTACCAAAAAAACATCGAAGCTATTGAAAAGTGCAGGAGAGGCCTTCACACAGACACACACACATGTGGCTTGATCAATGGCTGTTCATGTATTAGAATACATAATATATACTTGCATACATATATATATATATATATAATAATTATTATTATTATTGTTATTATTATTATTATATATATATTATTATTATATATATATATGCTGTGCGGCACTCGTTGTTGGGATCAAACGTGATTAAATACTAAAAGAGCCAATGTCTTTCAGAAGCGCACAACATCACGTATGGCTCCAAATCACCTATCGCCTAGGAATCCAATGTTTCAACTCACTGAACTTACAGTGTTTACTCACTGAATCAACATGACCAAATTTCATCAAATCCATACCATAATCCCATCCACCTATCAAAAACAAAAAAGTTACGTCCCCAGAAACGGTGGTCCCGGTCATAAAAAAAAAACGTCAGGCCGATGTGAACTTTGGTTTATAAACCCCCTAAAAACTATAGTATACTAATGTATACTATCCCACATGAACCCGACAGTTAACCTTAAGCTTTTTGAGTCAACTTAGCTATCTGTTTTTCTCAACATGATGAATCCATAGAAATCCGAATCGAACTCACCAGGCTCACCATGATTCATCCAGATATAAAATCCCAATCCATATCCCATCGTTGTCCTGACAGGCCACGATCCCTGTAGCCTGGTATGGCAAGAAATTCCGGCCACACAAATGTTTTCCAGGTTGTTTTTGTGAGACCATGTGACCTAAAGAAACCAGCTGAAACCACGGTCTCTTCTTTGAGGCTTGAGTTTTGAGCCCAAGTCCTTAAGAGTCGGCATCTCAGTTCTTGGAGCTACATCTGGTGGTTTTTGCAATTCATTCATGTAGCCCATGAATATTTACCAGACAAATATTCTGGCCCTATATATATATGTATATATATATATACACGTAATTAATATGAATGAATCGTAATTATATATATATGTTTTACATGGTGTTTTACTGCAGAACAACAACAATACGACCGATGAAGTCCTACACCCACTGTGTTCAGCCGGCCATGTCGATGGTAAACATCCCACCCAAGAAAAATGGTGATGACTTGGGGATGGTTGATGACATTGGGTTTACAACATTATACCATATGAATTCGACCAATTTCTATCAATTTCTTCCAAAAATGGCACCAGAACCAGAGCATTTTCTCCCAAAATCTGCACCAGAACGCAAAGAAGTCGATCCATGTTTTGATATTTCTCCAAAATCACCAGAAATAGAATCAGCACTCCTCCATGCTATCTTCATTTTACACACAGCACCAGACCGAGGAGCTATAGTTGCTGTCTGCGTCGGTTTGAATCTCAGCCTTGAAAAACTTGGGCGGGAACGGAGCAAGTTGTGGCAGCCAGGCAACCCCGTAGAATTGATCTGGGCAAATTACAATAATCTGGTTGGTGGTTTCAACCCCTCTGAAAAATATTAGTCAGTTGGGATGATTATTCCCAATATATGGAAAAATAAAAAATGTTCCAAACCACCAACCAGTAATTCACTAAAATAAGGCTATGATAGGCTATGTATATTGGGACAATTCCACGAATCCAAGCCATTTTTCCAGGGTTCGGTCGCAGTGAGGTCGTTATAACTTACCATGTTGGAACAAACATTGAGAAAACATGTTTCTTGTACGTTGTTTCTCTCGTTTCTTGCACCAGTTCAGTGGCTCAGTGTATTCAACAAGTGAGATCATATACTTGGCTCAATCAACCTCCTAGGTTTCCAAAGTCTTGTCAGGGATTCAAGGCTTCGCATCATTCAACGGAGCCCAGCCCGTCCAATCCAAGTCAAAGCGTTCACACCGAGGTAGGCCATTGTCTTAAACAATATGGGAAACTTCAACCAATCTGGTCTTCTGTTTCTGGCGACCAAAATGAACCTATCAGAGACATCCAAAAAAGTTCTTTCGACAATTCTTTTGATTATAATTTTCCCAGAAGTTATTCCATATAGCAACCCCCGTATAGATAGAAAAGTAATGGTTCTTCTGAAATAGTAATGAATTGTGATGAATGATTGTGGAAGAAGCATAGTGATTCATCACAATTCATCACTAATTTTACCAAGAAATATGACGTTCCCCAATTTTCTATCGTTTGGGGGACTGCTACAATGTGGTGTCCCCGATCGATGGCTGAATTGGTCTATAGCCCAACTGGAGGTTTCCTAAGTCATGGGGGTACCTCTAAATCATCCATGTGTAGATGGGATTTTCCATGATAAACCAACCATTTTCCATTATAAACCTACCATTTTCCATTGGATCCATTAGGGGAACCATGTTGATGGGATTATTTTCTGGGATTTATCCATATCATAATGGAAAAATGGGATTTATCATGGATTTATCATGGAAAATGGATCCCCCATTTGAGGGGCCGGTTTGGTATACCATCTATCATCATTTACCTGTTGTTATTTCGGGGTTTCTTCAACCCCCGAAATATTCATCAACCAACCAATGGGAATTTGGGACATCTATGGCAACGAGTTTTATACCCTCTGGCAATTTAACATAGCTATTGAAAATGGCCATTGAAATAGTGAGTTTTCCCATTAAAAATGGTGGATCTTTCCATAGCTATGTAAACGTTTACCAGAGGGTAACCATCAAGCCTAGGCACAGCGTCGTTCCCGGCACTTTCCAGGCGTTGGTTCGGCGCGGATTTCGAGCGTTGCACCCGGGTGTGGATCTCCTCCTGGAAAACCCCTGAAAAACCTACAGGATGGGGCCCCCCCCAGTGAAAAAAGTGGGTTTATAAACCATTATAACCCCTATTAACTATAGTTATATCTACCATAAACAATAGTTAAGCCACTTATAAGGCAACTTAGCTATCTTGGGGGCCCCATCCTGTATAAGAGATCATGATTTTACGGTGATTTTCGGGGGATTCTATGGGAAGAGTTTCTGAAGAGATGCTTTTATTTTTGGAATATCAACAAAAATATTCAGCAATCCCCTGAAACCATGCTTTCGTGCGGGTGAAACCGCATATTTGAGGGATTTTATGGAAATAATTATTGAGATGTTGTCTTTCGACTATTCCTTGGTTTCTTGAATTATGGGGATGGCTTTCGTAACCTGTCACCGCTTTCGCTGATTTTGAACGAAGCCTACCATAGGGATACCAAGATGGCCATGTACTACAGATGGACACAAAAATCAAACCCTACAGACATCTACCAAGTAAAACCCCACACCCCAAATTTCAATGTTGAACAAAACTCTATCTAACTTCTGTGTTCAGGGTTTGATTTTTGTTGTCCAACATTGAAATTTGGGGGTTGACAACAATACAGCAAGGCTTTGATTTCATCGTCCATCTACGGTAGGAGAATGCTCGAGCTGCTCAATGCTAAAGAAATGATCTGCACATGTGCCTTGGTGTCTTGAAGAAAAGTGGATGGTTTAACCAGCTGGAAAAACCCACCAGATTGGTTCGTGCGAAAAGCCCCCTCTGTGCAAAAACCTACAATCAGGGATCCTGATTTCAACGCGCCATGGGTTTTTGGGCGGTCGGCCTTGTTCCCTTTGCAAGCTGACAACAACTGCATGCATAAAACATGGTACAGTCAGTAGAACAAGAAATTGGATGGTTGGCTATAAAAAGTGACTTCAGGGCCTCCCAAACTGGAGAAATGGATTCATCATTGTGGCGTGTGATCAGAATCTGGCAAGTCGGCCTATGTTGATGGGGTACGCATTCTTCTTTTGTCGGTCATTTGGTAAGTTCGGTCATCAACCTACTCAATCTCTGTGTTTGTTGTGGCCGACAACCAACTGGGAATCCCTTGAAGGCACCTCATTCATGGCTTCCAAGCACCAAAACATGTGATTTTCATCCGTAGACTTGGCTCGGGTCAAACAAAAATCGCCGACTTGACTTGCGAAATAATGATGTCTACCTATATTTCTACCTATATTTCATCTGGTTGGTGGTATACCTACCCCTTCTAAAAAAATATGAAAGTCAATGGGAAGGATTATCCCATACATTGTGGAAAATAAAAAATGTTCCAAACCACCAACCAGTCATGATATTTCTATGTTTCTTCAAAGGTTTCTTCCCAGCAACCCGGCTGAAAGGCGACCGCGACATAGGCGACCTCGGGCCCGCATCGTTCGTCCAGGAAGCCATTCTTGACCACCTCAGGATGAAAATGGGGGAGAATCATCTATAAATGGAATCATTTCCAGGGGATCATCTATGATCATCATCTCCCATATGCTCCATGTATGGTATATGTACCTACATTTGGGTGATTTTTAGGGTAAATGTTGGTAAATATACCATACATGGAGCATCTGGGTCTATAAATGGAATAATTCAAGGACTAATTCAAGGGGATAATCATCTATGATTCATTTTAAGAACTATCAGGGGAAAATTCACCATGATCCTTGGTGAGAATCGGGTCATGAATGATGGATCCAAAAAAAAAAAGGCGAATCCGAAAAAGCCGCACCCGGAAAAATGAATGATTTACATCTAGATTCTAGATATAATATGATAGAATTATATAATGAGACAGTAATTACTGGTCATTTCATCTCAAAGTTTGAGACATTCCAATCTGAACCAGCTATGGCAAGTATCCCTGGAGTGGCCCCAAAGCCGCGACCCTTGGACCCTTGCGATCACGGGCCCACCATGAATCTGCCGGTGGTATGTCACCTGAGCTGTGCGTTGTATATCAGACCCGGCAACCAAAAGCAAGATACCAACTAACATGTAAGGTGAGGCCCCTGTAGCTAAGTTGACTTTTAACTGGTTGAAACTCACTGTAGGGTTTATGGGGGATATAACTATGGTCTATGTAGTCTATGTATAGTATTCATGGGGTTTATAGACCAACAGCCACATCATTGGAGGGACCTCACCTTCTTCAAGCTGACATTCACCGTGAGATGACATTCAGCCAATCATTCGTATTACTGTTCTCAAATAAGTTAAGCCAGAGCCATATAGCCATATGTTTAATATAGATATATATATATATAAATTATATATTATATATATATAATTCGTATGTATGCCATATACAATCCTGATATAATATCATGATGCCCCCCTTCCATACCGAGCATGCCGGGGTCGTCGCATCGGGTACTGCCGCATCGGTGGCATCAAACGTGGCCATTTCGGAAATGCCCAAACTCAATGGAGTTTTCTGCTGGGAAAATCATCGAAGCTGCAAATTAACATAATTTACTATAGATTACAGGATGGGGCCCCCAAGATCGCTAAATTGCCTTATAAGTGGCTTAACTATTGTTTATGGTAGATATAAGTATAGTTAATGGGGGTTATAATATGTTATAATGGTTTATAAACCAACTTATAACTGGGGGGCCCCATCCTGTACCATCGACCCTAAAAATGGCGGCCAAATCTTCAAACCCCCAACCCAAGGCAGGGTCGTCATCTCATGGGGGGATCGTAGCTATCGCCGCACCGCACCCAAGGTGCACTTGGCATCCCGACTTCACTCATCAGATGCCACGGTGGTGGCAACTGACAGGCGCATGAATACTCCCCGCGGAAAAAACCACCGCGGGGCCGGCCAGCTAAGCGCTGCGGTGACGGCAGATGGCACCCAAGTGATGCACAACCGGAAACCAATCAGTTTGGGAAGTGACCTGACTCCATGCACAGAAACAACACCATGATTTTGTTCATGGTCGGCAAGAGGCACAACACACAAAATGAGACAAAATGTGTATCAATAAGTGTACAGCAAGTTATTTGCTTGAAGATGCTTGAAGTTTTGGTGTATCACATTCCTGACTCAGCAGGGGAGAGACGCTCTAAGGGCTCGTGAGAGCGGGCCCTCGGGCCCTTAGCTCAGCAACTGGGGGTCCCATGCCAAAGCCGTCAACGTTGCTGATGGACCTGCAGCAGTGATCAGCAGCTTCCATGTTGCCATGTCCAAGTGTAAGAACTGAACAACCACTTGGATTTGGATTGGTTTAAGGGAAAATTTACAGGAAACCCCTATATTTAATGGTAACTTGAGAGGGGGAACACGAAAGGTAGGTAAGCAAGAAAGGAACCGAAGAAAAAATGAAGGGGAGAGGGGAGGGAAAAATACATAAAGTGGAGTCTGGTAAAAGCGACGCGGCCATTTTCTTTCCAAAAATATGAAGGGGAGTCTGGTAAAAGCGACTGAAAGGCTTCGGCGATGTGGTTGGGGTTGGTGGTGGTTGTGGTGTTGGTGGTGTTGGTGGTGCTGGTGGTGTTGGTGTTGTTGGTGTTGTTGGTATTGTGTTGTTGGTGTTGTTGGTGGTGGTAGTGTTTCTGGTGTTGTTAGTGTTGTTAGTGTTGTTGGTGTGGTTGGGTTTGTTGGTGGTGTTGGTGTTGTTGGTCGTGTTGTTGGTGTTGGTATTGTTCGTGTTCGTGTTGTTGTTGTTGTTGTTGTTGTTGTTGTGCTGCTTGTTGTTGTTGTTGTTGATGTTGTTGTTGTTGTTGTTGTTGTGTGTTGTTGTGTGTTGTTGTGTGTTGTTGTGTGTTGTTGTGTGTTGTTGTGTGTTGTTGGGTGTTGTTGTGTGTTGTTGTGTGTTGTTGTGTGTTGTTGTGTGTTGTTGTGTGTTGTTGTGTGTTGTTGTGTGTTGTTGTGTGTTGTTGTGTGTTGTTGTGTGTTGTGGTGTGTTGTGGTGTGTTGTTGTGTGTTGTGGTGTGTTGTTGTGTGTTGTGGTGTGTTGTTGTGTGTTGTTGTGTGTTGTTGTGTGTGTTGTGGTGTGTTGTGGTGTGTTGTTGTGTGTTGTTTGTGTTGTTGTGTGTGTTGTTGTGTGTTGTTGTGTGTTGTTGTTGTGTTGTTGTGTGTTGCGTGTGTTGTTGTGTGTTGTTGTGTGTTGTTGTGTGTTGTTGTGTGTTGTTGTGTGTTGTTGTGTGTTGTTGTGTGTTGTTGTGTGTTGTTGTGTGTTGTTGTGTCTTGTTGTGTGTTGTTGTGTGTTGTTGTGTGTTGTTGTGTGTTGTTGTGTGTTGTTGTGTGTTGTTGTGTGTTGTTGTGTGTTGTTGTGTGTTGTTGTGTGTTGTTGTGTGTTGTTGTGTGCTGTTGTGTGCTGTTGTGTGCTGTTGTGTGCTGTTGTGTGCTGTTGTGTGCTGTTGTGTGCTGTTGTGTGCTGTTGTGTGTTGTTGTGTGTTGTTGTGTGTTGTTGTGTGTTGTTGTGTGTTGTTGTGTGTTGTTGTGTGTTGTTGTGTGTTGTTGTGTGTTGCTGTGTGTTGCTGTGTGTTGCTGTGTGTTGCTGTGTGTTGCTGTGTGTTGCTGTGTGTTGTTGTGTGTTGTTGTGTGTTGTTGTGTGTTGTTGTGTGTTGTTGTGTGTTGTTGTGTGTTGTTGTGTGTTGTTGTGTGTTGTTGTGTGTTGTTGAGTGTTGTTGTGTGTTGTTGTGTGTTGTTGTGTGTTGTTGTGTGTTGTTGTGTGTTGTTGTGTGTTGTTGTGTGTTGTTGTGTGTTGTGTGTGTGTTGTGTGTTTTGTGTGTTGTGTGTTGTGCGTTGTGCGTTGTGCGTTGTGCGTTGTGCATTGTGCGTTGTGCGTTGTGCATTGTGCATTGTGCGTTGTGTGTTGGTGTTGGTGTTGGTGTTGTTGTTGTTGTTGTTGTTGTTGTTGTTGTTGTTGTTGTTGTTGTTGTTGTCGTCGTTGTTGTTGTTGTTGCTGTTGCTGTTGGTGTTGTTGTTGTTGGTGTTGGTGTTACCCCTGCAGCGTTTTTGCTCGGTTCCGTAGTTGCCGAAAATCGTCAAATCGGTGGTGTTTTCGCGTGTTTTTGCAACTCTCGGAGCAAAAAACACCGTAAATACCGATGTTTTTGGCGGGTCGGAAGCCCAAAACCACGGGATTTACGATGTTTTTTGCCTCTGGTAGTAAAAAGCACGGTATTTACAGTGTTTTTTGGCCAGCACCTAGCAAAAACACTGGTATTTACGGAGGTTTCACCATGTAGCAAAATGTGGTTTCTTGATCCGAAAAGAACAAAAATACTGTAAATTACAGTATTTTGAGTCTGCTCTTAGGGTGCGTGGGAGGTGTGGAGGGGGGGGGGAGGGGGGGGGGGGGGGGTGGGGAGGGGGGGGGGTGGGGGGGGGGGAGTGGCAGGGAATAATTGGTATAATGCGATTGTGGTCCTTGAAGATATATTGCAAACAAAATGAAGCGCCCTATGCCTTGATCATTCCAACACAACAAAGATTTACAGCACACATGTTATATAAAACAAGATTGAGCAAGAACTTGTGAAGGCAGGCTGCAATCTCAACTAAATGTTTTGAGCTACCTGTATGGGTTTCTTACTCCTGTGAAAGGGTTGCATGATTTTGCTTCCATCTCCGGGCTTGCGTTCCTGGGCGTTGCTTTTCTCCCAGTACACTCTCCTAGGATGCTATGGGTGATCGGGGCCGCGTGATTCTACACTTGTCTCCCACTTGCGTCTCACTGTCTCCAAGTAACAAGTACGCTATGGATGCTCTGGGCTGCATGGTTCCACACTTTTCTCCCCCACTTCTGCCATTTCTCTCCACCTGTCTCGCAGTGTGCTGTGGGTGCTTTGGGCCGCATGATTCTGCTTGTCTCCGACTTCCCCAGGAATTAAATGAATTAAATGGAAAATCTATTTAATTCATTTAATTCATTTAATTAGTTTAATGAATTAAATGAATTAAATGGAAAACCTATTTAATTCATTTAATTCATTTAATTAATTTAATGAATTAAATGAATTAAATGGAAAATCTATTTAATTCATTTAATTCATTTAATTGGTCTAATGAATTAAATGAATTAAATGAATTAAATAAATTAAATCGAAAACTGTTTCTGGAATCTGGGGACCCCAGGAATTAAATGAATTAAATGAATTAAATGGAAAATCTATTTAATTCATTTAATTCATTTAGTTAATTTAATGAATTAAATGAATTTAATGGAAAATCTACTAAATTCATTTAATTCATTTAATTCATTGAATTAGTTGAATGAATTAAATGAATTGAATAAATTAAATGGAAAACTGTTTCTGGAATCTGGGGACCCCAGGAATTAAATGAATTAAATGAATTAAATGAATTAAATGAATTAAATGGAAAATCTATTTAATTCATTTAATTCATTTAATTCATTTAATTCATTTAATAAGTTCAGTGAATTAAATGAATTAAATGGAAAACCTATTTAACTCATTTAATTCATTTAATTCATTCAATTAATTTAATGAATTAAATGAATTATGGAAAATCTATTCAATTCATTTAATTCATTTAATTCATTTAATTAGTTTAATGAATTAAATGAATTAAATGAATTAAATAAATTAAATGGAAAACTGTTTCTGGAATCTGGGGACCCCAGGAATTAAATGAATTAAATGGAAAATCTATTTAATTCATTTAATTCATTTAATTAGTTTAATGAATTAAATGAATTAAATGGAAAATCGATTTAATTCATTTAATTCATTAAATTCATTTAATTCATTTAATTGATTTAATGAATTAAATGAATTAAATAAATTAAATGGAAAACTGTTTCTGGAATCTGGGGACTCCAGGAATTCAATGAATTAAATGAATTAAATGGAAAATCTATTTAATTCATTTAATTCATTTAATTAGTTCAATGAATTAGATGAATTAAATGGAAAATCTATTTAATTCATTAAATTCATTAAATTCGTTTAGTTAATTAAATGAATTAAATGGAAAATCTATTTAATTCATGTTATTATTTTTAAAGCAACCTATTTTCCATTGAATGAAAGCCAGAAAGGGAACAATCACATAGACCCTATTATTCCCTCGTACGGGGGGGGGGGGCACTAAAATGACTAGCAATCTCCTGAAGAATCAGGTAACGGGGCTGGCCGCCCTCCCCTTTACTTCGTAAAGTAAAACTCAAGGTAGCCCCTCTGGAGCTACCTTTCGTGAAAACCATGGTTTCCTGTAAATTTTCCCTTAAACCAATCCAATGACACTTGGATTTGGAATGTGTTCTCAATATTTCTCAATCCATTCCCCAAAATCCAATGAGAATTTCCCGGAAACCCAAAGCATCACTTGACCCAAAGAAAGGATCCTGATGAAGGGAAGATCCATCTAAGGGAAAAAAACACAGAAGAACTTGGAACCTGATCGTTTTCAAGCCATGTTGGGATCATCATCTGATCGCGATCCCAGCTGTTTTGGTGGCACCGTCTGTTTTAGAGTCTCTGGCGCGCAAGTGTCTGTGATGCCGCACGGCTAACAAAGAGAGCCAGATGAAGGCATTGATGGCGACATTTCAGCAATCTCACAGCCAGGCAGCCTTTTTTTAGGGTGCTGCAGCTTGCATTGAATCATTGATCCTGACATATCTACTGTACCTCTCAACCCTGATGGTCCACCATGTTCCAACATAGCTGACTTCTCAAAATTCATCAATGCCTTTCACTGCCACTGCATGCGGTTCCAACATAGCTGCTACGAATGGAAAAACTCCGAGTCACTGTCGACAAAAAGTGAGCGCTAGAAATCTGATGCCACGCCTTATGATTTGGTGGATATCCAAATAAAAAGCCCGTTGTTGCGAAAGGAAAACACGCGGTCGCAAGCGAAAGGATACCCTTAAAACAACGCCGATGCAAATATTGGCGTAAAAAAAATCAACATCACTTAGTGAAATCAAGCACAAATGAAAAAGAACAACAGAAAGGTGGTCAGTCAGTGTGGCTCGGAAAGGACAAGCGATCGCGATGTTTTTTGGTGCAAACAGCGCAACTTACGTGTCGCGCCAATTCGATGCGGCTACTTTGGCAGCTGCGTCTACAGGTTCAAAGGTCAGGTTCTGGACTCTAGAATTTGGCAGTGGGTGGCAACGATGGCAACTATAAATCATTCTCATATTATATATATAGTATAATCATCAATATATGTATATATATATATACCTTATGTATTCATTCATTTCTTCATTAATTTCTTTATTATTATCATGATTCTTACTCTCAGATGATCACTGCAATGGCTGAAGCCACACGTGGAGTCCAGAGCTCTGTGCGTGCTGCGAGCCAGGGCCTGATTTCTGATCAAGGCATCATCCGAGAGTGGAAAAACGGATCATGGAGGTTCCAGCGATGTTGAAATAAATTGGAACCTAGACATATAATCTATATTTAATAATTGATATATATATACATATATTACTGTATACAATATTTACATATATGATATGTATACATTATATAGGTCTAGGTTGCAATTAATTTCATACATAATTATATAGCAAGTTCCAATGTTCATACAGTCGAGGTTGTTCCATTTCCATGGCAGGGTCACCCTTTTGTGCGCCAACGACGTTCTTCGAGCCACGGGAACAATTGCTCGCAAGATGCTGGGGAGTATGATACAGGACCTCTTTCCAGTAAGGTGAGGGTGTTTACAGGATGTCATGAAAAAGTACCGCTTCCCAAACCATTGATAGCTTGACACCTGCCTAGTCTTTGCAAGTCCTCATCACTCCTGAAATCTGTGCTATTTCATCTGGTATATTTTTTCCACTCAGGGCAGCAAGTGGTTACAAAAATGACCTGCTGCAAGCGTTATAGACAATGTGTACAAAGGTGACTCCACTTCCAAAGTCTTGTTGGTCGCACCAGCTTCGGTTTCGGGTGGCCTCATTGTGGCATGGGTCAATGGACATGAAAGAACTTTCCCTTAGTGAATGGAGGAATGATCCATCATATTTTTTATATTAAGCTATTAATAATCATCCCATTCCCAAATATCCCACCCATTCCCATCCATGCGCACCAGAAAGAGAAACCCCATGCGCAGAGCCCCTGTTCCGGGCTCCCATCTTGCATGATTTTTGGCATTGGTGTGTTGTCTAACTTGGCGGCCAAGAATTGTGCCAACTGCTAACTGTGGAAATCCCTATGACTAGAGGGAATCTAATCTTTCTAAGAAATGGAATTTAAGGCAGACTTCACTCGCACTGTGACAATACAATAATGGAAATCTGAAGAGACTGAATAGGTCGATACAGTTGGAGCATTCACGATCACAAACCCTATGTCGGATAGCACAATCAGCCGTGAGTGGTTGTCTCCGCGTTTCCTGTGAGGCCGAAGTTTCTCGAAGCTGGGATCTGAATTGCACAACTGTCGGGCACAGAGGCAAATATCTGGAAACTCTCACCCCATCTCAGCCCCAAAAACCACAAGAAATCTAGGCGAGAACTGCAAGAGCTCCCGAATTCCCAACAGATTTTCCAAGGTTTGGTGGTTTTTTTCGGCTTTAAGCTGGACCTGTGCCCTCTCTTGACCTCGGCTTTAAGCTGTTGCCAGACCGATGCAGGCTTTTGTACATCGGAGCCAAAGTCACGGAGAATTCGCAAAAAGTGGAGCCTGTTGGGCCGGTCCGTGGCATATGTGGCATTCGGCATTCTGTGGCATTCTGTGGCGGCTGGCAGTCTGTCTGCGATGTCTACGTCCTGCTTCAGCCTGACTTAATTGGCTTAATTGGCACCTGATAGGTGGCTGCGGGGCAACCACTGCAGTGGGTGAAGCCTGGGCCACTGCTGTGCCTGCCGCTCATGCACAAGCGAGAGACAAAACAAATCAAGACGATGCAGTGGCATCGGTATGGAAAGTAGAAACAACTTCTTGCACGTATTGCTGAGATATCTTAGAAGCCATCATGCATTTCTAGGTAGATTTTACCTAGAAAGCAGCTGATTGCTGATTGTGCATGAATTGCATGAAGCAGGCTGCGGAAAATACAAAGTAATTCGAGGCTATTCGGCCACCGCCATTTCACTGTCTAGAGACTCATGTCATATCAGTCACATCAGCACTGATCCTCAGGAAATCATGGAGCCATTAGCCTTTGGCCTACTCTGGTTGGCTGGATGCCGGGTCCGGGCGGCGAGGGACCAATGTTCTGCACCAACACAAAAAACCTTCGGCGGTACCGAAAAACTGAGAGAGCTCCAGCACTTTGGACACAGGCCTTGAGCTGATACACCCAATGTGGAATTCACCCAATGTCATAGAGCCAAAATTTGAGGATGGTTTAGACCACCCAACATGCTGACTTGGGGATGGTTTATCGGTCTATCACTTACCATACTCATCGTAGTTTTCTCAGCATTGTCGACCTCGGCGGCTCGGCTCAAGGCCGATGGCTTGCCCCGGGGAATGCTGGAATTCTCAGTGAATTCACCAACTATACACTTCAGGCGCCATTTTCTGCTGGAGCTTTGCCAAGGCGGAACTTGGCTTGCTTGAAATCATGGTTTGCTCACTATGGGCCTTGGGTACTACATGATACTACATGCTACATCATGTTACAAGATCCAAAATCTTAGATTTTTTGGTCACATCATACGAGGGATCCATCTAAGATCCCCTGATTTCTATCCGTTGGAATCCTCACAAAATCCTCGTATTTCACTGTTGCCAACAGCCATTTTTCAACTGGAAATCTCGTCCCACCGTCTTGGCGGTCCCCACTCCTTAGGGATCCCCAAAAAACTGGGGCCACATCTCCCTGGCGCAGAAGGGCTGGCGCGCCCTGCCGCCCTGGCTCGGCGTTTTTTTTTTCATTCGCTGCGGCGGTGCAGCATCACCTGAAAGGCCCAGAGTGAGGAGGGGAGAGGTGGTGCCTTTTCAGTGATGTGAACGTTGGTAAACCATAGGAATGAACAGTATATAATAGTATATAATAGTATATATATATATTATATTATATATATATATATTATATATATATTATTATATATATATTATATTATATTATATATATATTATATTATATATTATATATATATATATAATATATATTATATTATATATATATTATATATATTATGTATATATATATATATCTACCATAAACATCCATAAACCATAGTAACTTTGGGGCACCACCTTGTGGTAGCTGAATGATTCCCCAAGCCTAGTTGATGTTTGTTCATCCTGCACTACCGGAAGTAACTCTGGCCATGGGATATGCCAAGTGATCCTGAATTCCACCCATGTTTTCCACAACAAGGTGAGGCTAAGTTGACAAACATAACTTGGTGAACACATTGGGTGTAGCCGCTGTAACCTTCATGTGAACGGATTCATCAAAATTCGGCTGATTCATCAGGAGGTTTACCTGCAAAATAGTGATGAATGTTTTACATGGCTCCAGCCAATTGGTACCCCCTGCTAATTTGTAAAGTGCGGGAAATTACCAACGGTCTTGGGGGCGCAGTTCCACCTAAAATTGGACATACGAGCATAGTTACAGGGCCCTGTCCAACTTAAACTTACGGAGGTTATAGTCCCATCTCCAACTGCAAGCCCAAGTTAGGAAAAAAAAACAATCCCCGCAAAAGATTGAAAAGTGTCAAACTTCGGACATGGGGGAAATCATGTATTTTCTTCCCATGGAAGAATGTTTCTCAGCCCACCTCCCAGTGTTTCTTCCCATTGCCAATCTTAGATACCCCAAAAAAATCGATTCAGAAGCATTTCTCAGTAGATCTTCCAATTTTTTCATCGCAGACTACCATTAAAATCCTGTCAACCCGGTTCCAGCCGGCTCCCGGTTGCTCCAGGGCGCTGTTTGCAAACCCACTTGGAAGACCACCCCCGCCATGGACATAAAGAAGACCCGCGCCGCCAGTGGGATGAGGCCAAAGGTGATCGCCTGCGAAGTAATTTTTTTTGCGATGGAGCTTTCCGGAGTGATAATGGAGTACCCGGCCTGGTAAAACACCACCATTATTGATTAGATTATTACTGTCATTAGGATGATACCATATAAAACCACTATCAACCATATCAACCATATCAACCATATCAACCATATCAACCATATACATCCACACATCCACTATTCACAATAGCTATTGAAGCCATGGCCATTGAAATAGTGGATTTACCCATGAAAAATGGTGGATCTGTCCATCGTTTTTTGACCAGAGGGTACCCCCAGTTCTCCATGAATGGTTTTTCCCATGGAAAATGGATATCATTATCCCAATTACAAGGTGAGGCCCTTCAACTCATTGGTTCAGAAAAACCCCAGTTTTGGCGCTCTGTCCTCCAGAAACCCACATGTTTTCACATGGAAAATCACCAGATATCAGGCAACTTAGCTGGAGGCCTCTCCTTTATGTACCGTTTGGTTATTTAACGTAGCCATGGAAAATCACATTTTTTTATAGGTAAATCATCATAAATCAGACCTTTTTCCATAGCTATGTTAAATAGCCAGAGGGAATCATTTAATTGTTAGTATTAGTATTATAGTATTACAAGTATTCAATGGTTTCGTACAACAATTATTGGTATTAACAATAATTGGTAGTAATATCACTGGTGTTATTTTTGGTACTAGTATTGGTATTAATCCTAGTACTAGCACTAGTATTAGTATAAGTATCTGTTCACTATCATTGTTATAACTACTTATCGTTATCGTTATTGTGATTGTTGGTATTATTGTTGCTGATATTGTTATTAGTAGTGCATCATTATCACAATTATGATTTTGACGTTCCATTAACACTATTATTATTAGCAGCATTATTATTATCATTATTATTATTAGTAGTAGTAGTAATAGTAGTAGTTGTTGTAGTGGTTGTAGTGGTTGTAGTGGTTGTAGTTGTAGCTGTAGCTGGTGTTGCTGTTGTTGCAGTAGGCATATCATCATTGTTGTCACTCTCACCATTATCATTGTCATTGCTATTATGGACTAACTTTATCATTATGGACCAACGTTGCCAATGTTGACTCATTTTTGCACATTTGAGATCAGTTGAGTCAACATTTTGGCTGTGAATTTTCTCGCTCTGTGTTCATTTCTTGGAGTTTGTTTGACAAAGTTCATGCGGGATTGAAACTTGGATTCAATGTCAGACTGAAAGTTGGACTCAAGTCAAAATTATTGTTGATATTCTTGGGCCTTCTTTCAAGTCTATGTTCATTGGGTTTGTCAGATTTTGTTACAGGAAACCCCTAGTTGATGGGGGAAACCGGATGCTTCCGGTGAAGATTTTCCCAACAAAACCAAAATATGGAAAATCACCATTTTTAATGGGTAAATCAACGAACTAAATTGCCATGTTCAAGTTCGCTTAGTCGGTGAGTCATTTCCAGAGGGTACCATCCAGGTCTGCTCAGATCTTTCCACAGCCTGCACTGGAATCCAATAACAGCAGCACAACCTGAGTCGCGAATCGGGGATCAGTTTACCAGGTCCGAGTCCTGGGTTCGGTAGGGAACTTGACCCATGGGGGTGCACAAAACCATTAAGAACTAATTAGAATTAGTAGTGATATGATATGATATGATATATATATAAAGTGTATATATATATATAACCATAGTTTTAGGGGGCGAATATCCCAACTTTCGAAGGTTATCATCCCATGGTTTATAGCCATTTTGGTTCACAACGGCTGCACCAGTCGTCCGACCACGGCGTCCCCGTCGCCAAGCAGCTGGAGGTCAGTCATCAGATTCTCTCTGCAACGCTGAACACCCGCCATGGCGGTCTCCCAAATCATCTGCCCAGCACATGCCATCTCCTGCCGTGTTAATGGGAATTTCAGGATCCTAACATGGAGGTACGTAAACGTACCATATTTTGTGGGGATATTCCCTGAAATTTAGGCCTTATATATGGTAGGTACCTCCAATAAATCAGTTTCTGAAATGGCCATTGACCGTGTGTCTCAAAGTGGAAGGCAATGATGAAATCCGCACTACATGGCCGTAGAACATGTCCACCTAATCTTATCTAGGTCATCAAACTATCAAATCTCAATTGATCTTATCCAATCTGATCTAATCGAATCTATATGTGTACACATGCATATACTCATTGTTGTTATCATGATTTTCAGGTTGCATGTGTATACAATATATTATATAAAGCATACAATATACAATATACAGTGTACAAGACACAATATACAGTATACAATATTCACTATACAATATATATATAATAAACCTTATATAATATATAATATATAATATATGATATATAATATATATTATATATTATATAATATGTAATACGTATAATTTTATACACAATATAGAAAGTATAATATATAACTGATAAAAGATAGACACAACTGATAGTACGTAGTATATGATATATAATAATAAACGCTATATAGTATGCAGTCTATACGCTATATATATATAACTCATGATATATAACATATGGTATATGAAATATGGTATAGAATATATTTGTCTAAAATAACTCATATAATTTATAATATTTGGTTATTGTGATTTTACCATGCTCTGTTACAGTAGCACGATTTTAGGCACGATATGGTGCACGAAGAAATGATTCGTATATAATACATCATATACACAAGAAAATATAAAATATATTAAATAAAACATGTTAATCTAGTAAATATAAAATTTGGAATATGTAATGCACAATATATATATATACGATCCAATATACATTGTATAGTATATATATACTATGATGTATATAAACATATCATATGTAAATGTATTTATATATATATATTATTAAATTATATTATATATATACATGTAGATGTTAGACGTTGAATCGAGTTTCTGGTCAGTCATGAACTATAGTCATTCTCTGTCACTATAGCTATTTGCAGATGAATCCCATTGTCCATTCCTGTCCAGTCTTCCACTGTTGTCTTATCATCCATCTGGCATATGGAATGTTTCTATGGAATCAATCTGGGTAAAGTATCATATTTCACTAACCTGAATCTTGCGGCCATTTGGGGATGATTTCCCATGATTTCCCTCATAAAAACCATGATTCCAGGGTGCGGTGGATGGAATGTTTCTATGGAATCAATGGAATGTCATGGGGATTCCCAGCCAGATTTGCCACCACGATGGTCGAGCCTTACTGGCATAGTAGATGGGAAGATACATCAACGGCATGTACACACCTGGGCAATTTTTTGAACTGAATCATCTGCCAAGAAGAGAAGAAAATCTAAGAAAATGCATCTGTGTTCCTCAATCCCACTTGAGTTTCTCTGATGTCCCATGATTTCATGGCCTATCAACATGAAATCTGAAATCATTTCCACACCCAGGCCCATCATCTTCAGTACATCAAGTAGTCGATATTGCCATGATAGATACCATCATCTTGATATGATATATCAATGATATGTTTATATATGATATATTTATATACATAATATCATAAAGTTTGAAATATGCCCATCATCTTCAGTTGGTACTTGGTACATGGCCAGTTAGATATTGCCATATGCCCATTTTCATCCACATCGAACAATGGTGGCGAAGTCCCTGGTGGCGTCCCTGCCTTGATCCCCTAAAACCTGGCGCGGCGCGTTCGGATTTTTTGTGGTGCCCCATGGCTGAACTTTCCATAGGCGAACAATATGACTATCTATGAAAATAATCGTGGTTAATAGTGGTTGTTATAATGGTGAAGAATGGTGAATAGCGGTTAATAACGGTGGTTAATAATGGTTAATAGTGGTTAATGGTTAATCATGGTTAAGAATAGTTAATAATGGTTAATCATGGTTAAAAATGGCTAATAATGGATATAATGGGGTTTACCGTATTGGATATAACATGATATACCCTCTGGTAAACTGACAGTTTGCTATTGAAAATGGCCCATAGAAATAGTTGATTTACCCATAGACCCATCAAAAATGGTGGCTTTTCCGTTTTTTTGTATGTTTAACCTGAGGGTAACTCCAACATAACACACCATTTCACCATTTTTATGGGTGGTTGTGTAAACCATCCCCAGTCATGGTATAGGTTTATGGCAGCCAGGGTTTCTGACATAAATTGGTGGCTTACCCCTTATAACGTAGGCTATATCTCTGGCTTTTTCAGTGGGAGTAGGGTGAATCCACTTATATACACCTGGGCTGAACTACCTATTAAGTGGGATGAATCACGAATTAGTAACCCCGGTCATTGGTGTGACCATAGTCAAAAAAGTGCGCAAACCCATTGTTATATAGCATTTTTTGATATTTTTTCGCACCATTTCTGAATCTTTAGGGAGTCGTCTGGTCGTGGACCAGACGCATATCCTGCACATCAAGTCTCTCAGACATCAAGTCATGGAGGTGTCCGTTGAGTCATGGGACCCCGAGACACCATGGTGTTACCCCCTGGTAAACTGACATAACTATCGAAATCATCATTTTTAATATGTAAATAATCAACTATTTCGACTGGGCCATTGATGGATTTTCCCATGGAAATCAATGATTCCATAAATTGGGCGACCCAAAGTGTTATGGAAACTGCCAGGTTTGGGTCAAAATCCTGATGCCAGAACACTAGAATCTAGTCATCACGAAGCAGGACTAAGAGCTGCCGTGGCCTAAACCCATTTTAAGACTTGCGCTATGATTTGCTATGAACTTGGAACAGGCAGTTACTATAGTTACTATTGCCTTTCTGCAAACACATGCTATCACCATATGTATCATATATCACCTGTCTTTAGAGGGGTTCATCATGTCATTTCAATTCCACACCAAAAGGCGTGGCACGTGGCGTGGCTCTTCACTAACTCTCGATCTCGCCTGGAAGGCCACTGCACGCGAACCCGAGAGACGCGCTGCCTGCGGCGAGTTGTACGTACGAAAAGCCCAAAAATCACATACCCTCTGGTAAACTAACATAGCTATGGAAAATCACCATTTTCAATGGGAAAATCCACTATAAATGACCATTTTCAATAACTATGTTAGTTTACCAGAGGGTATTGCTTTCCTGGACAAAAAAAGTGCCTACTTACTCTACTTCTGGATCTTCTGGGGTGAAGCCACTGAAGCCATATCTTACTGGGTTTTTTGCCACCAATTGAGAAAGCTCACCTAAAGGTGATCCGATCGTTCCATCCTGATCTCCTCAGCACTTTACCCGTTGGGCTTCACCACTGTCGGAGCCGACCTGCAGAATCAAGGGCCAAAGGCGCGTGTAGAGGAAGTGCTGCAGAAAGCCCGCATATCCCAGGCCGAAAAGCCCTGTCAACTTTGCTAGGGATTCATGGTGAAAAATGGTGGGTTGCGATGACTTTTCTATATCGTTTTCGATGCAGATCGAATCCGACAAAAGATACAAAAGAGTCTATCCAGCTTTAGTCTCCGGCAAAAATGCTGCAAGTGCACACTTCATACCCTCGCTGCTGGTTGCAAAATCGTAGATGGACATGGCCCCAGAAGCGTCAGAAGCCCATTGATGCTCGAGCTGGTCACCGGGTCTGAACAATTCAAAGGCCCAGATCGAGAAGTGCACATCGAGTTGTGCCCCTTTGACAAACCCAAATTTGGATCATTGTTGGTATGAAACCATCTAATTATTCCAATTGGGGAGGTAAATGTCAATACTGTCAATACAGTACATCCCCATCTGGTTCAAATCCCCTTGTTCGTTGTCCATGCTGCTGAGTGGCCCATGGCAGTTGTGCGGGTCACATCTATTTCCTTGCGCTTTTCAACAGCCTTCTGGACCATTACATCACCTGATGCGGGATGTTGTTTTCCAGAAACCCTGTGGTATTTTTCGACCATCCATAGGTCAGTCTGTTAAGGGGATTTAAGGGGAAGGTAACCCGAAAGCCATTGGTTTCTGCAAGTCAAGGATTTTGTTGGAGGGACAATTTACGCGAGATGCATGGGTCTTCGATATCAAGAATGGTTGGGTTTCTGCTTTGCTTTGCAGTAGACCAGTTCTGTGAATTGTCCAGTATTGATGGCTGATGGGTACCCAGCTCACGGATCAGTATCTGAAACTAAGCTGAACATCCCTGCTCAGGGCTATCAACAAAACTGCCAAGCCATGAATTCGACAGATGAGGAAAACATGAAGAATTCATCAAAATCAGATGACATAATCATCAAACTATATGACATATATATATATAATTATGAAACATCTGTACCAGAAAAAAACTGTTGAATTCACCATGATTGAATCCCAGCTGTTTATGAAGATGTTCCAAGCTCGATGAAAACCGAGCTATTCTTAAGCTATGAAAACCAGCCAGGCATTGTGCTTTTCACTTTGAAAAAATCACTATACACACATCTATTTTAGACATATCCAATTTCACAACTGGTTGGTGGTGAGCCACCCCTCTGAAAAATATGAAAGTCAGTTAGCTAGGATTATGACATTCCCAACTGTTTCTGGAAAGTCATTTATAAAAGCCATGTTCCAAAGCACCAACCAGACAAATAGTGGTATACCATGGTACACCCAACTTCATATCCCAACTTGAGGATGGTCGAACCAAGGCAACCAAGGCAACCAAGGAACTCACCGTCAGCACCATGAAACCAGATGCTGTAGAGACCATCAAGGGCCGAATCTCTGAGAATGTCTCCCTCAACGCCTGCACCGGTGGCTGGAAAAGTCGTGGGTTTTTACCATCAAAACTGGTCATTTCAGCAACAAAAATGCTGGGAGAATCGGATTTCATGGGGATTTAATGATGATTCTGTGGGGATTTAGTGAAGATTTAATGGGTGTTTAATGGGATACAGCGGGAAAATGGTGGTCTCACCATCACCTATAGGGATGTCATGGGATTTGATAAGGATATCCCCCTTACAGCTCTGGCAGCCTGGTCCACCAAAGATACAAGGTCAGGTTTCCAAAGGTCATGGGAAAGGGTCGGTTGTTACCTATGAAATCACCCACCACTGGGGGAATAACCATCCTGCCAGCTATGACTTCGCGGACCAAGGTAATCAAGGTGAGGCTGGGTCCTAACATAGCTGTGATAGCTATGGTATCCACGAAGACATGGAGAAACTGTGGGAAACTGTGGGCGATGTTCCAAGGTTTTTCTGTGTTTACCAGAGGGTCATCCTGATCATATACGTAGTAGTTTCCCCAACTAAAATCATATTATATGTTTCAAGGTGTATCAAATGATTCATGATAAATATAAAACCTGATAATGTATGATTATAATCATAAGCGATTTAGCAATTGATGAATATTGATGAATCGTGATGGACATTGATGAATATTGATGAATATTGATGGATATTGATATAGAATATTATATATACATTGCACACATAATACACATATATACATACATACATGTATATATACATACATACATACATACATACATACATACATACATACATACATACATACATACATACATACATACATACATACATACATACATACATACATACATACATACATACATACATACATACTACATACATACATACATACATACATACATACATACATACATACATACATACATACATACATACATACATCATACATACATACATACATACATACATACATACATACATACATACATACATACATACATACATACATACATACATACATACATACATACATACATACATACATACATACATACATACATACATACATAATACATACATACATACATACATACATACATACATACATACATACATACATACATACATACATACATACATACATACATACATACATACATACATACATACATACATACATACATACATACATACATACAGTACATACAGTACATACAGTACATACAGTACATACAGTACATACAGTACATACAGTACATACAGTACATACAGTACATACAGTACATACATTACATACATTACATACATTACATACATTACATACATTACATACATTGCATACCTTACATACATTACATACATTACATACATTACATACCTTACATACATTACATACATTACATACATTACATACATTACATACATTACATACATTACATACATTACATACATTACATTACATGCATTACATGCATTACATGCATTACATGCATTACATGCATTGCATGCATTGCATGCATTACATCCATTACATCCATTACATCCATTACATCCATTACATACATTACATACCTTACATACATTACATACATTACATACATTACTTACATTACATTCATTACATACATTACATACATTACATACATTACATACATTACATACATTACATACATTACATACATTACATACATTACATACATTACATACATTACATACATTAATACATTACATACATTACATACATTACATACATTACATACATTACATACATTACATACATTACATACATTACATACAATACATACATTACATACATTACATACATTACATTACATTACATTACATTACATTACATACATTACATTCATTACATTCATTACATGCATTACTTGCATTACATTCATTACATACATTACATCCATTACATACATACATACATTACATACATTACATACATTACATACATTACATGCATTACATACATTACATACATTACATACATTACATACATTACATACATTACATCCATTACATCCATTACATCCATTACATCCATTACATCCATTACATACATTACATACATTACATACATTACATACATTACATACATTACATACATTACATACATTACATACATTACATACATTACATACATTACATACATACATTACATACATTACATACATTACATACATTACATAACATTACATAACATTACATAACATTACATAACATTACATAACATTACATAACATTACATACATTACATACATTACATACATTACATACATTACATACATTACATACATTACATACATTACATACATTACATACATTACATACAGTACATACATACATACATACATACATACATTACAATACAATACAATACAATACAATACAATACATACATACATACAAACATACATACATACATACATTACATACATTACCTACATTACCTACATTACATACATTACATACATTACATACATTACATACATTACATACATTACATACATTACATACATTACATACATTACATACATTACATACATTACATACATTACATAGATTACATAGATTACATACATTACATACATTACATACATTACATACATTACATACATTACATACATTACATACATTACATACATTACTTACATTACATACATTACATACATTACATACATTACATACATTACATACATTACATACATTACATAAATTACATACATTACATACATTACATACATTACATACATTACATACATTACATACATTACATACATTACATACATTACATACATTACAGACAGACATACATACATACATACATACATACATACATACATACATACATACATACATACATACATACATACATACATACATACATACATACATACATACATACATACATGACATACATACATACATACATACATACATACATACATACATACATACATGACATACATGACATACATGACATACATGACATACATGACATACATGACATACATACATACATACATACATACATACATACATACATACATACATACATACATACATACATACATACATACATACATACATACATACATACATACATACATACATACATACATACATACATACATACATACATACATACATATCTGTGTGTATATATATATATTCAGTTTCTCATGTCCCAAAAACTATTGGTAACTGTCATGCACCCCAAAGAAACCGCCACTGCACCTGCACCCGGCCACGCCACGTCTTGGCCAAGAGACGGGCCTGACAGGCAGTATAATAATAGTTCTGGGATATATCTTCAAAACTTCATAGTAGTTCTTGATAATTATGTCATAATTTGATCGTTTTTCTGCCAAAACTCATAAGTGGGCTAATTTTATGTCATTTACAACAAAAAATATAGCCAATGGATTATATGGATTGGTTTTGTTGGGAAACGTGAACATGGAATGTTCTTACGGAATCTGCTTATGGAATATGATGGGGATCTAACCACCCAGTAAATGGCGCAAAATTCCATCCTTTTCCATCCTTATTCTGCCGCAAAAAACACCAATATCAACCATAGATGTATGAAATCACAGATGACTGGGACCATAGGCCATGCGACACCTTGGGGGTGGCACTGGGAACACGCTTCCGACCACAGATTTGATATGTTTGGCAACCCCCAGTCATTTTGAAAAGTTGGATAGCTGGATAGCCTGGAAATGATGGATCCATAGCATCGAAGGAACATCCTGGAAGTTTGGGGTTCCTAAATTTCGAGCTCTTCAAGTCATGGCAGCCACCAGTCAGCAGTAGAGCAGTCGTAGCCGCGACGTAGCCATGCCCAGTACTTTGACCCGTTGAAAAAAGTGGATGGCTCACGACACGAAACACCGAAAAACCTCTGGTAATTCTTCGGCAATGCAAAATCACCTAACTTTTACATGGGGATGTTCCAGCTATTCTCCAAACACGTGGCTTTATCTGAAAAAAATCCGCATGAAAATTGATTTGCTGGCGTGAATCCTCTATTCTCCGATAAAGCCAATATATCCCCAGCTATCATAATTGTTGGCTAGTTGTATCCCATTACATCCCAAATCCCCCTGAAATCCCCTTCTGAAACCCTCCTGGTTCAATCACCCTGTGGATCCCCAGGTGGCACCTGCTCTTCTTCCCACTGCCGAAGCATCGTGCCATAGACGACATTCCAGCCACTCTCCGAGTGGACCGTGGGGAATGGTATCTCTACTTTCCTGGATGGGAGTATAGGACCGGCCATGCTAACTCCGCAGGGGATTTATGGATTGGGATACTAAATTTACCATGATCCAAATATTCACAATCCACATGTTTTTGCTGTATGTTCAAGTGTTTCTATATAGGTTTTTTTAGAATATCATCCCATGGAAATATCACCGAAAAATCAAATTTAATAGCTCGCTTTCCATGGATTTATAACCTTAATTGTTCATGGGTTAATATTCTTAATATATCGAGAATATTATAACCTTAATATACCCATGAACATCATCCATTGATGGAGGTATAATATACCCATTGATGATGTTCATGGGTTAATATTCTCAAAGCCCATGGCCCCCGACCTGGCCGACCGGCAGCCGACCATCGAAGTATGGGATTCCCCAACCGACGCCATGCGACGCCGCCTTCTTCGCCGCCTTTTTCGCCAAGTCTCCGGGCGTTCCGAAGTTTCAACCTGGCGTGCACATTCGCTCTGTCTGCCGTGCCTGCCTGTATGTATACACTGTATATATATAATACATATATATATAATATATATATGTATATGTATATGTATATGTATATGTATATGTATATGTATATGTGTATGTATGTATGTATGTATGTATGTATGTATGTATGTATGTATATATATGTTATATATATATGTATATGTATATATATGTATATGTATATATATATATGTGTATATATATATACGTATATATATATATGTATATATATATGTATATGTATATGTGTATGTATGTATGTATGTATATATATATGTTATATATATGTATATGTATATATATGTATATGTATATATATGTGTATATATATACGTATATATATATGTATATATATGTATATATGTATATATATATGTATATATATTATATATATTATATATATGTATATGTATACGTATATATATATATGTATATGTATATGTATATATATATGTATATAAATATATATGTATATATATGTATATATATATGCAATCCCCCCCAAAGATCTACCATTTTTAGCTTTTTGTTGATGTCACAGAGGGTTGGGAACCTTTTGCAAAAACAAAGTAAGTACACTATTACTTTCAAAACAGATGAGCACATACTCAGGTCAGAAAGCACATCATTTCTTGAAGGAAGCCATCTGTTTTAAATTGCAGCGTTCCTTTCCATGCTTGAAAAAAATCACCTTCATTCATAAACTGCAACTTCAAACAAAGTATCATTTCGTTCAAGAAACAGTACCCCTACAAAAAATAGGGCATTCCTCTAAACATGCAGCGTTTTCTTTCTGAAGAAGTGCAGTCTTCCTTTCAAACTAATATTAAGCCTTCCTTCAGTCATACAGTATCAGTATTTCTTTCAAAACACTAGATTCTAACATGTTGGATATGTATGTCTTTTTGATGCAATAGAGTAAGAATAATATTTTGATCAGCATTTTTTAATATACAATGAATATAGCTTCATTATAGATTCCATATACTTTAATATACCAGTTTATTGACCATAAACATATCTTTAATAAACCTTTAGTAAACCTTTGGCATACCTTCAGTATCCCTTTTTAAATACAATCTAAAAAAAAAAAACTTTAATATACCATTCAATATACCTGTAGCATTCCATTGGAGAACAATGAAGCTACCTTTAATATACAATTTAGTTGGCCTTGAGAATACCTTTAGTATACAATAAGTATACCTTCAATGCATAAAACTTCACTACACCATTTAATCTACCTTAAATATACCATTTAATCTACGTTAAATATACAATTTTATTGGCCATGAAAACATCTTTAATGCACCTTCCTTCAATGCATAAAACTTCTCTACACCATTTAATCTACCTTAAATATACCATTTAATCTACGTTAAATATACAATTTTATTGACCATGAAAACATCTTTAATGCACCTTTAGGATACCTCTCTACCTCTAGAATACATTTTATGTTCCTTTTAATTTGTCTTTAATAAACCTTTCATGTACCATCTATACTTTGTTTACCATGTAAGAATCATTAATATTCCATTTGATATACCATTAGGTTCCAAGTTTATGGATCCAGGAAAGTTTGCAGAGTTTGCAATTTTTTTGGGATATTCTGGGGAAAACTTCTTGAATCCAAGACCAGGCCTGGATTCAAGAAGTTTCCCCCAGAATCTTGAATCTTGAATCCAGGAAAGTTTGCAAAGTTTGCAAATTTTTGGGAAGTGCATATGCCCGTGTATATGTATACGTGTTTATTTAAATATATTTTAGATATATATTTATATATAATTATATATATATATATATATATATGGTCCCCCCTTTCAATTAATTGCTCGATTATCATCCCAAACCACAAGATTTCAAAAAGGTAGGTCCAAAATGGTAGATCTTTGAGGGGGGTACCATATATATATATATATATATAAATATGTGCATAAGTATGTATATATATATATATATGTATATATATATATGTGTATATATATATATATGTATATATACACATAGTTATGCACATATATATATATATATGTATATATGTATATATACATATATACATATATATATATGTATATATGTATACACATATATACATATATACATATATATGTACATATTTGTATAGATATATATATATGTATATATATACATACATATATATATATATATACATATATATATCTACATATACATATATATATATACAATTATATATATACATATACATATATATATACAATTATGTACATATTTGTATAGATATATGTATGTATAATCGTATGTATAATCGTATATATAATCATATATATAATTATATATATATGTACATACATGACGGGTCATATACATAGTCATGGATTTGCTTAAGGAACCACCAAAAAAAAAACAAAAAATATTCCCTATAGATTCCCCAAGTAGTGAATTTCCCATGGAGAAAATAAAAAAAAAACATCTTCAGCAAATCCAAGTAATAACTCATGATATATCCATTCCCAATGGGGAGATCTAAACAACAGGATCTGAAACGGAGCCCCAGCTGACTAAAAGACTAAAAGATCCAGTGATTGGTACTGCGAAGAGTTCTCAGTGGTGTCAGATTCTTAAACTGCCACAATCATTCAGGCAATCTACCATCTGAATCTAAATGGTGGTGCAAAGCCATGGCTCAACTTCAGGCACTTGGATTTCGGCAGTCCAGGAACCCATTACCCTGAGCATTTCTGAACCCGGAACTCCCGGGGATCTCCATCGTTTTTTGAGGATTAGTGGGGTATAGTGGGGTAGTCACCTGCTCCGCCCGTCATGATCCGTCGTCCGTCACCTCAGCTGGCTGAAGAACTCGCGCCGCGGCGCGGACGCACCCTGGCGTGCGGCCCACTGCGCCGCATGCACCGCATAGACCGCCGTGGACATGGCGGGCTGAAGTGTTGCTGCTGCCCCCGTGAAAATACATGTTTTTGTTGCACGATTTTCAAATATGGTTTTGTTGGGGTCCTGATGATGCAAATCGGATGCAAGGCCGGGGATTCTCACCAATGGGCCACATCTTCTCAGCATGGTTCTGCAGATTCACTATAGTCAGATCTAGAGCCGCATAGCGCAGCGAAAAACCCTCGCAGAAACTGGTCCCAAACACGCGAAAGTCTGTGCCAACCCGCAACTGTCATGAATCATGAGCAGAACGCTTCGCAGTGGCCAAAACCAAAACCGTCAATCCCTTCCGCTGATTCGTCAACCCAAAGGCCCTGGCCATTTTTCTGATGACCACTTTTTTGGGGTCCTACAAACCATGCCAAAGAACTTTACCGCATTGAAATGTGTGGAAGAGTTCATATAAACTATTCCGCAAATTGGTTTCGGTAAGACTTACCATCTGGTTATTTAACATAGCCATGGAAAATAATTTTTAATAGGTAAACCATCTATAAATGGGCCATGGCTTCCATGGCTATGTTAAATAACCAAATGGTAACTCATCAAGCAACCAAGTTCCTGGGTTGCCAGTCACTTGGGAATGTTCACTTCCAGGCGATTCAGGCGGTCCAGGCTCACGGTCGCTTGAGGGCTTCAGGGCAGAATAAACTTGCTCCAAGCAGAGAAGCTGGGGACCAGAAATTAAAAAAAACGGAAATAAAAAAACACTCAATTTTCTAGCCCTCCATAAACTTGGTCCAATGTGCCACACCCTTTTTGCGACAGCGGACTCTCCAAAATCCTGTGACACCAAAAACTCTGGATGTGAACAGCGGCAGGCTCCGGCAGGCTCCGGCAGGCTCCGCGGCGAAATTCGGTGGCATCCCGATGTGTAATTCTTCAAACCCTGCTGTTTGGGGCTCCCAGTGAAGTGGTGAATAACCATGGTACCAATCTAGTTACAGCTTGCTGAAGAAAAAACCACTTAGTTGCGGAGGGATCAAAGCCATCCCCTCGAGCCACTTCCCACCTTTTTGGATGGTTCCATGCCGCACAACGTTGGGGCAAACAGACCCGAAACAATCCCCCCATCCTGGGGTCAGCGGTTTCCAACTGACAGGGTCAGTTCTTGTCCGCACTGCACTAGTTTGTGGCTGGAAAAGACAAACGTTGCAACACTGGCCATCCAATATTTAGATACACTTTGTATACATGTATATATTAATGTAGACAGATACATATATATATACATAATCATTGTTTGTCTTTTAATTTATGTTTCTACATCTAGTCATCTATGTATGTTATTTATTTATTCTATTTATAATTGTACAGTGATAATCTATATGGTGGTTTCCTCAAATGGGGGGTACCCCTAAATTCCTAATTCATCCATTTTAGTGGGATTTTCCATGCAAGAAACCATCCATCAATAAGGGGTACTCCCATTTATGGAAAACCCACATTTCCCATTGATTTTCCATTGATTTTCCATGATTTTCCATGATTTCCCATTGATTTTCCATGATTTTCCATGATTTTCCATGATTTTCCATGATTTTCCATGGTGAAATGTGTCATTTCCCATGGATTTCCCATATAACTGGCTTCAGGGCGACATCCCTGTGAAGAACTGCCGTCTTTTCCAGGTCAGACATCGGCTTGGCCGAGTCAGAATCGGGCCGGTTGACCAAAAAAAAGGTGACCATATGTGTGTGTGTATATATATATAAATATTATATATATTACAATATATTACATTTATATAATATATATATATATTATATATATATGTATATTTAATATATATATATATATTACTATTATCTTTTATCGGGCTGGTTGATGTTTGGGCGAATATTAACTATCTATTTTTAGGGGGCACGGAACGGGTCGAGTTTTGATGAAACAAAAGAAGGAAAATCACTCAGAGTATGTAAAGAAACACAACATTTGTGAAGAAACCACAAAACAAAAAAATAGTACTTGCGGGTGTAGTTTGAGATTACTTTTATTGGTATAACGGTAGAACAATGCTTATTTGGTTGGGATATGGGGCCCCAAAAAACTATATATACATGTATATATATATAGTTATCCACGTATAACTGGAACGGCGCTTACAAACCTAAAATGTTTGCTTTGCCTTTCGCTTCAGAGTCTTGATTGCGGTCCCGGTCTCCCGGCAAGTCTCACCGCCGTGGTCTTTGCACGGCTGCAACGAGAAAAAACCTGAGCAGGGCCCTTCCATTTTACTGGATCTGATTGGTGAATTTCATTTCCCATGGACTCTCAAGAATCCCCCAAAAAAAATTGGATAGCAGCCCTGAGCCCAACTCTTAATCAGGGGTGTCTCAAAAACAACCAAAAAAACTCTGGGCAGTTTTCAGGTTAAACAGATGCTGTCCCTGAAAAAACAGCATCCAGGAACCTCATTCAGCGTCAGTAACTGGATCCCCAGATTCCTCAGATTTTGCCCGTGACCGACTTGTCAGATCTTGCATCAGTGTGTCTAGCCGTGCTGGAAAAAACCGTCTCGATTTCTGATTAAAGAAATTACAATCATTCGCTCACTGAAGTTGACGCAAATAATTTATGAATTTCATGAAAAACTATGGTTAGGGATATAAGTACCGAAATGTATGCATTGGGTTTATAGACCAACAAGGTTATATAACTATCCCTAACTTATGTAAAGCTGGTTTATAAGTTAAGCACAGTGATAGCCATCTCACCCACTAGGCGCCTCTCACATGTAGCACTTCCTCGCGGCCAGATACGGATTTGGGTGATCCAGAAACTGATGGGTTTTACCATCAACAATAGTGACTGTGATAAGTGATATCATTGGGATACATGATATGTGTATGTATGTGTATGTATGTGTATGTATGTGTATGTATGTGTATGTATGTGTATGTATGTGTATGTATGTGTATGTATGTGTATGTATATTATGTATATTATGTATATTATGTATATTATGTATATTATGTATATTATGTATATTATGTATATTATGTATATTATGTATATTATGTATATTATGTATATTATGTATATTATGTATATTATGTATATTATGTATGTTATGTATATTATGTATATTATGTATATTATGTATATTATGTATATTATGTATATTACGTATATTATGTATATTATGTATATTATGTCTATTATGCATATGTATATTATGAATGTTATGTATATTATGTATATTATGTATATTATGTATATTATGTATATTATGTATATTATGTGTACATCTATATATATATATAAGAAGGTGTTAAACTTGCCATGTTTTCTTGGTCGGAAGATAGGGGTGTACCATGGGTGTACCCTTCTGACATTCAAATGCATTGGAGCTGGGAGGTTGTCCCCTAAATTGTCAGGTACCAAACCCATTTGGCAGGATAAATTTGAATGGGAGCCAGCTGCAAATCACCTTGTGTTGGCTCTGATCACTGACAATCCAGTTCGGAATGGTCGAGAAAAACAAAAAAAAAATAAGGGTCCTCAGTCAGTGCGTTGGAGTACCCCTTGGTGGCTCATCCCAATGATAAGTGGGTCAAAACCTTGGTTATAACTGTACGAAGCCTACCCTGACCTCCTGTTTCCATGAGATTTTCTGGGCAGAAACCCCAAAACTCCAGGGCCCAGCGGGCAAATCTCCTTTGTGCATCAACGGTTTCCATGGGCCAGGCAGCAACATGTGAATGGTGGCAACCTGCGCTGAGAGCAGCACGAGGGAAGTCGAGGAAATCCACTCAAAAGCAGCTGCAGAGAGAATTAGTGATTTACATGTGTATGTGTATATATATTTATATACATAATTATTTGATAATTTCATCATATTTCATCCACAGAATATCTGGTGCTTCAGAGACACCTGCGCTGAGAGATTCACCCATCGGTGATCAGAACGCTCAACGAGAGTTGAATGAGCATAAAAACATGCCCACAATGAAGGAAAACCACAACATCTGGTATGTTGTTACTGTTTTACATATATATTACATTGTGATATGTTACTATCTATGTACATGTTATATGTATATATATATATATTTATTTATACACGTTGTAATTATATATATATATATATGTATGTTTGTTTGTTATATATATATATATATTTGTTTGTTATATATATATATACTTGTTATATATATATATGTGTGTTATATATGCATATACATGTACATATGTTCTGTAACGTATGTACATCTGGGCAAAATTTCCATGGTATCGCTGGCCAAAGCTCCATCCTGCCTTTTGTCGTGCCAACGAGTTCAGATACTTCGACCCGCCTGGCATGGTTAACAATAGTTGATAATGGTTAACAATTGATCATAATGGGTAATAATTTATCATACTGATAATAATGGGTAATCATGGGTAATAATGGGTAATGATGGGTAATAATGGGTAATAATGGGTAATAATGGGTACTGTAATAGTGGTTAATATGTGTTGATAACAGGTACCCTAGGGTTTTACACGTTTTACACCACAAAAAAATTGACTTTGCATCCAAAGCATCAAAAAAAACATCAAATCCCATCCATATGTCTATCTAAAGTATGTCATAGGTCAGGTCGCAGGTCCCAACATTCACCAGGTCGTTTCAGATTCTGTGAAACTTTCAAAACAGGAAATCCTAGAAGAGAGAGGAAAAAATTATCCTGGCTAGCATATCCCCTTAAATTTTTGACCCGTCGGTAATTTCTTACAGTTTGCTATGGTATAGACATAGCTTTGTATGTATATGTATATATAAATATAATACTATTGTGTACGGCCCATTCGCTGTAACAGTGGGCACCAGAAAAAAACGAGATAAAGTGAAGAAAACGATGTTCCTTTTCCAAGGAGACCGCGGTGATTCAGCGCACAAATCTTCAAGCCTGACACAAAGACAGACTCAATAAATTAACTGATCCAAAAAAATTGGCAACCCACAAAAGTGTGAGAAAACCACGCAAAAAAAACGAGCAAACCACGGAAAGGGGCACGCGAAAAAACACGAGCAAACCACAAAAAAACGCAGAAAATGCAAAGAAAAAACACGAGCAAACACGAAAAAAAACACGGGCCTAGAGCACGAGAAAATCCGGAAAATAAAAAATATATATCCTGGTGTTCTTTCTATGTGTCTATAAATTATATAAATAGGCGGGCAGCAAAAAAATCACGAAATGAGCATCAGAAAAACACAAGAAAAGGTGGAAAAAACCGAGGCATTCAAACCACAAAGGCCGTGAAAAACAATTGAACTGTTCTCTTTGTGCAAATATGTTCGTGCGTCAAAAATATTGAACCTTGAGATTTGGATTTGATCAAAATGAGGGTTGGGGTTTCGGATTCAGGGTCCGCCACGAAGTTGGCGCCCAAGTCAATTCATATCGTTACACCCCATTTATCCCCTTTTGTAGAGCACACCCTAACCCTAAGGCCATGTATTAGATTATTAAACCGGAAGCCAAAAAACCTGAACAAAACCCCATGTTTCCTAAGAAAAGTCCTTTTTTACGGATGGCCTCACACTTAACCCATTTTGTCTTTCATCTAACAGAATGCTCATTTTTGCCCCTATACACACTTCTTAGATAAAATGTTTAGTACTTAGATGAGAGCATCGTCTAACAGCGCGCCAGTGACAGGGATTCATTATCTAAGAGGGCCCCTCATTTAAGGGCTTTTGCTGAAGGTGTACGTCTGAAGAGGCCTTTTGCGCAAGGCCTCCTCACACCTAACAACACTTTTACCTGACCAAGAAAGCAATTGTGTTATGGCACATGGTTCCCAGAATTCTTGTTAGACACCAGGACTTGTCCAAACACAACAACTCTTACACCACTGCAAAGAGATAGGCATCGAAGCTGCCGCATGCTTTTGGCAAGGCAGCGCATCAAGCCAACAAAGCCAAGAAGGAAAGTGCAGCAAATAGGATCAGTTTTTTTTGCATGGGGATGCATGGGCATAATTTGAAAAATGATAAAGGTCAAACCAGAAGCTTTATGAGATGTACCATGTTTATGAAAAATGCCGCTGAGCAAGTTTGTAATACTACTGGCTGACTGAAACTTGTAATGTGGAAGAATATATGTTGCATGTGATGATGCACAATGCCTTGACACCGCAGAAAAGTTTTGGTGCACTAAGCTCCTGTTTTTTCTTGATCATGACCGCGGTGTCTGTATGTCGTTGGCTGTCATGATAATTGTTCACGTCATGACTTTACTGTTCAAAAAGTGCACGCCTTGTAGAATACCGTTGCCTGCTGTAGAGGGTATAAAAAGGTGCAATTTTTTTGAAACGAAAATAAGCCAGTTTCGCAACCGAAAGCATTGCCGGGACATACACTAATTCATTGGTGTGGACAATGGTGCACATAAAGAACAACATGGGATCCAAAAGTGAAAATCCAAAATGTTGCAAGCCCAGGGTCAAGTACAAAATTTGAACCAACGCTTTCCAAAGTCACCAACCATTCCCAAAAGTGAGGAAACAGAGATTCTCCATTTTTTAAGTTTTTTGGAATTGAGAATATTGGCAACCTTCAGAAAGCCTGATCTGCTTGTGCCCCAGATGTTTTTCGCAAGGAAACCTGTGGCACGGCCCGTTTAGTTCGATGCTTTACTTTACTTTACTTGTTCAAAAAGCTGCCTCTTCTCTGCTATCTATTCACTCACTCAACCAGAGAAAAGTTGCACCTGTTTTAACAAATGTAACGTAAGTCATAGCTATGGGATGGCCATCCATAGGTCTTTTCTGGCTACCAAAAAACCATCAAAAACCTCTACCTGGATGGGGCACCAGGGTTCACCACCCCGCGCCTGGCGTTCACGGTCTGTTTCAAACACCTAAGTCACGGAAAAAAACGGCGACGACGACGACGACGACCGTTCGAATCTCGGGTTCTCGGAGAAACCTGGGGGATTTCTGAGTCACTGGTTTCGGTTTCAATAAAACTGATATTGAATCTGCCAGATGATTTGGGGAACCCCCATTGGAAACCTCATGAAACCTAGATGCTAGCACCATTGTGAAGTCCCACCGGTGCACCTTTGAAAGGAACTGACTAATCTCTGACACTGACTACCTGTCAGACCTCAGGCTACATTTCTGGTCTGGAACTGGCAAAACCTTTCAGTAATTTGTCTTACCACTGGAAATCCCCAATTCTTCTTCATTCGAACCTATAGGAAAATCATGGCAAATCATTGTTTTCGATCGTTTTCGGGTATGTCGAGTAAAAACCCCAACCCCCGCGACTGGAGCCGAACCAGCCACTTCGTGGCACCACTTCCCCGGAATTCGTCAAGGCACGTATCTAGCCACATGGAGTCGTGGTATTGAGTGTCTCCCCAATCTGCGAGCAGCGCAATGCGGAACTCCCACTGAGTTGCTTGAGACTCACTTCATGCACCACCAATAGCACAGGAAGAAAAAACTTGGTGGTCATGGTGGTGTCCATTTTGGGACGGGGCCCATGGCCGGAAATGGCATGGGTGAAGGTCACTCCATGACTTTATCAAACATATGAAAATCTGTGGACCCTCCAAGATATCTGAGGTACTGCCTTAAAAAGGCCCACACCTGTGTACAGTAGTGGTCAAAATTCACCTCCGGAACCCTGAAATTGATTTCCGTCATGTGTAAGTACTTGTCGCCATGTCGAACCCAAAATATGTTTTGGCCCATAGCCATCTCCCTTATTTTCTGATGGCTTGAACTATCATGTTAAACTCCATTTCTGGAGGAATGATAGGTGGTTTATAATTAATTGTAGTAGTAAACCCATCATTCATATATATATATATGTATGTATATATATATGTATATATATATATATGTATATATATATATATCTCCAGGTGGTGAATATTACATCTCATATTGATATCCTGGAAAAATGATTGCATCCATGGTTTTACCCATGGCTAAAATAGCCATTCTTCGAACGAGTTGCATCGCATCTGCCAATAACATGCGCGGCTCTTCTCGGCCAAGGTCTTCAGCGCACTCTGAGACATCACCTGCCAGAGAATCCACTGGGACGCAAATTCACCGGGTCATGAATCTACAGGAACCCTGGGATTATGTTAGATAATTGATATAAATATATATATATATATTATAATAATAATAATAACAATAACAATAATAATAATAACAATAATAATAATAATAGTAATAATAGTAATAATAATAATAATAAAATATATATATATATTGTATTACAACCCCCAATTTTGGAATGGGCGAACTTTCACATACTTCCACCATGCTTCATATATCGGTATCTCCCATCCTCGCCTGAAAGTAACTGGGAAATCCCACGGATGGCGACACCAAAAAGGCCAGCGTATCCACGAGCCCCTGGTGACGGCTGAACTTTCCCATCGGCAATCGTTGTTTTTTATCGTGGTGATTTATAGTGGTTAATCAATGGATAATCGATGGTTAATCAATGGTTAATCAATGGTTAATCAATGGTTAATCAATGGTTAATCAATGGTTAATCAATGGTTAATCAACGGTTAATCATTGGGTAATCAATGGTTAATCAATGGATAATCAATGGTTAATCAATTGTTAATCAATGGATAATCAATGGTTAATCAATGGATAATCAATGGTTAATCAATTGTTAATCAATGGTTAATCAATGGTTAATCAATGGTTAATCAATGGATAATCAATGGTTAATCACTGGATAATCAATGGTTAATCAATGGTTAATCAATGGTTAATCAATGGACAATCAATGGTTAATCAATGGTTAATCCATGGTTAATCAATGGTTAACCAATGGTTAATCGATGGTTGATCAATGGTTAATCAACGGTTAATCAATGGATAATCAATGGTTAACCAATGGTTAATCAATGGTTAATCGATGGTTAATCAATGGATAACCAATGGTTAACCAATGGCTAATGAATGGTTAATCAATGGTTAATCAGTGGTTAACCAATGGTTATCAATGGTTAATCAATGGTTAATCACTGGTTAATCAATGGATAATCAATGGTTAACCAATGGTTAATCAATGGATAATCAATGGTTAACCAATGGTTAATCAATGGTAAATCAATGGGTAATCAATGTTTAATCAATGGTTAATCAATGGTTAATCAGTGGATAATCAATGGATAATCAATTTTTGACCTATGGTTAATCAGTGGTTAACGAATGGATAATCAATGGTTAATCAATGGTTAATCAATGGTTAATCAATGGGTAATCAATGGTGAATCAATAGATAATCAATGGTTAATCATTGGGTAATCAATGGTTAATCAATGGTTAATCAATGGATAATCAATGGTTAATCAATGGTTAATCAATGGCTAATCAATGGTTAATCAATGGTTAATCTATGGATAATCAATGGTTAATCACTGGTTAATCACTGGTTAATCACTGGTTAATCAATGGATAATCAATGGTTAACCAATGATTAATCAATGGTTAATCAATGGTTGATCAGTGGTTAATCAATGGGTAACCAATGGTTAACCAATGGTTAATCAATGGTGAACCAATGGTTAATTAATTGTTCATCAATGGATAATCAATGGATAATCAATGGTTGATCAATGGTTAATCAATGGATAATCAATGAATAATCAATGGTTAATCAATGGATAATCAATGGTTAACCAATGGATAATCAATGGTTAATCAATGGTTAATCAATGGATCATCAATGGTTAATCAATGGATAGCCAATGGTTAACCAATGGTTAACCAATGGTTAATCAATGGTTAACCAATGGATAGCCAATGGTTAATCAATGGTTAATCAATGGATAATCAATGAATAATCAATGGTTAATCAATGGTTGATCAATGGTTAATCAATGGTTAATCAATGGTTAACCAATGGTTAATCAATGGATAATCAATGGTTAATCAATGGATAGCCAATGGTTAACCAATGGTTAATCAATGGTTAATCAATGGTTAACCAATGGATAACCAATGGTTAATCAATGGTTAATCAATGGTTAATCAATGGATAATCCATGGATAATCACTGGTTAATCAATGGTTAACCAATGGTTAAACAATGGTTAATCAATGGTTAACCAATGGTTAATCAATGGATAAAAATGGTTAATCAACGGTTAATCAATGGCTAATCAATGGTTAAGCAGTGGTTCATCAATGGATACTCAATGGTTAATCAATGGTCAATCAATGGTTAATCAATGGTTAATCAATGGTTAATCAAAGGTTAGTCGATGGATAAACAATGGTTAATCAATGGATAATCCATGGATAATCACTGGTTAATCAATGGTTAACCAATGGTTAAACAATGGTTAATCAATGGTTAACCAATGGTTAATCAATGGTTAATCAATGGATAAAAATGGTTAATCATTGGTTAAGAATGGTTATATAATAATGGGGTACCGTATTGGATATAACATGATATCTCTCTGGTAAACCAAGAGTTTGCTATTGAAAATGACCCAGTCGAAATAGTTGATTTGCCCATGAAAAATTGTGATTTTCCATAGTTCTGTCAGTTTACCAAAGGGCAAGGAGAAAGGGATCCCAAATAACCTATGGAAAGCATAACTGCTGAAGAACCATAGTTATACCTATAATTATACCCATAGGTATGCCCCGTGTATAAATGCGATATGCAATATTGTACTGGGGACTGACTAGCTAGAATTGTTAGCCACGAAAAATGCGATGAATCCTCCAAGCAATTCTGACAACAGACCACTCACCGCAGGCTGTGGTGTAGGGGATGGAAGACACTAAAGTCTAAAGTTTGTGATGCAAGTTAAATGCATGAGCACAAGTTAATTGCGTTGATGTGGCAAACCCAACGCCATAAACCATCAACAAACCATGACTGCGGTCGATGAAAAATATCATCCCAAGTAGGGGTTTTCACAACTTCATAAACCCTCATTCGGGATGTGTCATTATTCGGTTTGCCACTGCAATCATCTGTAGTCCATATGTTTCATCTACCATTTTACCATATGTTGCCTAATTAATCATTTTTCTGCCATTGGCTCTAGTGCAACAATGTGGAGACATCCCAGAATGCTGCGTCTTCGAGATTCGCAGATGCTCATCCCGATTGTTTAAAATCCAGCTTTGCTGAACTCCAACAAACACAAAGCTCATGATTCTTCAACCCCAACGATCTCTGCCTTTTTTTCAGTCCCCAGTGTTATCTATCAACCCTAGTTTCTATGAGTTTCTTTCCCATGTCTGCCATGTCTGCCACTTGATCTCCCAATGTCTCATGGCTTCAACCCTTAAAATCAACCTGGCTTCTTATCCCTTAATTCTGGGTTATCATTATCCATTTCGCATAGAATTGAGGGATAATTATGGGTTGATTTTAGATGTTATCCCATAATTGTGGGTTGATCCATTTCCCCATAACTAACCCATAATTATCATAATTATCCCATAGAACTACTTGAGGGGTGCGGGCCTCACTTAGTAAATGGGTGAAAAAAAAACCTATGTAGTTATATATGGAATATCCCCACTTTTCTATGCGATGAAATATGGATTATATATGGATTATAAACCACCGATCCGATTCGAGGGATGCACATCGAAGCATGGAATGTTCATAGACAGTTGATGATTATTCTCCATTTATTATCCCATAGAATGGATGATCCAGATCGCATAATCATAATTAATCATGAAAATATCTCGTAGAATCATCCCCAACTTTGGTTTCTGGGTGAAATATATATATACACATTCACACATACTGGTTGGTGGTTTCACCTCTGAAAAATATGCTCGTCAGTTGGGATTAACTATTCCCAACTGAATGGAAAGTCATTAAATTCATGTTCCAAACCACCAACCAGATATATATATATACATACATACATACATACATACATATATATATGTATACATAGATATATATATATATATGGAATACCGTATTATATCCCAACCTATGGGATGAAAAAATGTCCCATCGGGTCTCCCGGACCCGCGCCTGGCGTGCCAAGAGCCGATGCAACTTGGGCGCCGAAAAGACACACTGCGGATCCACGAAGATCATCCATCTGGCCTGACCGCTGAACAGCAGCGGATCCATAAAACGGAAAAAAAAAAACTGGGAAAATCATGGACTCGACTGGAGATTACTGTACAAATATACATATATATATATACACATATATAGATGGATAGATGGATAGATAGGTTAGATTAGATTAGATTAGATTAGGTTAGATTAGATTAGACTAGACTAGATTAGATTAGATTAAGATTAGATTAAGATTAGATTAAGATTAGATTTAGATTAGATTAGATTAGATAGATAGATAGATCGATAGATAGATAGATAGGTAGATAGCTAGATAGCTAGATAGCTAGATAGCTAGGTAGCTAGATAGCTAGATAGCTAGATAGCTAGATAGATAGATAGATAGATAGGTAGATAGACAGATAGATATAATCGATGTAGATATACATGATATCATGATATCATGCTATATATATACATGTATATATGATAATGATGATGATGATGCTGATGATGATGATGATGGTGATGATGATGATGATGGTGATGGTGATGGTGATGATGGTGATGATGGTGATGATGGTGATGATGGTGATGATGGTGATGATGGTGATGATGGTGATGGTGATGATGATGATGATGATGATGATGATGATGATGATGATGTATGATATAGTATGATATAGTATGATATAGTATGATATAGTATGATATAGTATGATATAGTATGATATAGTGTGATATAGTATGATATAGTATGATATAGTATGATATGTGATGTGGATATGTTATGTGGATATGTTATGTGGATATGTTATGTGGATATGTTATGTAGATACAGTATGCATTATATAGATGCCAGATAGAATGGCAAATAGATTGCCAGATAAAATGCCAGAATAGGTGCCAGATAGAATGCCGGAAAGAATGTCAGAGAATGTCAGAATATATATGCCATATATATACACTTCCAGCTGGTATGTCAGAAACTATGTCAGAATTGTGTGTCACAGTGGGGATCACTCGAAGTAAAGTAATGTGTGCCATTTACACAGCTATATAGGTTTGTCTGAAAATAGATACCCCAGTTCCATTGGTGAAACAGCCATTAACTTGGGGTGTACCCATCATTTTCGGAAAAAAAATGGGCTTCCCCTCAACCAGACTATCCTTCGACGCCCTTCGACGCCGGAAACGCCGGAAACGGCAAAACGCGCCTGTCGCCACTCAGGGTCCTTCAAGACCTCTCGGAACAGCGCCATCGTCACATCGGTGTTGAGCTCCTGGGGCTGAAGCCGGCGCCGGTGACCATCGTGCAGTAAAAACCATAGCATCCAGCCCACCAGTTGCAATGACTTATCATGTTTATACAAGTTTATAATAGTTTATACATGTTGATGGGTGGTATAATATAAACATATATAAACCATTTTTGGGGGGAAGATGGGTTGAATGATTTACTAAAGTTGACCAGATCGGTGATGCCAGGTGTCGACACAGGACAGTCGTTGGAACCCATGCATCCCCGCGATGGATCCCTTTGTGCTATAACTATCTTGCTGGCATGTTTACTAGAATCCCACATGGTTTTATCAGAAAATTCAGGGAAAATCGGAAAAAAAAAACCGACCTAGCCATGGTTTTTTGTAGTGGTTAAAACCTCATTTTCCCTATTTTTCAATAGCCATTGAAATTTGGCATCATTTGGCCGGAATTTCATCCCGAGCCATGGCCGCTTTAGCCGAGACGCGACATTCCACTGCCCGCCCTTCTCCGCCATCTGTGACGAATAGATCTTTCTCCTTGGGTTTAGGGTGTCGGATGGCTGAGATGAATGGTTACCAAACATGAACTGATAGTGATTTAATGGGATTTTATAGTGATTCAATGGGATTTTATGGTGATTCAATGGGATATTAATGGGATATACCCTCTGGTAAACATACAAAAAACTATTGCAAATGGCCATTTCTAGTTGATTTACCCATGAAAAATTGTGATTTTCCATAGCTATGTTAGTTTACCAGAGGGTATGTGTATAATATATATATAATATGTTTGTATACATATATATATGTGATAATATATAATAAATAAATAAATAAATAAGTAATACTATAATGACAATAATGTTTAAAAAACATAACAATATTTTTTATAATACCAATGATAATAACAATGACAATAACAATGATAATAACAATGATAATAACAATGATAACAATAATGATAATAATAATAGTTATATATATATGTGTGTGCAGCGTGCTATTATATCTCATGTGTCTATACATGGCAAACATCACGGGCTGGAATTCCTGGTCCCAGGGGATTTCGATTCCAGCAATGCAAAGTCGCTGCATCATCCCAGTCGCTGCGAATCATTCTCCACAATTCCAAACATATCCGGTGGGAAATCCCATGAAAATCCCACCATGTGGTGACAGTGATGTGAACGTTGCTCGAGATATACCCTCTGGTAAACTAACATAGCTATGGAAAATCACTATTTTTAATGGGTAAATCCACTATAAATGGATATAAATGGCCATTTTCAATAGCTATGTTAGTTTACCAGAGGGTATACCATAAACAATCCATAAACCCAAGTTGGAGATGCACCAACTTGGCGAACTACGGGGCACCAGCAAGCGCTTACACCCCCAAGGCCCAGGCAACACACCAAGACACGTCTTGAGGCCGCTGGGCAGTTCCAGCTGCTGACTGCTGTAGACAGCTGAATGATCACCTCACCAGTGAGAAAGTCAGGCTTCAGAAGTTTTAAGCCATGTGTTTTCTCAATAGTTGTTTCAGAAGTTCCTTAACGTCCACTTGCTTAATGTATATATATATACGTATATAATATATACGTAGTCTTTGATAGTTGTTTTGGATGCCAATCTTTGATTAGAAATGCGCAAGCAGCAGGTGTATAAATGACAGGAACTGGCATTAAAATGAGAGTCTGAATGTAGTTCCTTGGAAGTGCAGTCCCAGATATATGTGGATATATACCCAAAGTTATGGGGGTTGTATCCCAAACTATAGGGGCTTATGACCATAGTTGCACTTATTAATAACCCCAGTACACCCCGAAGTATGTAGTTCCCAATTCCCAACAAGTCAGTGCCCAAAACCTCTCCCATTCTTGGCGAGTCTCAGCTGAAGATTCCTTTGCCCAAACGAGATTGTTCTGATACCTCGGTCCGAGACATGTTGTTTTTTTTTTTCGAACCCCAAGATGGCCCATGGAAAACTTGGAAAAATGATGAGCCCAATGGGTTAACCAATGGATAACCAATGGTTAATCAATGGTTAATCAATGGTTGATTCACCATCCACTTAGTTTTCGGTTTTGCCCTGAATTTTCAGATCTTTTGCTCAATGAGTCAGACTAGCTCGGTCCGCAAGATTTTTGTTGGGAATCACCAACTTTTATGGGTGAGTTACCCTCCTCTAAACATACAAAAGAAGATGTGGGAAAAAGCCATGGGGAAACCCGTTCGGAAAATTATATACACATGGTGGGTTTCCAACATCTATGTTAGTTCACCCCAGAATACCCTGAGTCAAGACCATTAGAATCAAATCTGGTCTTACACCGTAAAAAAAAAGGCTGTAATCTCTCAGCTTTGTGTGAAAAGATGAGCCTTTCATCAATCAAGTTCAATGGGACCCAGTTCATTTCTCCGAAGTCACTGTTTCAGTATGGCCACCCCTCTGGCCTTCATAGGGAGAGATGATCTATGAATCTATGACTTGGAATCATAACCCCAATGATCTAGGGAGTATCTGAAAGAATGGATCTCAAATTTGGCCCCAAGGTCCCCTACATGGATCAACGACTGTTTCATCCTTAATCCCACCCGCGATTCCCAGCGGCCAACTTCACATCATCGCTGTAGGGCTGGAGTAACCTGCAGTGAGGCAGAAACTGCCTCTCCAGTGATTCACCAATCTATTCAGCTAGTGGAATGCCCTATGAAACGTAGCCAATCAACAATCTGGTTGGTGGTTGAGCCGCCTACCCCTCTGAAAAATGATGGACTTCGCTCGTCAGGCAGGGGATGATTTTTCCATTCCCAACTGTTTCTGGAAAGTTTTTTTTAAAGCCTTGTTCCAAAGCACCGGACCATGCTATTTTTAGTCCTGGCGATCCTGGTGCAGTTGTTTCAACGCCCCAGTTGATCTGGTGAATCTGGTGGGGTGCCAATTTGGTTCAGCCATCAATACCCCCAGCTTCCGCAAGTGGCTAGGAACTAGCCATGTCTCAATTTGACATTTCGCGTGAAAATCAACACTCATTGAAACCAGCAAGCACATGTTGTCTCACATTCACGACTTGAAATGGATTATACCTTACCAATTTCACCACAGTACATGGTCCATCTGCATGGGGGTGTCCTAAAATGGGGAGTGCCCCAAAATCATCCAGCATTGATTCTGATTAGCTATTGTCACTGGTAAAAGCCATGCTTTGGGGTCGCCGTTTTTATCATTTTTCAGAAACCTCCAGCCGTAGCGTGACGCACCCCATGAGCTTCGTCCAGGTGACATGAAGCAGAAGGTGCTCTGTGGCAACGTTACACCGGGGGCAGCGGTACTCGTCATGCCATCATAGAGCGTGTGCTTCTGTGCCTGGCGCAGGTGATCATGAGTTATCTATAGTATTCTATAGTTATCTGTGAATCTATGGTGATTTAACATGATTTGACATAGTTTAACTATGTTTAACTGGAGATCATGGTGACTCCAAACTTGCGAAACTTGCGCTGGGAGATGTTTCGTACGACTACGAATGGTGATGGCTGTGGATGACCACCCTGGTAAACGAAGAGTTTGCGAACTGGAAAATGGATGAAAATGGCCCATTGATAAATGGCAGTGTGTCAAAACCTTGTACCCCTGGTGAACATCAAAATAGCTGGCAAATGGATGTTCATTCCCCTCAAAATGGTATTAATAGGTATTGATCCATACCCAAATGGTTTACCGGCTTACCTATGTTTTTTGCATGGCCATGGCTTCCAAAAAGCGAACTGTTAAATTACCAGAGGGTAAGCTCCCATGAATACTTACACAGATACATTCTGCTCCTTATACCAGACGTACGGGCACATCTGCAATAAAATGTATGCATATGCTACCTAGTATCTGTGTAACATCAGTGGGATCTGATTGTGTCCTCGCATGAGATGGTGTAGACACAGGTGCCGATCAGATTTGCTCGTTTCCCAATGTAGCCACTCCGAGTGGAAACACACACACACACACTTACACTTACACTTGGCAAGATTTTCCGGATCCTAATTTCAACGTCCATTCAGTGTAGTGTCTTCCTTCAACTTGCCATTTCTTTCACATCGTAGAGTTTTTTCAACTTGGTCTGTCTGAAGGAGGTGATTTATTCAGTGATTTATCTTCAGTTTCCCCATTTGATGGCCTTTTGGGGGGAGCTATGTTTCTTTTTGACTCCGGCAACCTGTACGCCCAACTTCTACGTCATCGTCACCACATGGTCCAGGGCATTCCAGGGCCGTGGGGTCGTGGCTGAAATGTCAAACGTTGCCATGGAATGCTATGGAAGATGTGCCCATTTACTTCGATCATTGAACAAACCGAAGAAATCCATGGCTGTCCACTTCGGCAATGCTCAGCATGTCGTCCCCACCTCGTCAGTGATCCAGGGAAGGTAGGTGGCCTGCTGTGAGCAGGCATAGCCTGAGTAGCTTCCTTCGCTGTGGACCGCCTGGGAATGGCGGGACCAGAAACCAACGTGGTGCCATCACTGGTGAAGCTGCTCTCATGGTCAATCCCGCCTGGAAACTGACACTTTGACCTGCCGGACATGCCAATGGTGGACCAACAAGCACAGCGTTCATGGCCAGTCCTTGAAACGTCCCGGGACCAACTGAGTTTTGCGATTTGACTTCGAATTTGTGATTTGATGGCTGTGTTTGCAGTTGATCATCCGCCGTGCCTAAGGATTTCAGGATACATCCCCCTTGACGACTCCAAGAGAAGCCATCCTCAGCGTATGGGAGGGCGAAATGTTCAGAGGTGAGTTGAGTCAAATCATTCCTACCCTCCGGTAGTTTGACTAACAGTTCGCGAACTGGAAGCCATGGCCCAGTCGATTTTCCCATTAAAAATGGTGATTTTCCATAGAAATAGTGGATTTTCCCATTAAAAATGGTGATTTTCCATAGAAATAGTTGATTTACCCATGAAAATCATGGTGATTTTCCAGTTCGCTGCCTTAGTTTACCAGAGGCTACATGCTAACCGGAGTAACCCTGACCTTGGTGATCACCGTTCACAGCGAGCTAGTCTTCCTAGTCCCATGGTTTTCCCATGGCGGCCCGGCGATTTCCCAGCCCGCCATGTTTGATGACACCAGAGAGTAAGTAACGAATCACCATTTTTTGAATTACGAAATGGTGATTTGTTTGCATGTTCAAACCACGCTTAACTATCATTTTCAAATTGAAGTCCCAATATACATATATATATAATGTATATATATAATGTATATATATAATATTATATAATGTATATATATTATAATAATAATAATAACAATAATAACAATAATAATAATAAATCCCATGAAATCACTATTTATTGATGGCTAAGCCCATTCTTTCAAAGCTCCAAATACCAACGCCGACTGCCAAGGTTCGAAGCCGTTTAAGGTGCAGACCTTTTGGCAATTCGCACCTGACAACCAGAAGCGAACTGACTTCCAGAAGCACCAAATAAAAAACGAATATTCAATTGGTTTGTAGTTACTTGTAATACATATATATATATACATTATATACACATTCTAGTATATGCAAATCTATATATATATATGAATTCATAATGTGCCTGCACTGTATAATATGTATTTGTGTGTGTTATAGCTTGTATAAATGTGTATATATATATATACAAATACTGTACATAACTACATACAACTATGTATTCTGTGTCTGTGTGGCATGTTCATATGATGTGTATGTATCTATATATATAGATACATACACAATTATACACACATATTTTCGTGATGTGATACAGGATATGATACATTGCATGATATATCACATTATATGTTGCATGATATATGATATGATGTTGATATGATATGAGATAGATATAAGTATATATATATACACATCATTATATATCGGATGATGTGATATTTATATACAGGTGATACATCTATAGACTACAGGTATCTTCGTCTGTGTGTGTGTGTGGGAGTGCATGTACATCTTTTCGGTCCGGCCAAAAAAAAGTTTCTCCCAGTTGAATTGTCTGAAGCCTCATATAATACATATATATATATAATTATATATATATAATATGGTGGCGCGCAACCTTCCCCAATGCCTTCTCAAAACCCTAAAATCCAAATAAAAACCTGCGAAACACCCAGAAACCACGGTGCATGGGGATGACATCACAGATTTGGAACAGAATGCAAGCGTTTAATAAAATATCAACGGGGGATGGGATGAAAAACCTAAGAGTCATCTTAAACAGTCTGCCGTGATGTGTCTGTGGGCAAATTGCCGCTTTCAAAACTGTGATGTCGCAAGTTCTGGTATGACCTGGCGGGTGCTCACACTTTCGAATCTTCTCTTGAAAAAGGTGTTCATATTTTCAAAGGGGAACAGTTTTTGACCCACACCACGCCGCACCTGAGGCTGCCCCCGAGACTTCCAAATGCTCCTCTGGGGCATTGAACATGATATCCACCAGCTGCCTGAGTTTTTCAAAGTCGCCGGAAGTTTCCCCAAAATCCTCCCAATTCACGTTTCTAGAGTTCCTTTGCACTATCCAACTGACCCAAAGTGTTTGTTCCTCTCCAAAGCGCTATCCAGCTATGGGTCAGTTCAGTTCTAAATCGGAGCCACTGGGAATCCCTGTGAATCCGGAGAGAACTGGTGGATGAGCATCCCATCAATGATGGGAAAATCCGACCCAACTTTTTGACCATGGCACATGCACCGAAAATCCTCCTGTTCAACACACATTCACAGGCGAAAAGTAGAGAAACCACCGTTTTTTTTGGTTAAGAAAAACCATAAACTCATGGTTTCCCCAATGGTTGCTGGTTCCCAAAAAAAAACAATCCACCAATGTCGACCCAATCGACTCGACCCTCGACCCTCGACCCGAACATTCGACGAATCCCAGCATCTCATTGCAATTGTGCTCTCCTTGCCATCGAAGAAGCCACTGACGCAAGGGGGTGAACTATTGGGAGTGATGGCAAGATGGTGGGACGGTGATCATGTTGATGATGGTGATATTTATTATGTCATGATATATATATATATATATGTTGATAATATGTTGATATATGTAATGATATATGTAATGATATATGTAATGATATATGTTGATAATGGTTATGAATATGTTGATCACTGGTGATATTCAATGATGAAATCATTCATCTATCATTTTCAAATATCTCAGAAAGGTTTTTCTGAGACAACCAATCCATTGGTTATCCATTGCTACCTGGAGACTGAAACCCAACTCGGCCGTGGCGCGGCACCTCCATGTCTTGTTTGGCCTTCAGAAAGCTTTGATGCTGTTCGATGAGCTTCTTGTGATAGCCATCGGCTTCACTGACGCGCGAACAAAAGGGTGAAACATGGCGAAACACGCCGAGCGCCAGGGCGCGTTACAATAGATGTTTAAGTATACTATACATAGTTGTGTATAGTTGTACATACAACTGTACATATATAGCTGTATCCCAATATAAATAGTGATATTTAGAAATATACATATGTGTATATATATACATATATATATGTACATATATATATATATGTATATATCTATATACGCTGTATATATGCGTGTATATATATAGTTAAATATATAGTTAAATATGTACCTATACATGTACTCATCTGTTTATGTAGACAATATGTATATATATATATACATACATATTTGCTAGCCTCCCCTAGACCTACCTTTTCAAGCTTTTTTAACGCTGCAGTTGCTGAATGATATGTGGAGCAACTGCAGCGTTCAGGACCAGATGGCTCCGCAGCTGCCGCTGTCATGCGCTTTAGCGACCTAGCCTACGGTAGTCGACCCGACACAGAAAAACATGGCCATTTATAGTTAATCTATGTTAATGGCGCTGTATTTATAGATATAGATACAGAAGTACTATATATATATATTCAATGGCTATGATGTGTGTCGCAACTTTCTACCTTTTCGCGCACTCTGATATTTTTTTCCCCTGACTCTCTCTTCTCTGACTCTTTCTCTGACACTTTGTCTTCTGACTCTTTGTCTTCTCTGACTCTTCACACCACTGTTGCTGCATCTGTCCACAAGTCGGAAGTTTCAGTTCTAAATTTCCTTAGATAAACAGCTGTGTATAAATATATCTATACCGTTCTATACACATGTTTATCCATTGTAGATAGAGCTAAAAATATTTTATCTATCTACTCACATACACATTATGCACACAGATGTGTAGCCTATCGTCTAAATGCTGGTGGCACCCACAAAATTCACCTCTTTGTCTTCCTGAAACCGATCGAAAGTGTATCAAGGCCATAACACACCTGGAGCCAACTGTTGACATTCCCCGGAAACCCAGATCTGTCACCCAAAATGTTGCGAAAAAACTGGCAAGCTGCTCTTGTCGTCGGATACACTCCAACTGAGCTGCCGTTTGCTTCTTCAGCACCTGAGAAATGATGGGATGCCTCGTTTTGCTGAATCTGACTCGTCGGAAAGTGAAGAACTTAAGTGCCTTTCAAGTCAATATGCCGTTTGTATATACACAATCATATACTGTATATTACACTGTATGTCTATATATATATATACATGATTATGTATATTACATGATTGCATGTGTATATGCAATAAATATATATATATATACAGAATTATATACTGTAATCCGCCGACCCCGCTTGCAGCAGGGGGAGCGCGTCAGAGGAGGAATTACCAGCAGCAAGGGCCAAGAAGTGATTACAAGCAGCAAGGGCAAGAAGCAAGAAAACAAGAAAGAAGAAGCAAGAAGCAAGAAGCAATTCCCGCAGGCCCGGTCCGTCCCTCAGGGCCCTGCTGTTTGGCTGTGGCGCAGGCGCCGTTTTGGGTCAGACAGCGAGGTTTTCTTGTAGGTTCAGAAAGCCACGTTAGGTACTCATGGCCGTGGCTCGCAGGCCCGGTCCGTCTCTCAGGGCCCTGCTGTTTGGCTGTGGCGCAGGCGCCGTTTTGGGTCAGACAGCTAGGTTTTGATCCGTCCTTCGCTGCCATGGTGTTTTGGTGCTGCGACAGGGTCCGCCAAGAGAACACAAGCAAGCTGGCAGGTGGCCGATGAAGGGCGGGCAAAGTCCAAGTTTTGGTAGGCTAGTTTCTAGGGGTTCAGAAACAACTTTGGAACAATGGGCTGCCGGCCCGGGCCCGATCCGTCTCGCTGCCATGGGTTTTGGTTCTGCGACAGGGTCCGCCAAGAAACACAAGCAGCCTGGCAGTTGGCCGAATGAAGGGCGGCAAAGTCCAAGTTTGGAGCTATTTTCTAGGGATTCAGAAGCAACGTTTTGGCAACCATGGGCTCCCGTCCGCGGCCGATCGTCCTTCGCTGCCATGGTGTTTTGGTGTGCGACAGGGTCCGCCAAGAGAACCAAGCAATGCTGGCAGGTGGCCGATTGATGGCGGTCAAAGCCAAGTTTGGAGCTTATTTTCTAGAGGAGTTTCAGAAAGCAACGTTGGAACCATGGGCCTGCTGCCGCGGGCCGCGATCCGTCCTTCGCTCCATGGTGTTTTGGTGCTTGCACAGGGTCCGCCAGAGAAGACAAGCAGCTGGCAGGTGCCGATGAAGGGCGGTGCAAAGTCCAAGTTTGAAGCTAGTTTCTAGGGAGTTCAGAAAGCAACGTTTGGCACCATGGGCTGCCGGCCGCGGGCCCGATCCGTCCTTCGCTGCCATGGTGTTTTGGTGCTGCGACAGGGTCCGCCAAGAGAAGAGAAGCAAGCTGGCAGGTGGCCGATGAAGGGCGGGCAAAGTCCAAGTTTGGAGCTAGTTTCTAGGGAGTTCAGAAAGCAACGTTTGGCACCATGGGCTGCCGGCCGCGGGCCCGATCCGTCCTTCGCTGCCATGGTGTTTTGGTGCTGCGACAGGGTCCGCCAACAGAAGAGAAGCAAGCTGGCAGGTGGCCGATGAAGGGCGGGCAAAATCCAAGTTTGGAGCTAATTTCTAGGGAGTTCAGAAAGCAACGTTTGGAACCATGGGCTGCCGGCCGCGGGCCCGATCCGTCCTTCGCTGCCATGGTGCTTTGGTGCTGCGACAGGGTCCGCCAAGAGACGACAAGTAAGCTGGCAGGTGGCCGATGAAGGGCGGGTAAAGTCCATGTTTGGAGCTAGTTTCTGAGGAGTTCAGAAAGCAACGTTTGGAACCGAAAGCAACGTTTGGCACCATGGGCTGCCGGCCGCGGGCCCGATCCGTCCTTCGCTGCCATGGTGTTTTGGTGCTGCGACAGGGTCCGCCAAGAGAAGACAAGCAAGCTGGCAGGTGGCCGATGAAGGGCGGGCAAAAGTCCAAGTTTGGAGCTAGTTTCTAGGGAGTTCAGAAAGCAACGTTTGGAACCATGGGCTGCCGGCCGCGGGCCCGATCCGTCCTTCGCTGCCATGGTGTTTTGGTGCTGCGACAGGGTCCACCAAAAGAACACAAGCAAGCTGGCAGGTGGCCGATGAAGGGCGGGCAAAAGTCCAAGTTTGGAGCTACTTTCTAGGGGGTTCAGAAAGCAACGTTTGGAACCATGGGCTGCCGGCCGCGGGCCCGATCCGTCCTTCGCTGCCATGGTGTTTTGGTGCTGCGACAGGGTCCGCCAAAAGAACACAAGCAAGCTGGCAGGTGGCCCGATGAAGGGCGGGCAAAGTCCAAGTTTGGAGCTAGTTTCTAGGGAGTTCAGAAAGCAACGTTTGGAACCATGGGCTGCCGGCCGCGGGCCCGATCCGTCCTTCGCTGCCATGGTGTTTTGATGCTGCGACACGGTGCGCCAAGAGAACACAAGCAAGCTGGCAGGTGGCCGATGAAGGGCGGGCAAAGTCCAAGTTTGGAGCTAGTTTCTAGGGAGTTCAGAAAGCAACGTTTGGAACCATGGGCTGCCGGCCGCGGGGCAGCGGGCCCGTCCGTCCTTCGCTGCCATGGGTTTTGGTTGTGCTGCGACAGTGTTCGGTCCGCCAAGAGAAGGACAAGAAAGTTGGCAAGGTGGCAGATGAAGGGCGGGCAAAGTCCAAGTTTGTGAGATAGTTTCGAGGGAGTTCAGAAAGCAACGTTGGCAATCTGGGCTGCCGGCCGCGGGCCCGATCCGTCCTCGCTGCCATGGTGGTTTTGGTTTGCTGCGACAGGGTCCGCAAAAGAGAAGACAAGCAAGCTGGCAGGTCGGGCCGATGAAGGGCGGGCCAAAGTCCAAGTTTGGAGCTAGTTTCTAGGGAGTTCAGAAAGCAACGTTGTGGTGGGCACCATGGCTGCCGGGCCGCGGGCCCGATCCGTCCTTCGCTGCCATGGTGTTTTGGTGCTGCGACAGGGTCCACCAAGAGAAGAGAAGCAAGCTGGCAGGTGGCCGATGAAGGGCGGGCAAAGTCCAAGTTTGGAGCTAGTTTCTGAGGAGTTCAGAAAGTAACGTTTGGCACCATGGGCTGCCGGCCGCGGGCCCGATCCGTCCTTCGCTGCCATGGTGTTTTGGTGCTGCGACAGGGTCCGCCAAGAGAAGAGAAGCAAGCTGGCAGGTGGCCGATGAAGGGCGGGCAAAGTCCAAGTTTGGAGCTAGTTTCTAGGGAGTTCAGAAAGCAACGTTTGGCACCATGGGCTGCCGGCCGCGGGCCCGATCCGTCCTTCGCTGCCATGGTGTTTTGGTGCTGCGACAGGGTCCGCCAACAGAAGAGAAGCAAGCTGGCAGGTGGCCGATGAAGGGCGGGCAAAATCCAAGTTTGGAGCTAATTTCTAGGGAGTTCAGAAAGCAACGTTTGGAACCATGGGCTGCCGGCCGCGGGCCCGATCCGTCCTTCGCTGCCATGGTGCTTTGGTGCTGCGACAGGGTCCGCCAAGAGACGACAAGTAAGCTGGCAGGTGGCCGATGAAGGGCGGGTAAAGTCCATGTTTGGAGCTAGTTTCTGAGGAGTTCAGAAAGCAACGTTTGGAATGGGCTGCCGGCCGCGGGCCCGATCCGTCCTTCGCTGCCATGGTGTTTTGGTGCTGCGACACGGTCCTCCAAGAGGCGGGCAAAGTTTCGAAGAGAACACGGGCAAGCTGGCAGGTGGCCGATGAAGAGCGGGCAAAGTCCAAGTTTGGAGCTAGTTTCTAGGGAGTTGAGAAAGCAACGTTTGGCACCATGGGCCGCCGCCCGCGGGCCCGATCCCTCCTTCGCTGTCATGGTGTTTTGGTGCGGTCCTTCGTCGAGAGGACACGTTTGTTTCCAAATAACCTTTGTGAAGTCTCTATTCTTGGCCACTTGGCCCTGGTGCCTCAGGTTGAGTCTGGCCAGTGCTTCAGGGAGACGCGTCACAGGCGGCAAATTATATAAATTTAGGGATCTCCAAAAGATTGGATAGAAAAAACAGAACAAGGTAAATCAGCTAGACGAGTATTTAGCAGTTTACCGCCCCCCGCTCGCCGCCCCAAGCTACCCTGCCTGGGGTCGGCGGCAGGGGGCGTAGCCCCTTATATTCACATCAGCAGTTTAGCCGTGGGATTTCCATGGCTGGTGATGTCATCCTGTCCTTCCAAGGACTCCTCGCAGGCTCGGCGCAGTTGCGCCAAATCCTGTTCTCTGAGATCCTTCTGCTCAATTGCTTCCTGTTGCGCCAAGATGAGCTCCTGTCGCAGGGTGCTTAAAGCGTGGGCCTTCAACTTGTCAAACCATCAAGCATTTTGTGGTTGATGGGTTCAACATGTTTCATCATGTTCCAACTCATCCCTTTTGTCAATTTGGCTTCACCAGGGATTTCGTCCAAAAAAGAGACATCTTCGGCAAGAGATACCGATGCACAAATGAAAACACTGGATATTCCTAAGTGGCGCAATAAGTTCAGGTCTGGTTAAACATGACCACGAGTGGGAAGCGCAAGTGTCATTTCAATGCCCTGGGGATTTTTTGGTCTCCTGGTAGCATGAATCAAAACACATCTGGGCTTCTGCGCAACTGCCTTCGACAGACCTGGATGTGTTGAATCGCAACGTCTGGACAGCTGGAGTTCGTATCAGCCCATGCCCCGACCGACCCACAAATATTCTGGGTGCACGATCCGATCCACTTCATGTCCAACAGGATATTTCACATTGGCACCTGTATCTCTATGATTATGTATGTGTGTATATATATATATGTATACACATACATATATATATATACATACATGCACATATCAATCTGGTGTGATGGACGCACTCCAAAAACATATCTACCTCATCACGCTGAGAGAAATCTCTCGCCTCAACTTTGCCTCTGTAGCCTTGAGTTGGAGCCTGTCGACAGAGATGGTGTCATGTGGCTTGTTGCATGCAACGATTAATGGTGATTCATGGTGATTAATGGTGATTAATGGTGATTATGATTAATGATGATTTTGGGTATTGGTGATTCTATCAAAGATACCAAAGTGATTATTGGATGTTATTGGTGATTCTTGTCAACTTGCAAAACAAGCTGCACAAACTAATACAAGGAATTGATGACACTTTCCTGTTCAAACCACCAGAAGGCCGAGGCCGAGTCTACTGGAAGACTGACTGGGTCTTGGTCATTCCTCGGATCCTGGGATGTACCAAACAAACCTAGAAGTCCTCGTGATGGGTCCACCTTCGTGACCCAAGCACAGCCATCCCTGTGACACTGTGCACCTCGTCTCTTCGGCAGAGGCCTGCATGGCATATATCAGTATATCATAGTATACCAATGTGTGTGTCAGCAACACACTTACATAATCTAGCAAGATCTAGCAAGACGGCTCATGTTCGGGCAAATATCGCAGGACCAACAGCGATGATTGGCTGGTTCAAACACTTGGAGGGACCACATCCAGCTGGAACACCGAAGGATGTCATCTTTTGGCAGGAATGAGCGGCCTCCTGATGATGGAGTACCCGGTGCTGCTCAGAGACTTCTTGCCTGGCCGAAAGATCAAGATCATGAGTGACAAACGTTGGATTTGTTATACTCACGTGCGTGTGCATGCATATTGATTCATATCATAGATATGTTTGTGATATAGTTATATACGTGTATATATATAATTATATATAGACATATTGTATTATGTATAATGCATATACCAACCTTACAAACATCAATTCTTCATTTTGGATACAGGACACCTCCAAAGAATCACTCAACCACCGTTCTGCAACATTCCGCAACCCAATCCAACAGCTCCAGTTGTAGTGATGATCCCCTACAAATCATCATAAATCAGTGGTAAAGCAACCCATTGATTGTATCAACTGCTAGGAAGCCCATTGATTCTTGCCATAGGCCTGGCACTCCTAAGCTGCGTCTCCTGGGTCTCCTGGGTCTCCATGTCCTGTTGATGTTGGAGCTGCAACTGCTGCACCTGCTGTGTCACTGACCGGCGGTGACCGCGGGCGTGACAAAAAACATGGTAACGGGAAATCATTTAGACAGAGAATCCTTTTTGATCCTTTTGGATCCTTTTGGTTATTCAATTCTCAATTTTCATTTTTCCGTCATTCAGTTGTCTTTGGACAAGTTTTAACAATTTGTTCATTGAATTGTCGCGGGGTGAGAAAACAAGCTAAGCACAACGCGGGACCCATCGCCCAGCGCCTCGGAAGAAGAACGCTCCAGCTTCTGTCGGAGCTCCGCAGCAACTCGAGCTGCTTTCTCTGCAACAGCTGCCTGTGGGTCTCTGTAGGTCGGCGATGCGGAATCTCTTTGCTTGGATGCAAGCAGCTCCGACATTGCAGTATAAGTCTGTATGATGGTCTGAGTCTATATAATAATAATATGATGACATATATAATGCTAAATATATATATATATAATACTATACTTATACTATATACTATATGTCTATCTGTCTATATAATAAAAATTGATGGTCCACCTGCTCCTTTGCTGCGTGAGTTTCATGGAGATGCTCAGCAGCTGCTGCCTGCAACGGCACGACACATTTCGATCCCAAAAAATTGGAGACCCCTGGGGGTCCTTTCCGAATCGAAAAGATTTACTAGGCATTTTGATATGATTTGATATTGATATTCTTTGATCCATTTTGGGGTGTTGAGGTGCCCACAACTAGCCGTCCCGAACCTGAAAAGCATTGCTCAGCTCCTTCAGCTCGCTGGTCGTCTTACCCAAATCTGAGGCAGTGGCAGCCGTGGCAGCCGTGGCACGGCTGTCCCAGGATCCAGGAAGTGTCGCAGTTGACGTCACAGAAGGGACAGGGACATGTAGAGACTAAATCATTCCTATGGGTAAGCTAAAGAACGGAGTCACTGAAATTACAGCAAGATTCCTTGTTAGGTCTTTCATACTTTCTAACACTTGCCCTCAGCCAATATTCCAGCCAACCTTGGTGCACTCTGGACGCATATGCTTCTTCGGAAGACAATACCTCAGTGCTTCAAAACTTTGTTGCCTGCGAGGTGATGAACTTGCCAAGCGAGCCTTCAGGAGTTCTTCTTCATGCATATGTCCCAATTTCACCTCGGCTTCCACGCAATGTTATTCTGTTGAGGGTGCAGCATAGATATAATATGATCCCCGCTATCTTTCATTTCATCTTGTTAGTCTGATTTGTATGTAACAAATAAATACAAATAAGTCATGATTCAGAAATTCAGTTACCATTGATTCCGTATATATTTCTCTTCTGCCTTGCAAACAACCACCGAAGTGGGATATCGCCCATGACGACAGCGCCTCCTCAACGGCAGCACGGAGTTCCAAAGTCATCGAGTTCTGCTCCTTCAGGGCCATCTCGTTTTGAAGCCTCGCCATGGCCTGCTGCCTTTGCACCTCGGCTCTTCTTTTTTTTTCGAGACTGGTGACACAAAGGATATACAAAAACACAACTGATGCACACACACACATGATGTACAACTGATACACAAAAGATATCAAAAGTGATGCACAGATGAAATACAGAAGATACACATGAAATACACACGAAAAACAAATAAATTATCTTGGCGTCATCTTGATGTTTTTCATGTTGGCCAGGTGTGTTTCGCCCTGAGCCTTCGACCTGGTGTTCTGCTTCCACCAGTGAGGCTTGAAGCCTTGATGCCTATGAGTCATGATGCAGTACAACCCCCGAGATCCCTTGTGATAATATCATATATATATATTAATATATAAGATCTATAGTAACCAATCAACAACGGTATTCTTGATGGTTCACGTGAATTCTTGGGACTCACAAAAACCTGTGCATCCTGAATCTTTGGAAGCTGAAACTACGGCAAACTCTCTTTGAACTTTCATGGTTCTGTGCCATTGGCCTCCAGCGCAGCAACTTCTTGCCGTCGTTCAGCATGAACCTGCTACAAACTGCTTTGCCCATGGGATACCATGTGACGGTCCATGACATCCATCACATGTGTTTCATCTGCGGGATCTGGCCTCTGCCTCTACAGCTTCGCCTCGAATAAGGCTCGTGTGAGACTCCTCAGCGCACAGATTTTATCAAATGCTGAGAGCGGAAACAATTCAGAGAATGTCAGCCATTCTTACCCTTTGAAACCTACAAACAATCAACTACTTGGAGATATTTAAAAAAAGTGCTTGATTCATGTCTCTTCAAGGGCTACATGTGAGCTACGCAATAGTTGCGACTCTGAGGATCAACACCTTTATGATATTCATTGAGTAACATCATCCATTTTAGAATGTATATTAATATGCAAACCATCTCTGATACGCATAGGGAGAGAGAGGCCTTTTCCAAATATCATCAAGCTGCACCACCCCACCACTTGTATTGCTTTGCTTGCTCGTGATTGCTTATCTGTGAAAGATCTTTGTTGACCCAACATCAAACTCAACTTGACTTTGGTGTCCATCTAGGGTTTCATTCAACAGTTTCCAGTCCTGCTTTTGCTCCGATCTCTTTAGCTTTCCTCAGCCGTTTTAATCCAGTTGGACGAGGATGGCTTGACAAAGCAAGTTGAAGATGAAACTAGCCACACCAAGCTGTCTAATTCGGTTGGCTGCTTGGCTGATTCGGCGCACAAATTGATCAACTTTCCAAAGGAAACCAAGTCCAGCACCCTCCGCTGCCCTTTGTCGACTCCGTGCCTCTCTTACTTCCCTCGCCTATCCGAGAACATGGACCACTCATGGGGAGGAACTCAGCTTGAAACAGCTAAACAACAAGTTCTTCCATCAATAACAAGTTCAGAAGGATGCAATTGATGCAATTGCAAGAATGGGACCATTGGGACCTCGATCTCAAGCCTTCGATTTGTTGCAGCGAGCTCTTCTGACGCCTGTCTCCTCATCCAAAGGGACCACACATTCGCTGCATGGCACGGACGAATTTCTCCACCCTACATCCACCCTGCATCCGCCCTGCATCCACCTCAACTGCTCCATCGATTCCTTTTCACTGTTGAGAGAACCTTGGCCCGAACTGACACATCAGAAGCATCATAAGGAAGAGAGTTCTATCGTGGTCAAGACCTTTATGTTCCTGTATGAGACTCCCAGCTTTTGCAAGGTCTGGTTTCCATGTCCCATTCCCAAGCGTCTGACGGTGGTGTGCTGAGCGCATGCGCCGGCGCTCCTGACAAAAATCTCCAACTGTAAGTGTTAAAAACTTAAGTATGTGAGATGCTGCATCATTTCTGTCGTCAGCTAATCAATTAGAGGTATGCAGCTGCTGTGAATCCTCCATCCACATCCGCTGCTCGCTTTCCAAACGGGCATTGAAGTTCTTTTCTGCGAGGCTGCTTTCCAGGGCTGCCTTTGCACATGTCCCATATAGTCTCATTAGCGAAAGTGATGAAAGTAGTGAAAGTGGTGACTGACATGAGTACTGCACCAGATACGGCACCTGCTGGGCCAACTTCGAGATACACGCCTGCGAAGTTTTGCAAAGTTCTACCATGCTTTGGGACGCGCAGAGTCGCTCCATGCCACTGAGACCTGCCTCTGACCTGGTGCGATGTGCAGACAACTCCTGGGCAGACCTTGATGCGGGACATGAGATGCTCCACCAAGGCTACAGCAACACCCAAACTCTGGAGCAGCATAACTTCACTGGTGCATAATCTGCATAAATCTGCATAATGAGCATATGTCTGCTATTTTTTGCTAAGGCTCCCACTGCTTGCAGGAGTAGAGCTCACTTCGGTGTAATTCCATCTGTGCGGATCCCCGGCCCCATCGGCCCCCACTTCGAGCACTAGCTCGGCATTCCATTTTTCCCCTGGAAGTTTCGAGGAATTGTCCGTTTATCCGGAAGTAGTCTCAAGGTTCTGAAACCATCTGAAACCGTTGAATGGATTTAAATGGTTCCTTCATATCCTTTCCCGACTAGTAGATTGCAGCTGGCACAGGGAAAAGAAAAATCTGAAGGCTCACATGGCTCACATGGGCTTATTTATTTGGCTTTCAATGAACGGGTATAACATGGTATAACTGGTTGGAACAACAATCCGCAAGTGACATGTCAAGTAAAATACCCCCGCGCAACATCGCGCAACCTGATCATGGAGCTCGGCTTTCAAGAGCTTGACTTGAAGCTGTGTCTCTTCTGGTGCCTGGCACTGCATTTCCTGTTACATATCTTTCAGAAATGACACAACACGGCTCTTTCTGATGACTTTTCATGTGAACATATTGCTGGAACCTCACAATTGCCTGATATCAGAATCACACAGATACATGACAACAGATGCCCAGAGCACCTGGTATTCCAGACAGTTAAATGCTCAACCATTTCCCTAATCTGAGCATGTTACTTGGCCTTTCAGTTCAGACTTTGACTTTGAGTGTAGTGCCATATACGTTTGTGCAGATATGGCCTGGCCATAGTATTCGTAGAAACAAGAGTACATTGCAGCACACTACACGACATACTGATACAGTGTATCCTGTTGTACATTACAGACTTCCACATCTTCCACATACCCTCCACATACCCAGAAAACAGCTTTCCGCACAAACAGGATGGTTGCACTGAGATGCTGTGACTGTCAGCTTCGTCACCTTGGGCCCCGTCACCGCCTCGCAGCTTAATGCTGGGAGCACGATCCACCTGTAGTCTCCGAGATGGTTTCATGGAGGACATAAGACCTGAGTCATCTCGGTCCCAGTGCGAGGTATTGCAACGCAAGGGCCCGACATGGCCCAACACACCGTGAATCAACTTGGCCATTTCCAATGCAGAGAAGGAGCGAATCATTCCACGGCTTTTTTCTTGCAAAGCATGAATCTCCTGCACTTGTTCATAACTCTCTTCAAGTTGTCCATAGGGTTGTATGGGTTTGCTCCTATCCACCGCTTCCTTAAAGCAACTTGATTCCAGCGGTCAAGCAAAAGAGTCATCCTCTTTTCAGATGTGTTTGCTCGGCTTGAAGAATCCGCATATCTGGAGAACATTCACTCCGCTCGCCTCATTCTTATCCTTCATCTTATGCGCGTCGTCATCAGCCATCTGCTTCTGAATGATATCGGCTTGAAAGCACGTGTCATTGCAAAATAATCACTGCTCGCTGTCAACATGCAAATTCTTTGGAAAGATCTGATATAACTTGATAGCCCGACTAAGCGGAAGATGATCCAGCATGACCCCTTGGCAAAAATGGCTGCGTCAAAGCATGGTCCAACAAGGCTGCAACTTACAGAGCTTCAAGGGCACACTGGGCACACTGAGGCGGCAGGCCACTTTTCAGGCGGCCTGGTGGTCTCAGACATTTACTGCAGCGGGCTGCTCGGTTGAGCATCGGCTCGCAATTGAAACAGCTGAAGTCGGAAAATGCTCTCTTCAAACCACTGCAAGGGATCCAAGGATATCCAAAACAACACACTGATGTCCAGCCTGTACATATTCAGATGTAGACATACAATAGCTTTCAGGTGCGGGATGTAAATGTTCTTGTAAAGATAAATGCTTGAAAGGACCCCTTGTTTGTACCAGTGGCAACCCCTGAGGAAAACAGCTGATGACCTTCTATACGCCTCTCTTGCCAGACTCTCCTGGTGTATTCCAGGAAGGAAACATGAGTCCAACATCATCATGGGTAGGTGCTAAACGGAAAGCGTTCAAGCACTTTTCGCAAATTCTTAACCCAACCCAACTGCCATCATCACTGACAGCTGCAGAGTGGGTCTGAATTCAGCAGGGAAGAGAAAAAGGCACATCACAACAAGTTCTTGGTCAATTCTGCCCCTCTAGGCCTTGTTAGAGTCCAACCCACAAAATTGTTAACGTTTTGTGGCATGTTCTTCCTCGACTTGCCACTATGTAATACTAAGCATCTAGCCAGACTCTATCCCAAAAGAAAGACACAGTTATCCAGTTGACTTATGCGTAGGACAGAAGAAATGCGCCTCTGCCAATTGTGAATGCTCCAAGCAAGCAAACTGTACTATGTACACAGGTGTGGCGGACAGCCATCCGCACTTCACAGGTAGCAGGACATGGTAATTCAAGTCAATGCCATCAACACACAATGATAAAATCATGGTTGGATTCTCAAATTGTCAATATATCTATATATATATAGAACTATAGGAGCTCTGTCACAGCATTGTTGACCTCAGCAGAAAGACCAGAGTGACCAGGCCCCTGTATCATGTGGGGCTGAGAATAGGGTCCAGGAGTCCAGGAGAATTTGGTGGTTCAGGATGGTTAAGTCATAATTTTCCATAATTTTCCCTGTTTAAGCGAATTTTGAATGGCTATTTGATGCTATCTGATGCTATCTGGGGCTATACGGCTATGCCTCATTTTCAAACACACCTATGTGCCTTTCATGCATTGTTTTACCCACCATTCCGTGAAGCCTTGATGACATGAGACGGGTCAATGTCGACTTCATGGTTTCACTGAGCTTTCAACCATGTTCCACCATCTCTGTGAGTCGTCACCTCACTGGCTAAGACTTGGAAGTGTGAGAAGTGCACTTTTTTTCATCAGCACAACTGATGCGTCTCAGTATTCCGAATATGGCTTTGCCCGAAAATAGGATACCCCAAAGTCGATGCTCAAGCAGTTTCCCTGAATTCAAATAGCCATTTTGATCCATTTTGGGTGTACCCAATTTTCAAACACACAATCTACTGTAATGGCAGCACCAACTGATCGGCACCTTGGCCCAGCGGTCTTTGGCTGGCCTAGGCGACTTCGTGTGACACTTCGTGCGACACTTCGTCCCAAAATCGGGGGCGCCCCAGCAAAAGGTGTCTCCTCTTCTCGTCCTCAATTCTTGGACATAACCTGACAATCCCTGACCTACCCGCATTGAAGACAGCAAAAATCTCCGCAGAGGAAATGGCCGAATGATGGTAGAAGTCCAGATTCGCCCAGTTTTCCTCGGAGTCACGTGTCAGCCGCTTGCCTGAACTGTCCATCATCTGAAGTAGGGGGCAGGCTTCTTTTGCGTCTCTCGCCAAAAGGCAATTCTTGGACCTCAACTGGAAACTGCCATCTCACTTTCAGCACCTTCTTCAGAGTTGTCAACAGTGTGTCCAACGTGTATGAACGTGACTAGTCAAGCCCATAGGATCCATAGGCTTCAATCCTATGAAATACAATTTTTGGCCCTGCTATTTTCAGGTGCACTGGGGACATGTTGGGATCCACACAAGGCAAAGGCGGCACTGACCGTCACCTTCTGCGGGTCACTGCTGACCTGCAAATCTCGACCAATGCCCAGTGTGAGTAAAGGCCGTAAAGGCCAAAACTCTGGTAATGTGGTGAACATCAAGAAAGCTAATACACGGATGTCCACCCCCCTGGTTGTATTGAGCCATCCTGATGTGAACATTAAAAGTGAACTTGGCCTTGGAGGACTTCACCTTTTCGATGGTGATCTTGCCTTAAAGCCGCGCAGCATCGGTGTGCAATCTCTGCTTGCTGGGCATGGCTTCACCATGATTCACCGCTTAGAGAAAGGCTAAGGACCTTTTTCGGCGCAGGATTGGCCTCACCGGAGATGAGGACGAGGTGACGACGTTGACGAGGACAGAAAAACTCTCAGCTTCATCAGTTTCTATGGCCAAAGGGATGCCCCAAGTAGATGCGTTTGTTCCGTGATTTCCACATGGAAATGGTTTGGTAGACGTACTAATAGCAGTAGCTATATCTATCTAGCTATAAGATTGTCTAAGTATATCAAAGTATAATATTTAGCAATAGCATATGAAAACTGTCGCTAAGGTCATGACGTTTGAATTTGCCTGCGCCGGCTCGTATATGACCTGCGTAACGTGGCCAGCCTGCAGCAGTTGGCTGCTAACTTGGTTTCTAACAATGGCAAGATTGAAAATTATGATTTCCTTCAGCAAACTAAAACCAGAATTCAACTTCATGATACAAGGAACACATGTAAATAATTGTAAATAAATGTATATTCAGAATATAATCTTCTTGTTATGCTGGTGTGGGATTTGACTAAGAGTGTGGGAACAAGCACGGCCTCATCATCCAAGTTGTCAAAGATTGGCGGGTTCAAGAATTGATCGGCCCAAGCAGCATCAATCACCTGTGGACTGCTGTGCTTGTGGAGTTGAGGCTAGTTCAATGACCCTGGTTCCCCTGGTTCTGTGATACCTGGAATTGATAGCTAGTCAACCTGAAGTGCTATTCACATCCCAACTTCAAACAAAACAAAACATACAATCGACCTCTGTCGCAGCCTCCGCCGGAAGAGGATGATCGTAGTCATGATTATCGGGTGAAGTCCTGACACTATTCGATGGATGAAGAAACTGTCAACACTGGAAGCCTTGACAGATGCACAATAATGATGCTGCTGGCGATAGCAGTCTTTTTCAAATACATGTTGTGTTTTCCAAATACAGTACATGTTGTGTGTGTGATTAAAATGATTATCACCAAGCAACATCAAATCGAGGGTCGGTGGCCACTTTTAAGCTTCCCACTGCTTCCGGTGTTCAGATCGGCGATGATAGAATGCACACAAACGTTGTCTGGGGCACCCTGGCCGGCAGAGGGGGGAACACGGCAAGTTGGTTCGAAGCTTTCTGCAGTGAATTACTGATACAAACTGGATCGGTTTCACATGGTTCTACTATATTTTGCTTCTGCCTGTAATATGCTTGATTCATCAACTCAGGGCCACAACGACATTTTGGACGAGTTCACTAGTTCAAACAGTTCAACAAAAACAGCCAGCTTTCTCCTTTCAACTGCATATCGCGGCAAGTCACTGTCCTCCAATGGATGACCAGGAGCTCTTGGATGTCAACCACAGTGCAGCACAACAAAATATCAATGCTGGCCCTGAGATTTGCAAAAGCCATACAGAAACCCTCTGTCCGGAAGTACTTCGGGTGGTACAGTTGCTCCTCCCAGGGTTTGCATCACCAATGTTTCCACAATATGTTTCCATGAAGGACTTCCAAGGCGACATCGTCAATCATTTTCAATCATTTTCAAACATCAATCCACGACTCCTTGAATCCAAGACTGCTCACTTTCCCGCCTTTGCGCCGTGAGCATAGGGGCACCGCAGTCCAAGTGGGCAGCGCTGAGAGTACGAAGCCTTGGAGCCACATCACAAGGGGCTGAAAAACCAACTGGTGGCCTCGGTCTCAGATGGTCTCAGATGGTCTCAGATGGTCTCAGCATATCTCAGCAGCCGACACGAGTCTCCTGGGCACGATGCCACAAATCGACCAAATCAACAGAAATCAACAGAGATTGCAGGACACTGAACTGGTCGTGTTGAAATTGGTCAGCCGCAGCTCCTTCTTCTGCCAAAATGGACAAGGCTGAGGACCATATCCGATTGAGGGCTAGCGTCAGGAGCAGCATAGTCACCATGACAACTGATACAAGTAGTCTTATGATTAAGGTTATATAAGTTATAATTATAAATTAATAATACAAATCATATTAAATTGTTTCATATTCATTTGACAAGATACTGTGCTGTTCTTTGTCTCAATGCAGCAAAAACATCATTCCGCAACAACCTGCCGTCGTGCATCTTGGTAGGTATGTGCGTAGACCTCAGGCTACAGGTCAAAACCTGATCAATGCCCTGGTTTTTGCCACGAAATCGCCCTTGTTTATGGAGGTTCATCCCCCCATTCATATGCAAAAATCAAAGGGTTTTTAATGATCTGACTCAAACTGTCTGACTCAACCTGCCTGACTGAAACTGTTTGATTTTTTGACTGACATATGGTATTTATATAGAGGTTTGGTATGGTTTGGTTGGTTTTGACTGCAATCCCAGGTAAATGAAGAACTTTAACGTGAGTAGGGGCTGAGTAGGGAGAGATCCGACGATCTGGATGGACCAGAATAATTCTGAGCGCCCTGCACATGTCTGCCAGTCATGCTGCGCACCGATTGGACACCACATCGTCTTGAACTTCCTCTCTAACAGTCCCGACATGTCCCAAGTGTGTGACGGTTGATGCTGTTCCAAAATCGATTGCAGGAGAATGCGTCTGTTCTTCTGCTGTTTGTGAATTGAAAGTCATGTTAATCTTCCAAAGCAAGGCAGTCTGTCCTGGTGAAAAATGCTTGCGTCATGGCACTTTCATGATGTTCTTCTTCCTCGATGGAGAGCAACTTGGTCTGCACCTTTCGTCACGTGGCATGAAGTAATCCTGCACACAACCGCGGAAGAGGTTGATATGGAATCGTCATGGCACCTCATCGCGAGTATGCGCAAAGGAACAGGCTGCTCCACGTCTGCATTGGCTGATATTCCTCAGCTGCATACTACTTCCAGCTGATTCCAGCTGGAATGTTGGATGAAAACACTGTTTTGAGTTTTGACGGACTTCGTCCTTAAGCCACTTGCGGATAGAAGGCGCAGAAGCGCGTCTTTAGCGGCAAGCCTTGACCTCGGCTTGGTGATCCTCTCCTGAAAGCCTTCGGGTCCGAAAATATGTTGATATCTGTGACTTTGGAACAACCGCCATTCAAAGTGCCAGGTGTTTAGTTACTGTTTAGTTGGTACCCGGCGCATAGACGGCCGTGGACCGAAATACATATTTTAGCAGAAGGGGGTTGGGTGGGGTGGGGGGGTGTAGTAACGTTCATGTACCTTGCCTACATACGTGGATGCTACGCTGCTGCTACGTCACTGGGCATGGGTGGGGTGGGGGGGGATATTAACGTTCATGTACCTTGCCTACATACGTGGATGCTACGCTGCTGCTACGTCACTGGGCATGGGTGGGGTGGGGGGGGATATTAACGTTCATGTACCTTGCCTACATACGTGGATGCTACGCTGCTGCTACGTCACTGGGCATGGGTGGGGTGGGGGGGATATTAACGTTCATGTACCTTGCCTACATACGTGGATGCTACGCTGCTGCTACGTCACTGGGCATGGGTGGGGTGGGGGGGATATTAACGTTCATGTACCTTGCCTACATACGTGGATGCTACGCTGCTACGTCACTGGGCATGGGGGGTGGGGGGGATATTAACGTTCATGTACCTTGCCTACATACGTGGATGCTACGCTGCTGCTACGTCACTGGGCATGGGTGGGGTGGGGGGGATATTAACGTTCATGTACCTTGCCTACATACGTGGATGCTACGCTGCTGCGAATTTTTGGAACACTTGGAAGACCTCCTGCCGCAGGATTGATTCTGTCAGATGAGGAAAAAAAGAAGCAAATCCTGGCATACACAAAGTAGTTACGTCATTTCAAAAAAGCATTAAAATTATCGTTTCGTTCAGGCGAAAACGCCACTTTGCTAACTTTCCAATGGAATTCAGCCACAAAAAGTGTATACACCTGAAACTTGAGAAATCCCTTACAAACGCACAGAAAATCAATGCTGGATGATACTCCATCTTCATTTTGAGCCACGGCCGTCTATGCGCCGGGTTCCGTTTAGTTGCACCAAAGAATTACGACTCCCAGTGCAAGCTTCATACGTCTTCCAGGAACTTCAGGAATGATCCTTCTGTGGATCATCACATAGGACATAGAAGCAACGGCTAAGCACCTTCTTGAAAAGATAAGTGAGAGAGTGAGAGCGAGCAGCACTCCTGGTAGATTGAGTATCCGTGTTTTGTTGGCCTTTCGACCTCAAGATATCCGGAGATGGCAAAGAACATCTTCAAAGATTGGCAGGCTCTGTGCCACAAAACTGAGAGCCCAAGCGAAATCATAAAGTAGGAATACCTCGCTGGGGCATGTTGCCTTGGTCCAGTACAAGTGCAGCATGAAAAGGTAGGTCAAACCAAAGTCAAACCAGATCCTTTTCGTGCGAAGTCTCCTCAGGAGTCTTGAGGCAGTGACCTCAACTCGTTGTCGCTATGAGCAAAGCAACATGCTCCTTCTCCGCGACAATCTGTGCCTCCCACATCAAGTGGTTGTCGCAGTATGACACTAGTGTTGTGACCATGGCAGCACTCCGTTTTGATATGTTTTGATCAGGAGGGGCCCTTTGCATCCTTTTGCGGTATCGAATCTGGTGAAATGAAAAGAGGAAGCCAGTAGGCTAGAATGTTCAAGCAGGGGCTTAGGCTTAGAACGAAAGAAAACAGCAACACACTACATCAAGTGCCCCGCGCCATTGCAGGGTCTGGTCTTGTACTTGGCGGGGTGAAAGGACACCTGCGCCGGCTCGGGCATCCTGACTCCAAGACCATTGAGACAACCACAAGCACCTCCTCACGGCCATGCGCCAAGGGACAGGAATCCCCAGCTAAAGCGCCTGTCAAGAATCCATGGAGGGTGAAAAAAAAAGCGTGGCAAACACATACAAAAACTATCAAAAACTTCCCAACTTCTATCACACTGAGAGATCTGAGACGCAGAGGTTCAGGCATCCCATCTCAAGGCTCCAAGATGGACAAGGTGTCTCCCAGTACGTCCTGAAATCTAGGAAGCGAATCGAATGCTTTCACTCAAAACCCTCCAAAAATTAAAAGTTGTCCCAAATCATTTGTCAAAACATCTAAGTTGCCCTTCACAAATCCCAAAGAATGAGAAGACCTCCTTGTATCTTTATCTTTTTATGATGATTTTGGAATTGTGCAATTGTTGTATGTCTTGATGTTCTTGGACCTGAGTTCCGCACAGTTGCCCCGTCGAAGCGTCGATAGCTCGGCGCCGTCGCTGCGACCTTGGTGGTTCGGGATAAAAAGATTCCAAGTCGAGAGTGACAATGCGAAGATGATGCAAACATAGCAACTGCTTAAGCGATGCTTAACCACTGCTTAGCAGCCCACTCAAAATGATAAGAGCGACACTGATTGGCCTGGCGAAACTGGCGGTGGGTTGAGATCTGCTGAGGTGGCTGAGGTGGTGCCGTGTCGCACACCTTCGCCCTGGCCCCGTGCTTGGCACAGAATCCTCGCTGAAAGTCGCTGCATGGCGAGACGTGGAACTCGAGAATCGTGTCCTCACTTCGTCAAGGTCCGCGGGAGGACACACGCATCAAACTGCTGCAACTTGCACTGCAACTTGCACTGCAACTTGCACTGGCTTCTTTGTGATCTTTGTGCTGGAACTATGCAAAAATACTAAAATGCTGAGTCTTGATCCACGTGATCAGATGTCTCATCTGCATTTGTCCAGAAGGGCAGCTGCGGCAACTGTGCTTGATCCTCAAGGACAACCAACTTGGGTGTGCTGTTCCACTGCTGATGAACCAAAGGGAACGTTTACCACCAATGATGATATCCAACATTAACACACCAAGGATACTTTCACGGCCTGGTTTGATACATCGCTCTCTGAAAATCTGAGTGCTCTCACATACCACTGGACTGCCATCGGCACGTTCTCCAGCCAGCAGGGTTCCTCACCCTGACAAGAAGACAGCTTGGCTTGTTTTGACCTTCCATTCGCACTTGAACTTTTGAGAATTCCATTGTCACACCATGCTGCCAAAGTGTTAGCTATTGAGCGTCACCTTCAACGTTCCCTTATATCTAGTGATCTGCATTGCCATGTTGCACCCGGTTCTGCATCAACTGCAGCTGCCACCTCCCGGTTCTGCGGAGACGTCCAATCAGAAGTTTTTTCCTGTCAGCAAACACTGCAAAGCACTGAGAGCCAGTGGAACCGACAAGTCAAATATCGCCACAGCACTTGTTCATTCAATTCAAGCAAGATCAGAATTTCCCTGCGGGCTCGCAATGAATCTACCGGCTACGATAACCTATAGAGGGGCAATGTGAAAGCACCTGCCTCACTCACATCTGACATCTTCAGTCTGTCCTGTCCAGGGCCCAGGGAATGTATCAAGAAACAGCCAGAAACAGCTGCGATGACTTGAACTCCTCTGCGTCCAATGCGAGTCTCGTATGGCTCCAGGGTGCAGAATAAGAAATTGTCAGAACATGTTAGAACAAATCTTGTGAGTCATAGATTCTGATGTATTCCTCCGAACTTGTTAGCAACCAGCCCAGAATGCTGGAGTTATGCAAATAGAATAATCTTGACCTCATTCCTATTTGGACCCGGGACGCCCTGCCCGCGGGGGAGTAATCACCCCTGCCGCTATGTACAATTTTGACTTGAGCCGAGGCAGGGCCAAAAGGAGCTTTGGATCTGATTCTGGGATCTTTTTGGCTCTTGTTGGATTGTTCACCAACCAGTGCTTTCATGTGCTTTATATGATTGTTGCAATGCCTCAGTTCAAACGAATTCCCGCACTCTAAGGAGGCTAGATCAACAGCTTCTCACGACTTGAGGCCCAACTTTCTCGCTTGGACAATGCTCATGCTCTTTCGTCGTGCTTTTATTGTGCTGATGTCAAGGAGGTGTCTCTTTGGAGACCTCTCCCTCTTACGCGGCTCTTCGGGTGGCCATGGGCTTGCCATCCAAGAAGAAGCTGCCCTTCAAAAAAGCCAAGGTTCGCAGTCATCGAAACGCACAAACTGACAACTCCTCGTGTGTTCAAAATTTCAAGCACCTCAACTGGTGCAGACTTCATGCAACCATACCCACTTGATACCTAAAATGGAGAAACTGGCCGTAACCCCTTGGACTAATTGTAGGTGCACCCGCCAAAAAGTGCTTCATGCATGCCATTTGTCAGCCTTATATTCCAAGCTTTAGGCCATTGTCTACCAATTAAGGATGTACATCCAAGGTCCAATGCCACCAGCCTTGGCTCTTCGATCTAAATGTCGATTCTCCGAGCACAGCGGTGCCACAACCTGACGACACAGCTGAGGGCATGGGCTGATGGCTGGAGTCGAGTCTGCGCCTGCAGCAGAGCCAATGAGCTCGGGCAAATCCCAATGCTGGACCTTGGAACTCCATGGAACTTCAGAAATTTGGCGTTGACCATCAAAACCGAAAAGGATTAATCAACACCGGAAACAGGGTATATGAAGTCTCATATTATGTTTTCGAGCAACCGGGAAGATCCAGCCTAAGAAAAGAAATACAGTACCTGGAGCTTATTACTGGAACTTATTACAGGATTACCTAGACTCTAGACGGCACTACCTCGGCGACTTTCATCCTTCTCAATTTTTTAAAGTTATAGTTTACTATAGTTGTTGTCGAAACATAGACACAGTTCCACCAACATCCGCAACATTGTGAGAGCCATTTGCAGCGATGCACCTTTGCAACTTACTGACCGACTCAACAAAGTACGTAGATGTTGATGACTGAGGTCCCAATGTGTCACAAAATGTCACAAGGTTGCTTTACTAAAGCATCGTTAAACATTCCTAGCTGACCACGTTGTGCTGCAAAGATTTGCAACATTTCTCCGTGGACGGAAAACATGAAAAACACAATGGTAAGTATATTCAACACATGCCCATTAGAAGGGGATATCATGTGTGTAGAATGGGGATATACTAATTTGCAATGCTCAATATGTTCAAGGGATGAGACAAACATCCTAGCCTATGCAGTTTTGTCATCAGGCAAAAAAATCAAATGTGCATCCAAAATCCTCAAAAGTAACATGCAAACTAACAATGCTCTTGAAGATTTACAGAACACACACGGAGAACCTATTCGTGTATTTATATATATATATATTCGGACTAAGTGACTAATTGCGAAGAACACAACAACACACATAGTTTCTAAGACATAGAGCAAACCCCAGAATCAAGTCATAGTCATTCACAGGCCTGAGAAAAAAAGGAAAATTTTCACCATTCCATCCTCTTGATTCCTTTTTCCCGAATGCGTAGCAAAGGTTTCCGTTTCACTCTGGGGGTCTGGGGGTTGAGGCTGTGTTCGCTCGACGGTGCGCAACCGTCCGAAAACGTTCGCAACCGTCCGCAACCGTTCGTGTGAGGCCCATACGGGTGCCTATGGCTAGTGTTGCAAAAGCGGTCGCTCTTGGAAATTTCAAACCTCGCGTAGCTTCGTTTCGCGTGGCAGGCGTGGCACTTTATGACATTCCAATATCCGCCGACCCCGGCCGACGCAAGGGGGAGCGCGTAAGGGAAGAAGATGTACTGCACTGCTACTATTTTGGTCGCAATTTTGATGCTTTTCCGTCCTGCAGGGCCCTGCTGTTTGAGCGTGGCGGAGGCGCCGTTTCTGAGCTTGGAAATTCCCATCCGGGAGCTGTCTTTTGAACAGAAGGAGTAGCAAGAGCAGGAGCAGCAGCAGCAGCAGCAGCAGAAGGAAAAAGTAGCTAAAAAATCATCCTTTTCTATGGGTTTCAGAAATTACATTAGGGAGTTTTTGGTCGCAATTTTGATGCTTTTCCGTCCTTCAGGGCCCTGCTGTTCGAGCGTGGCGGAGGTGCCGTTTCTGAGCTTGGAAAGCTCGAAGACGGCTACTTTTCTTGTCTTTTGAACAGAAGGAGTAGCAAGAGCAGGGGCAGCAGCAGCAGGAGGAAAAAGTAGCTAAAAAATCATCCTTTTCTATGGGTTTCAGAAATTACATTCGGGAGTTTTTGGTCGCAATTTTGATGCTTTTCCGTCCTTGAGGGCCCTGCTGTTTGAGCGTGGCGGAGGCGCCGTTTCTGAGCTTGGAAATTAGGGAGTTTTTGATCGCAATTTTGACGCTTTTCCGTCCTTCACTGCCATGGTGTTTTCCCATCCGGGAGCTGTCTTTTGAACAGAAGGAGCAGCAAGAGCAGGAGCAGCAGCAGCAGAAGGAAAAAGTAACTAAAAAATAAAATAATCCTTTTCTATGGGTTTCAGACGTTACATTAGGCACTTTTTGGTCGCAATTTTGATGCTTTTCCGTCCTTCAGGGCCCTGCTGTTTGAGCGTGGCGGAGGCGCCGTTTCTGAGCTGTTTTTGGTCGCAATTTTGATACTTTTCCGTCCTTCAGGGCCCTGCTGTTTGAGCGTGGCGGAGGCGCCGTTTCTGAGCTTGGAAATTAGGGAGTTTTTGGTCGCAATTTTGACGCTTTTCCGTCCTTCACTGCCATGGTGTTTTCCCATCCGGGAGCTGTCTTTTGAATCCCATCCGGGAGCTGTCTTTTGAACAGAAGGAGCAGCAAGAGCAGGAGCAGCAGCAGCAGAAGGAAAAAGTAACTAAAAAATAATCCTTTTCTATGGGTTTCAGAAGTTACATTAAGCACTTTTTGGTCGCAATTTTGATGCTTTTCCGTCCTTCAGGGCCCTGCTGTTTGAGCGTGGCCGAGGCGCCGTTTCTGAGTCCGGGAGCTGTCTTTTGAACAGAAAAAGCAGCAAGAGCAGGAGCAGCAGCAGCAGAAGGAAAAAGTAACTAAAAAATAATCCTTTTCTATGGGCTTCAGAAGTTACATTAGGCACTTTTTGGTCGCAATTTTGATGCCTTTCCGTCCTTCAGGGCCCTGCTGTTTGAGCGTGGCGGAGGCGCCGTTTCTGAGCTTGGAAATTCCCATCCGGGAGCTGTCTTTTGAACAGAAGGAGTAGCAAGAGCAGGAGCAGCAGCAGCAGCAGCAGCAGAAGGAAAAAGTAATAACTAAAAAATAATCCTTGTCTATGGGTTTCAGAAGTTACATTAGGCACTTTTTGGTCGCAATTTTGATGCTTTTCCGTCCTTCAGGGCCCTGCTGTTTGAGCGTGGCGGAGGCGCCGTTTCTGAGCTTGGAAATTCCCATCCGGGAGCTGTCTTTTGAACAGAAAGAGTAGCAAGAGCAGGAGCAGCAGCAGCAGCAGCAGGAGGAAAAAGTAGCTGAAAAATCATCCTTTTCTATGGGTTTCAGAAGTTACATTAGGCAGTATCGTCCTTTTGTATGGGTTTCAGAAATTACATTAGGGAGTTTTTGGTCGCAATTTTGATGCTTTTCCGTCCTTCAGGGCCCTGCTGTTTGAGCGTGGCGGAGGCGCCGTTTCTGAGCTTGGAAATTAGGGAGTTTTTGGTCGCAATTTTGACGCTTTTCCGTCCTTCACTGCCATGGTGTTTTCCCATCCGGGAGCTGTCTTTTAAATCCCATCCGGGAGCTGTCTTTTGAACAGAAGGAGCAGCAAGAGCAGGAGCAGCAGCAGCTGCTGGAAAAAGTAACTAAAAAATAATCCTTGTCTATGGGTTTCAGAAGTTACATTAGGCACTTTTTGGTCGCAATTTTGATGCTTTTCCGTCCTTCAGGGCCCTGCTGTTTGAGCGTGGCGGAGGCGCCGTTTCTGAGCTTGGAAATTCCCATCCGGGAGCTATCTTTTGAACAGAAGGAGCAGCAAGAGCAGGAGCAGCAGCAGCAGAAGGAAAAAGTAACTAAAAAATAACCCTTTTCTATGGGTTTCAGAAGTTACATTATGCCTTTTTTGGTCGCAATTTTGATGCTTTTCCGTCCTTCAGGGCCCTGCTGTTTGAGCGTTAGGGAGTTTTTGGTCGCAATTTTGATGCTTTTCCGTCCTTCAGGGCCCTGCTGTTTGAGCGTGGCGGAGGCACCGTTTCTGAGCTTGGAAATCTGAGCTTGGAAATTAAGGAGTTTTTGGTCGCAATTTTGACGCGTTTCCGTCCTTCACTGCCATGGTGTTTTTTCCCATCCGGGAGCGGGTCTTTTGAACAGAAGAGCAGTTCAAGAGCAGAGCAGCAAGCAGCAGCGAAGGAAAAAGTACCTAAAAATAATCCTTTTCTATGGGTTTCAGAAGTTACATTAGGCACTTTTTGGGTCGCAATTTTTGAATGCTTTTCCGTAATCTTCAGGGGACCTGCTGTTTGATGCGTGCGATGCTCCGTTTTCTGAGCTGTTTTTTGGTCGCAATTTTGATGCTTTTCCGTCCTTCAGGCCCTGCTGTTGAGCGTGGCGGGAGGCGCCGTTTCTGAGCTTGGAAATTAGGGAGTTTTTGGTCGCAATTTTGACGCTTTTCCGTCCTTCACTGCCATGGTGTTTTCCCATCCGGGAGCTGTCTTTTGAACAGAAGGAGCAGCAAGAGCAGGAGCAGCAGCAGCAGAAGGAAAAAGTAGCTAAAAAATCATCCTTTTCTATGGGTTTCAGAAGTTACATTAGGCACTTTTTGGTCGCAATTTTGATGCTTTTCCGTCCTTCAGGGCCCTGCTGTTTGAGCGTGGCGCAGGCGCCGTTTCTGAGCTGTTTTTGGTCGCAATTTTGATACTTTTCCGTCCTTCAGGGCCCTGCTGCTTGAGCGTGGCGGAGGCGCCGTTTCTGAGCTTGGAAATTAGGGAGTTTTTGGTCGCAATTTTGACGCTTTTCCGTCCTTCACTGCCATGGTGTTTTCCCATCCGGGAGCTGTCTTTTGAACTTTTGAACAGAAGGAGCAGCAAGAGCAGGAGCAGCAGCAGCAGAAGGAAAAAGAAACTAAAAAACAATCCTTTTCTATGGGTTTCAGAAGTTACATTAGGCACTTTTTGGTCGCAATTTTGATGCTTTTCCGTCCTTCAGGGCCCTGCTGTTTGAGCGTGGCGGAGGCACCGTTTCTGAGCTTGGAAATTCCCATCCGGGAGCTATCTTTTGAACAGAAGGAGTAGCAAGAGCAGGAGCAGCAGCAGCAGCAGCAGAAGGAAAAAGTAATAACTAAAAAATAATCCTTTTCTATGGGTTTCAGAAGTTACATTCGGCACTTTTTGGTCGCAATGTTGATGCTTTTCCGTCCTTCAGGGCCCTGCTGTTTGAGCGTGGCGGAGGCGCCGTTTCTGAGCTTGAAAATTCCCATCCGGGAGCTGTCTTTTGAACAGAAGGAGTAGCAAGAGCAGGAGCAGCAGCAGCAGCAGCAGGAGGAAAAAGTAGCTGAAAAATCATCCTTTTCTATGGGTTTCAGAAGTTACATTAGGCACTTTTTGGTCGCATTTTGATGCTTTTCCGTCCTTCATAGGCCCTGCTGTTTTGCGCGTGGCGGAGGCGCCGTTTTCTAGCTTGGAAATTAGGGAGTTTTTGTCCGCAATTTGACCTTTCCGGTCCTTCACTGCCATGGTGGCTTGATGGTGCTTTCTGCTTTCCCATCCGGGAGCTGTCTTTTGAACTTTTGAACAGAAGGAGCAGCAAGAGCAGGAGCAGCAGCAGCAGAAGGAAAAAGTAACTAAAAAACAATCCTTTTCTATGGGTTTCAGAAGTTACATTAGGCACTTTTTGGTCGCAATTTTGATGCTTTTCCGTCCTTCAGGGCCCTGCTGTTTGAGCGTGGCGGAGGCACCGTTTCTGAGCTTGGAAATTCCCATCCGGGAGCTATCTTTTGAACAGAAGGAGTAGCAAGAGCAGGAGCAGCAGCAGCAGCAGAAGGAAAAAGTAACTAAAAAATAATCCTTTTCTATGGGTTTCAGAAGTTACATTAGGCCTTTTTTGGTCGCAATTTTGATGCTTTTCCGTCCTTCAGGGCCCTGCTGTTTGAGCATTAGGGAGTTTTTGGTCGCAATTTTGATGCTTTTCCGTCCTTCAGGGCCCTGCTGCTTGAGCGTGGCGGAGGCGCCGTTTCTGAGCTTGGAAATCTGAGCTTGGAAATTAAGGAGTTTTTGGTCGCAATTTTGACGCTTTTCCGTTCTTCACTGCCATGGTGTTTTCCCATCCGGGAGCTATCTTTTGAACAGAAGGAGTAGCAAGAGCAGGAGCAGCAGCAGCAGCAGCAGAAGGAAAAAGTAACTAAAAAATAATCCTTTTCTATGGGTTTCAGAAGTTACATTAGGCACTTTTTGGTCGCAATTTTGATGCTTTTCCGTCCTTCAGGGCCCTGCTGTTTGAGCGTGGCGGAGGCGCCGTTTCTGACCTGTTTTTGGTCGCAATTTTGATGCTTTTCCGTCCTTCAGGGCCCTGCTGTTTGAGCGTGGCGGAGGCGCCGTTTCTGAGCTTGGAAATTCCCATCCGGGAGCTGTCTTTTGAACAGAAAGAGTAGCAAGAGCAGGAGCAGCAGCAGCAGCAGCAGGAGGAAAAAGTAGCTGAAAAATCATCCTTTTCTATGGGTTTCAGAAGTTACATTAGGCAGTATCGTCCTTTTGTATGGGTTTCAGAAATTACATTAGGGAGTTTTTGGTCGCAATTTTGATGCTTTTCCGTCCTTCAGGGCCCTGCTGTTTGAGCGTGGCGGAGGCGCCGTTTCTGAGCTTGGAAATTAGGGAGTTTTTGGTCGCAATTTTGACGTTTTTCCGTCCTTCACTGCCATGGTGTTTTCCCATCCGGGAGCTGTCTTTTGAATCCCATCCGGGAGCTGTCTTTTGAACAGAAGGAGCAGCAAGAGCAGGAGCAGCAGCAGCAGAAGGAAAAAGTAACTAAAAAAAAATCCTTTTCTATGGGTTTCAGAAGTTACATTAGGCACTTTTTGGTCGCAATTTTGATGCTTTTCCGTCCTTCAGGGCCCTGCTGTTTGAGCGTGGCGGAGGCGCCGTTTCTGAGCTTGGAAATTCCCATCCGGGAGCTATCTTTTGAACAGAAGGAGCAGCAAGAGCAGGAGCAGCAGCAGCAGAAGGAAAAAGTAACTAAAAAATAACCCTTTTCTATGGGTTTCAGACGTTACATTAGGCCTTTTTTGGTCGCAATTTTGATGCTTTTCCGTCCTTCAGGGCCCTGCTGTTTGAGCATTAGGGAGTTTTTGGTCGCAATTTTGATGCTTTTCCGTCCTTCAGGGCCCTGCTGTTTGAGCGTGGCGGAGGCGCCGTTTCTGAGCTTGGAAATCTGAGCTTGGAAATTAAGGAGTTTTTGGTCGCAATTTTGACGTTTTTTTTTTTCCGTCCTTCACTGCCATGGTGTTTTCCCATCCGGGAGCTGTCTTTTGAATCCCACCGGGAGCTATCTTTTGAACCGAAGGAGTAGCAGAGCAAGCAGCAGCAGCAGAAGGAAAAAGTAACTAAAAAATAATCCTTGTTCTATGGGTTTCAGAAGTTACATTAGGCACTTTTTGGTCGCAATTTTGATGCTTTTCCGTCCTTCAGGGCCCTGCTGTTTGAGCGTGGCGGAGGCGCCGTTTCTGAGCTTGGAAATTCCCATCCGGGAGCTATCTTTTGAACAGAAGGAGCAGCAAGAGCAGGAGCAGCAGCAGCAGAAGGAAAAAGTAACTAAAAAATAACCCTTTTCTATGGGTTTCAGACGTTACATTAGGCCTTTTTTGGTCGCAATTTTGATGCTTTTCCGTCCTTCAGGGCCCTGCTGTTTGAGCATTAGGGAGTTTTTGGTCGCAATTTTGATGCTTTTCCGTCCTTCAGGGCCCTGCTGTTTGAGCGTGGCGGAGGCGCCGTTTCTGAGCTTGGAAATCTGAGCTTGGAAATTAAGGAGTTTTTGGTCGCAATTTTGACGCGTTTCCGTCCTTCACTGCCATGGTGTTTTCCCATCCGGGAGCTGTCTTTTGAACAGAAGGAGCAGCAAGAGCAGGAGCAGCAGCAGCAGAAGGAAAAAGTAACTAAAAAATAATCCTTTTCTATGGGTTTCAGAAGTTACATTAGGCACTTTTTGGTCGCAATTTTGATGCTTTTCCGTCCTTCAGGGCCCTGCTGTTTGAGCGTGGCGGAGGCGCCGTTTCTGAGCTGTTTTTGGTCGCAGTTTTGATGCTTTTCCGTCCTTCAGGGCCCTGCTGTTTGAGCGTGGCGGAGGCGCCGTTTCTGAGCTTGGAAATTAGGGAGTTTTTTGGTCGCAATTTTGACGCTTTTCCGTCCTTCACTGCCATGGTTTTTCCCATCCGGGAGCTGTCTTTTGAACAGAAGGAGCAGCAAGAGCAGGAGCAGCAAGCAGCAGAAGGAAAAAGTAGCTAAAAAATCATCCTTTTCTATGGGTTTCAGAAGTTACATTAGGCACTTTTTGGTCGCAATTTTGATGCTTTTCCGTCCTTCAGGGCCCTGCTGTTTGAGCATGGCGGAGGCGCCGTTTCTGAGCTGTTTTTGGTCGCAATTTTGATGCTTTTCCGTCCTTCAGGGCCCTGCTGTTTGAGCGTGGCGGAGGCGCCGTTTCTGAGCTTGGAAATTCCCATCCGGGAGCTATCTTTTGAACAGAAGGAGCAGCAAGAGCAGGAGCAGCAGCAGCAGAAGGAAAAAGTAACTAAAAAATAACCCTTTTCTATGGGTTTCAGAAGTTACATTAGGCCTTTTTTGGTCGCAATTTTGATGCTTTTCCGTCCTTCAGGGCCCTGCTGTTTGAGCATTAGGGAGTTTTTGGTCGCAATTTTGATGCTTTTCCGTCCTTCAGGGCCCTGCTGTTTGAGCGTGGCGGAGGCGCCGTTTCTGAGCTTGGAAATCTGAGCTTGGAAATTAAGGAGTTTTTGGTCGCAATTTTGACGCTTTTCCGTCCTTCACTGCCATGGTGTTTCCCATCCGGGAGCTGTCTTTTGAACAGAAGGAGCAGCAAGAGCAGGAGCAGCAGCAGCAGAAGGAAAAAGTAACTAAAAAATAATCCTTTTCTATGGGTTTCAGAAGTTACATTAGGCACTTTTTGGTCGCAATTTTGATGCTTTTCCGTCCTTCAGGGCCCTGCTGTTTGAGCGTGGCGGAGGCGCCGTGAGGCGCCGTTTCTGAGCTTGGAAATTAGGGAGTTTTTGGTCGCAATTTTGACGCTTTTCCGTCCTTCACTGCCATGGTGTTTTCCCATCCGGGAGCTGTCTTTTGAACAGAAGGAGCAGCAAGAGCAGGAGCAGCAGCAGCAGAGGAAAAAGTAGCTAAAAAATCATCCTTTTCTATGGGTTTCAGAAGTTACATTAGGCACTTTTTGGTCGCAATTTTGAGCCTTTTCCGTCCTTCAGGGCCCTGCTGTTTGAGCGTGGCGGAGGCGCCGTTTCTTTGAACAGAAGGAGTAGCAAGAGGAGGAGCAGCAGCAGCAGGAGGAAAAAGTAGCTAAAAAATCATCCTTTTCTATGGGTTTCAGAAGTTACATTCGGGAGTTTTTGGTCGCAATTTTGATGCTTTTCCTGCTGTTTGAGCGTGGCGGAGGCGCCGTTTCTGAGCTTGGAAAGCTAGAAGATGGCTACTTTTCGTGTAATTTGGGAAAGCAACGTTAGGCCGCTGGGGCCGTTGCCGGCAGGCCCAGTCCGTCCTTCAGGGCCTTGCTGTTTATAGGTTCAGAAAGCAACGTTAGGCAGTAGGGGCCGTTGCCGGCAGGCCCGGTCTGTCCTTCAGGGCCCTGCTGTTTGGGCGTGGCGGAGGCGCCGTTTCTAAGCTTGGAAAGCTGGAAAACGGCTACTTTTCTTGTAGGTTCAGACAGTAATGTGGGGCATTGCCGTGCTGTGTGGCAACCTTAAGCTGGAAACTTCATCAGGTCTGCACGCGCCACTGGTTGGTGCGACACTGCCGGCCGCTGGGATTGCGATGCGTTACCCGAATTTGGCCGGAAGCCAGTGTTGAGTGCACCACCGTGCCGCATGTTGGACATGCATGCGAGTATGTGCGGCCTGCGAGCAGGCCATTGGCAACGCGAAATTGTTTGCCGCAGCCCTTACTGCGGCGGTGATCGACGCGCCCGGTTGCCACAGGGCTTTGTACAGACTTGGCACAGTACGGGCAGATGTATGTGTGCAGTTGTGGCGGTGCTGTGTTGGGCCCTACAGCACGCGGCTGGGTCGATGAATGGATCGCATCCATTTTTTGACCGGTAGCAACCTCATTTGTAGTTTTCTCTTCGCACGTCAGCGCCGCGGCAACTGTTTTTTCCCTACTGCTTGCCTGCAAGAGGCCGGCCGACGCCATGTCAGCAGAGCGCATTTCCACGGGATCTGTCGAATGATCATGTGTGCGTGCTTTCTTGTTTGCAGCGATTGCTTCCCATGTCTCCTGGATAATGTGCCTGCGGCGAATTCTTTTCCGGAGGGGCTCTAGGCGAGCTGCACTGGAAGCAGCAGCGCGCTTACGGACTGCATGCTGCAATTTCGCAGCATGGCATGCGTCGCATATCTGCGTTCCATTTTCGCCAGTTCGAAAAGTGGTGCCGCGACCGCCGCTGGTGGCAGACCGCGCATTTCCAAGAGCCGCGGGTCTTGGTCTGGCATTGCAAACACAATCGACGTTTGGGATCCCGCGTTTGCCAAGCTACATGGCTAAAGTATTCTTTCGTCTGCTTTGTCTGGCATAAAAAACATTGCTTTTTTGCATCACACGACAGACAAACGCGATACATGCTCCATCGCCAGTCAGCATCCATTCTTTTGCTTTCAAACAACTCTTTATGATTCACTGATGTGCCTTTCCCGTGCGAAGACTATGTCTCGCGCACGGGGAGGAGGACACACCACCCCCGAAAAACGGAAAGCAAAAGGATGGATGCTTGAGCTTCATGGCAGGGATAGGGACTAGCAAAATTTCAATTCAACACACAAGTATATACTATTTGATGCATATATATATATATGTATATATAAAGCATCCAGGCTGACAACTCACAGAACACTCGAATGAAGCCAGCTTTCTCTTTTCCGGGGTCGGCGGCAGGGGCGGCAGCCCTTAAATATATATATGGGAAATGTACGGAAATATGGTGACCATGGTGAAGTGAAATGTTGAGGTTCCCTATTTTGAGACAAAAAAAACATGTTGCAGCCCCCCCAATCTCAGGTGAGGAGTGACATCTCCCCGCTTTGGGGCTCTAAAGCTGCAGAGGTTCACCATCCAGTCCCAATGATAGTTTAGTACCCATCAAATCTCTTCAGAATTTGAAGGCTTCAATTTTTAGTGCTAGATATGGGTATGAGTCAAAACCTTAGTACTCTAGTGAACCCCAAATAACTGGTAAATGGATGTTCATCCCCCCAAATATAGCAAGATTGGTTTTGATACATCCCCATATCATAGAAAGTCCCATAATTTTCATAGAAAACCTAGCATTTTTTCCTTCCCTTCCTGAAGAAGACCATCACCGGTCGTGGCTTCCGGGAACGATGCCACTGGGTTTCCGCACCGAGGATCTGGCCGAGGGGGGCGGTCTGGGGTAGGAAGGCGGCTCCGCCTCGGGGTCCAGGATGACTGGGGCTACCATGACTTAGGAAACCTCCAGAATTTCCTAAAATAGGGATACCCGGGATACCGATTTTAATAGGATGTTCCATTGTGAGCCCTCCATTTTGGGGAACCCCATTTCAGGAAACCTCCATATATTGCAGAAGTCAAAATGGCAACCACCCGCTGTGGGTCTCTTGGCGCAAGTTTGACCCATGACTCATGCCAAACAAATCAAGATAATCAAGCCTCCACGTCGAAATTCATGAAAGCTTGCCGAGCAAGACTTGCAGCAACTGCCTACAGGATGCAAAGCTTTTGGAGGCGATGAGACGACGATGTTGGGTACATATGGGCATGGATCGAAATCCTCCACCTATGTTTTTTTAAATGAAGTATGGTCATCTGTCACGTGCCAGAGGAATCCAAACATCATAGATATTAGTGAAACTGAAACTCTATCAGAATCCTTGTAATGGATATATATATATATGGATAGATCATGTAAAACGAATTCACCAACCTGAATAGTTCGGCCAGAATTTACGAACATGCCCCCCCAAACGATAGTTACTGAGCCAGCTGCTTAGTCAATGGGATATATTTACCATAAACGATGGTTAATATATCTTGCTATAATGGTTTACAATATATAATTATGGCTTATAGCTATGGTAGATATATAACTATGGTAGATATATATATATATAACTATAATAACTATGGTACTATAAAACTATGGTGTACTAACTATGGTTTGTAACTATCATAACTATGGTTGTATAACTATAAATATAGCAAGTATGGTGTATAATATAACTATGTATAGTTTTTATGGGTTGATTAAAACCAACAACCATAACTTCCCTGCTGAAACTGAGGACTCAGTGCGGCCTCACTGAGGAAGCTTCGCCAATCGAGGCGCTGCTCCCAGCTGCTGATATGCACCGTTGTCAAGTCTTCCTGGAGCGGCCAGAGTCCAGGAAGCTAAAAGGCACTTGGTTGTACGATATAACGGGAGATATATTGGGATATACTGGAGATGTGTGTATATAGTGTGTACATATATATATACATATATATATACATATATATATACATATATATATACATATATATATATATTGGGGATAATTTTGTATAAAATCTGGATATATTGAGAATATAGTGGGGTATATAACCTTTTTTTAATATGGCCCTTATCATTGGTATAACTCCATTCTACTGCTTGGTTGAGAGGAGTTCCCATAATGGGTCATGTCAAAATCTCCCATATTCAATATACAAGGTAAGTTATATAACAATGCCCCAACACACCTACTCAACAAGGCTTGGGGTCACTGCTCACGTAGCTATGAATCTTCTGGACCAATGGTTCGGAGGATCCAATTTGGGAGGATGCGACAAACTCTGAGGAACTCTTAGTCAATTTCTCCGGGGTGGTCATCGGATTTGTGTCACATGGGGTAAAAAAAACAACCATCATAATAACAATGACCAGTCAATCTCTGTGTTGGGGTTTTTGACCAGAGGGGAGCATTGCATGTGAGTTGCCCTGCAGGATGGCCATCACAATTCAGTCTGGGGCTAAATGCCAGATACCTGCGTCGACTCAATTGGCAAAACCTGCGTCGAGGCCTCTGCAATGTCAATCTCGAAATTTCGATCGCCAGCATCTACCACATCACTGAGACAGTGAAGCGGTGTGGCCTGGCGACGCGATAAAAAACTATCCCATCTACTAGGGACCTGGTTGTGACGATGCTGCAGGTATTCTGCAGGTTACATATTTCTATGTTCTTCACACCCAATTTGCACAGACAGAAGACAGCTGCTCTCTTCGTGGCCTGGTTTTTGTTCACTCGTTGGAAGTGTCAGGAACCTGACTGAGGTTCCGACTCCCGAAAGCAAACCATTGATACCATCACAACCTCAGTGCCAAAAAAGGTATGGCTGTTCCGTTCCCCAAATAAAAAAGCGGGAAATCATCTCCAAAAACCTCAAAAGCCATCCAGAGGTGATCTTCAAAACATCCCAAAATGGGAAAGTGACCAATCCCTGGCAAACTTAACTTTGAGGATGCTGATTCGGGAAGAAATATTGGACCACTTGGAAAATATTGATTCTATAGATCTCGGCGCAAGATGGAATTTCTTTCAATAGTCTGGCAACAGACTGCTACACGCTTCAAACTCACCTTTCCCGCATCACATGTGGGGTATGGCTCCAAAGTGGGGTAAGAAATCCACGCTTTTATTGGTCAATGTACAGGGGTCCTAAAAAGACAGGAAAGTTTTTTGAGGCATTCACATTTTTGGGTTGCTATACTGACTATACATGACTATACTGTAATCCCATCCCCTTTTGATATTGAATACCCTCAATACTTTCACCCCAAAATGAATAGATCTAATACTAAGCCATGGTTTCAAGTGGACAATTTCATATTACCCTCCGGAAATCAAGCGTGGCAAGGGGAAATCCCTTAAAATATACGCATTTTTTTAATGGGAAAATCCTCTCTCAACGTTTGATGACGGGGTATGAAGGGATTTCTAAAGCCTGAAAAATTGGGGTGTCAATCAGGCCACTGAGGTGGCTGCTGCCCTGGGGAGCTTTCTTTTGAGCAGGGACCTCCGGTTGCACCCAGAAGGGATTCTTCGGCCTGGGCCAAGGCGGCCAAGGTTACCCATTGAACAATGGGAATCTTCGGCTTCCAGCCATGTGATACTCAAAGGTATTTGGATCCTTAATTCGTGTTGAGTCTTCATAAGCTATATACAGCTATATTATACATCTGTGATTCAAAGATTTCTATTGGAGGAAACTTCAAATCTCGATTGTTTCAGCCACTGCTGTGGGATACTTCAGGATTTTCAGGGTGCCTTCTGCTGAAGCTTCTCAGTTGTCGCCAATTCTCAGGCTACGGCGTGCATTTTTTGGTGGAGGTACTTGGTTCCTCTGGTGGGGTCTCCACCTGCATTGCCAAGGCCAAGAGTAGTTGAATAGGGTTGAAAGAATATGGCTATCAGCAGGATAGAGGTTGCTGGTGATCTCACAATTTCATCTTATTCTAGGAACATATATCAAAATCCTAAATTTTGATCATCAATGATTCACCATGATGTTGCTGATCCTAAATTTTAGAATCATCCTAGTACCATTCTCATTTGGGTTTCTCTGAAAAGGAGGTATCCCCAATTCCAATGAACAACATCAGTGTCCCCGTTGAATGGCCATGGTTAATCCCTCAAATGACGACCAATTTTTGGTTGTATATCCCCCACTACTCAATAAACTACTCTCCAGTGAATTAACATAGCTATGAGAAATGGATAGAAATGGCCCATTTATAGATGATTGTCCCAAAGAAACCTCCATTTAGTTTGGGGATTTCCCAGCTAGCCACGTTTGATTCCCAAATAATAAATCCCATAAAATATTCCATTAAGATCCGTTAAGTATCCATGATCATCAATGATTCACCATGATTTCTCCCATGTTTTCCACATGAAATCCACGTGAAATCCACATTGAATCCCATGAAATCCCATGAAAACCATATTGAAAACCCATGAAAACCCATGATTTCTCGGAAAATCGCACCAGTTTGCCTTGGAGTTGGGTGAAGCCGCATCCCAAGCAGCAGTGCCCTGCAGATGTAGCAATTTCACCAAGAAAACATGTGGGTTGAACCAACAAAGAATGTCGGGATTTCACCGAAAACGTGGATTTTTCTGGGATTTTCACGGATTTCACCGAAAACGTGGATTTTTCTGGGATTTTCACGGATTTCACCGAAAACATGGATTTTTCTGGGATTGCAAATAGGTCCTATAGGTGCAGTGCGGCTCAAAATCATTGACAAAAACTGGGATGGTTGTTGATTGAAAATCGACCAATGTTGTGGGGTCCCCTGGTCTAAAAGGATGTCTTTGGTCAGTCTGACCCACCCAAATTCTTCAGGGTCTGGTCTACATCCTGTTTTAGGAAACAGACTGCGGACATAGGCGTAATGTGGGAAACCAAAGAATAAACCTACCTTCTGGGAATGCTTTAGACCACCCATTTATGCTTATTTTGGAGAGTTTATTGGGTTTACCACATTTTTTATGCCTTTGGTCATCTTAAATGACCAAGGAAACTGCCGACCAAGGAAGCCGCCTGTGTGGTTGGCTGACTTGCAGCAGCAGCTGCTTTGTCAGCAGAAGACATCGACGTTGGTGTGGATGCTTCTGCATTCCTCCACCTTGATTGTCATGGCCCGTGATGTTAAACAGCATCCTGGATCTTAGACGTGACGTATCGGTCAAAATTGGGCTTCCCCCCAAAATAGAATGGATTTGAAACCAACATTCTACAAGTACCATGGTTCCCTGCGTCTTCGGGTTTGACCCACACCCAGATCTGCTTGCCACTTGTTTGCACGGCTTTGGCCCCGAGCATAGGTCCATCAGACGGCCAAGACGGCTCGCGAGGTACCTGAAATGTCAACGATCCATGGCACAGTGCCGACATGATGCTATGGCAGCTGGCCAATCTGATAGTTTCACACAGAATCTGAGCGTCCTTAGTTGAATACTGTTTCGATTGTTGTCCCTAGTGTTTTTGCTATATTGCCTAGTTGCTGTTCGCGATGGCCTGAAAGGGCTACCACATAAAAATTATGTTTAAAAAATACTAATAAGAATTTGACAATGTTCATTGAGTACTGAACAAAACCTGATTCGGAGCCAACTCATCTTTCCTTCTCTGGATTGCCCGATATTGACAAGGGTGGCGGAACGTCTCATAGAGATTCGAAATTTCAACCAAAATGCATACCAGCAAGCCAAATGACTCTCATTTTGGACGCTGCACTTCTCATTCTATGCGTCAAAACAAAACCTCAAAGCCCGATATGGAGATTTCAACATATTCCCCTATTCTTCATTGTATATCTTATTGTGAATCTAAGAATCTAAATCGTATCTATATACTTATCATTATTACTTACTTTTGTTATTTATTTATTTATTTATATATATATATATGTACCACATGTTTATTTATTTATTTATATATATATACCACATGTTTACATACATCAGTGATATCATCAGCATCTAAAATGGTTGGTTTTCAAACCTATACTCACCCAGTGCTGAGGTAATCCCCCAAACATGTGCTGAGCAAGAAGAAATCCTACCAAATACACCCCTAAATATGATATAGCACACCCAATTGTTCGATGGAGGTGTCCTAAAAAGTACTAAAAGTCACCCGAAATCATCCATGTTCACGGGTTTTTCCTCTATAAACCATCCAAACCATCCAAAAATCATCCAGCTTTTGGGGCCCCATGACGGGTTGGTCACTTCGCTGCTCAGCTCTCGGAGCTCATGAGGCCGTTGTGCCCCAGGCACTCCACCAAGCCTTGGCTTCAAAAACACCTAGGGATGCAGGTTTATGGTAAGGTCATGTTAATCATGATGTACAGTATATCATATATATATTATAATATATATATATATATATTATAATATATATATATATATTGTGATATATATATATATATGTGTGATATCATCCGTGACCCATGATTGGAGGTCTGTGGTTTGATGTGTATTGTAACCTAGATGATTTTTTATGTGCATTCTAAGGTCTTTTATAAAAATGAATTATGGAGGTTATGGTTGATCCCAGTGGCCTGTCCGCTGAAATTGGATGGACGAACTCAGACTGGCACAGAGAAGGCGAGTGTTCCTGGGTCTGCGGACAGGTGGACAGCTGGGGTTCCCAAGAAATCCCCTGACAATCCCTGACTCCTGGGCAAAAATTGGGAAATAATTGGGCGGTCATTTGTACAATGCACTTTGGTATTTGGGTACTGCTCATTTAGTATTGGTTGAATGATTAGGTAACTGGGCTGATAAATCCCCTCTCATCACCAGGAATTGGAAAACCATGATCACTCTCTTGGAACCTTAACGTGCCATGTTTCCTCCATGGGCTTCTCCTCATCCGGAAATTCAAGCCTTGTCAGGCGAAAAACCCTCTTGAAATCCGCAAGTTTCACTGGGGCGAGAGAGGGAAAATCCACAGGAAACCACGGGCTTCCACCATCCTTTTGAGCGCGGTTTCGTGTCAATCTTCAAAAAGTTTCAGGCAAATCAGGCAGGTTTTTCAAACAGTCAAAACAGATTCTTCGAAGACAAGTCCCAAAAAAGCTTCCCTAAGGCTCCTGCTGATCGCCTGCAGAAAGTTGTTGTTCAATGCTAGTCTGCTAGTGGTTTCAACCCTTCCATTGGGATCAGCATCCCAAATATGATGGAAATAGAAAGCACGGGCCTGTGTGAAAAGAGTGTGAGCGCGGGGCCAATTCACTCTGCTTTGACATTCCCCTGAGTCTCTATGGGTCGAAAACTGGACAGCGATGATTAACCAGCGGATGGCATGGGGTACCCTATTTTCAAACAGACCATGACAAACCCAGATGCTTTCACAAGTGCTGAGGTCAGCGCAATCCACCTGCAACATGTGCGCAGGGTTCAGTTTGGGAAATTCTGATCGACAAGAATGCTAAAGACTATAGCATGCAACCCAAAAAATTGGGTCTGGAAGAGGATCTTCCCACTGGTAATGCCCATTTCCCACTGGAAATGCCCATTTTTGTGTTGCTGCATCTGTTTTTTTAATCACAAAACCATACAAAGCCCGCGCCTTGCACGGCGAATGATTGGGATCTTGGGGCACCCATAAGTTTGCTCGCCACTTGCAGGACTATGCAGAAGCACCCCCCGTCGGTCAGGTGCATGCAACGCTACCCAGCGAGCATCCTTTGGGCTACCACCAAGCTTGTAAAGGCTGGAAAGCGTTGCTGCAAATGAAAAATGAAGCTGTCAAATTCCAGGCTTTTGGAGAACCTTTTTTCTATCCTTTCAAAAGGCGGTTATGCGCATCATGAAGCACCTAGAATCAACAAAAGTCTCCGAGGCCTATGGATGATGGAAGATTCTGCTTGTGGATGGCTCGCCGGTTTACTCTAGCAAGCTTTTTAGCTCGAGCAAAACGCTTTCGGCGACATGGACGTAACATGTGTAAGACCTGCTCGACTGCTCGACTAAAATCAGCGAAATTCAGTGAAGCTTTCAACCAGACAGGCCCTGCGAATTTCTGGTCCCAACAAAGCTACTGGGAAGCATGAAAGCACGACTATGATGTTGAAAGAAAAGAGAAACACTGCAGCAAGAATGTGAAAACGCAATCTGAGCATGAATCCTGTCATACAATTCTCTTCGCTCTTCCGTAAATGCTGTTGTGGGCCCATGCAAAAGCTGCAAATGGCCAATCAGAGATCCCTTCCATCCCACACTTTTTATCCAAGGCTGTGGTTTGTGCTCCTCTAGATTGAGATTAAGCCTGGACCGAGATTGAATTCGTTATCATTCGTTATCCACACTTGCAGTGTTGCAGCCGCAAGTGTACTGGCAATGTCCCTCTTCCTTCTGCTACTTTGACTGGAGTGAGTTTGTCCAACGTGGGATTGTGGGTATCCCTGCGTCTTGGACATTCCCAAACGGGAAGGGGCACCAGTTGTCATTAGCATTCCAAGCGTCGCTCAGAGCTCTTCATCGTTCATTGATCTCATATGTTCCTGGCAGAGCACCCAAGTTCAGGAGTCTAGCAATCTTTTCCCCCTAAAATTGAATACCCCCAGAAACCACTATATTGGGACCCATTTAGGCAATGTTTAATACTAGGGCCATCAGGGGGATGGCATTGGTATGTTCATCCATTAAAACAACCATATGCAGAGCCATACAATGCAGCAGAAACAAAAGATAGCCGTCCCATTGAACGGCATAAACTCTCCGGAACTGATTGGTTGATCAATGATGGCCAGCGCCAACAGCCGCCACCTCCTTGTCCTGGTAGTACGCCCAAGTGAGCACTGCAAGGATCAGCGCCAGTATGATTAAGCCTCAGCAGAAACGCACCTGTTGGTCTCTCCGGGATGACAGGACAGGCAATGTTGGATAAAATGATTAGAAACCATGGGGGGTCATAGGAAAGCACGCATTGGTCTTGCTCTGATATGCGTGTATACAAATATGTATATACATGTGTATATTATATATATACATATATATATATATATTGTACACATGATATAATATATATATATAATATTATATTATATTACACATGATATAATATATATATAATGTTATATATATAATATAATATATATATATATTATAATATATATATAATGTATATAATATATATATATAATATGTATATTTTAAATATATATATATTATTATATAATATAACTTCCAAACAGCGCCTTCAGCCTGCCAATCACTCACAGCAGCTAAGTTTTGGACCGAAAAACAAGCCACAGTAGTCTGCAATGCTTCCCTCCTCTTTCTCCTTTGGACTTGTCATTTGGAGGCGAGTCACCATGTCAGATTATGGAATTATCGTGGTTCCAACATGAACTTCTTATTTCATTGGAGGCGGCTCCTCATCATTCCAGCTTCGGATCTCCTGCAGGCGCTTCTCATACCTTGCATCCAAAAAGGGACAATTGGATACAATTGGGGCGTAGGGCTGCAGGGAACCAATGTTGATATCATAGCTTGATGATGTCTTTTTTAGAACAACGGAATGAGCTCTGGGCTCTGGGCTCTTTCGTCTCATTTGACTGGGATTTGATCCATTTCAACCCAGGCTGGGGTAGCTACACATCCCAGCATTTACACCTGGTAGGCATCCCCACTTCCCATGGACTATCATCATTTTCACCAGTAAAATCGCCACGTTTATAGGTATATATCCCCCATTGGATAGCTCCTGTGGCGCTAGGCTTCTGACTCCTTTGGATTGTGGCCTCGTTGTCGGCCGCAGACTTGACAAACCTTGTTGTCCTGCCGAGGTTCGGAACGTTACAACTGGGTTGTAACCCATTGCAAGTGGCTTATAGCCCATGACTCTATATAACTTGGTTAGTTTCAGTGTAACCCATTGAAACTGGATTGCAATTCATCATAACTGGGGCAGACCCTCGTATCGGTATATCTTGGGGGTGTAGGTCTCAGTTGAATCATTGGGAGTTCTTGCCGCGTCTCCTCCGAGTTCTTTTTGGAGCAGAGCAAACATTTCCACTCTCGCCTGTCGATTTCGCAATGGCGACAGGTTGAAACAAAGACCTGCTATGACTGCTGGGTGGTTGAGCCGCGCCCAGGTAGTTAATAGATTTTTTTTCAGAATCTTTGAACTCAAAATTCGTAAAATTCCATAAAAATTCACCAAGTTCAGCAAGTCATTCTTGGGCCCCAGTGGGTTTTCAAGAAACGACCAAGCACCTGGGTTTCTGCGGTGGTGGCGTTTCCTGCTCCTGGCAGAGAACCTGACGGCTGCAGCCAGTCAAACCTTTGTACCTTGCAACCCCTCAGGTGTCTTCTACTTTAATATCCAACAGAAACATGGAGTTTCTCTATGTATATATATAACGTACATCTATATCTGTAATTTATATATTTATATAATTGTTTATAAAATATTGTTTAAGTATGTTTAAGTACGTTTAAGTCTATTTAAAACCAGAACTGACCGAAGCTGTGAGTCTCAATATGTCCCATCTCCGGTGCTTCAAAAAAGGCCACCCCTCCTCTCCGTCAGCTTTCATCACCGCACTGGTGAAGACTCTGCTGATGAGTTCGAAGTGAAGACTAGCATACGGCTATCTTAAGTCACTTCAGAATTCCACAAGGCAACCATTGAAACCATTGGCTTAGTTGGATCAAACGTACCAAACCGTTGAAGGATGTTGAATGATGTTAAATGCCTTTTTAGCTTCTTCAGACGGCCTTGAGATCGATTCTGGTGGTTTGCTCTGCATCAACACTCTGTATCACTGAAAGTATCTACTTTTTTGCCATGAGCCCCAAGGCTACATCAGCAACTTTTCAGCTGGCAGGAAAGTCAGTCCTGTCTCAGTTCAGTTTCAGTTTTGGATATGTTTGGATGTTGCATCGCTGCTATGGACATATGAAATCATCCAGTATCAATTTTCTTACTGCAGATGAAGCATCCTGAAGCAACTTTTTGCCCTGATGTTCCTGTGGCATTTGGCCGATTCCACCCCTGGTATCGGAGTGAAACGAGGGAAATGTGGCTTTGCTCTGCTTGCGCAGACGCGATTCGCAAAGCCCTGTGATTATTCGCACTGCCGTGCATGGAAAAGGAACTAATTGTCATTGCCTTTGCGAGGCAAAATGATCCTCCCGACCTGACATCACAAGTGAAAAACCCCAGAAACACGGCAGTGTTTCTGGATCTAACCTGGCAAGCGAAAATCCCTTGTACAAGTGCATCACGCTATTAGGTCCTCTAGGTCCCCTGCCCCGAGCATCCACACGAGTCGAAGGCTTGACTGCATAAACAGGACGCCTCAGCCGAGATGCGCAACTATCCTGGGATCTTCCAAAGATATTCAAATCAAACAAGCCAGGGATGTTCGTAAACAATTTATACTTGGTACCCACTGTCATTTCTGTTTCTTCCTAAACAATCCTTAAGACTTCAAACTGACGGACGGCTTTGTCCACAGTGTCCGCAGTGTCCCCCTTGTCCACATGCCCGCGCCGCCTTGACTGCCCGACCAACGGTGTGGAGGATGAACGAATCAACGAAGATGGGGAAGATCCCCTGGAGCAAGTGAGCGCCGCTGATATGACTCATTCATAGCTGTCATAGCTCATAGCGATTAGATAATCAATGAAAATAATAGATCGTGATTCAAATGGAACTCCTTTTTTAGGGCCATATCTAAGGTGAATTGATCAGTCCTTCAAAGCATACCCCAAGTCCAACAGCTCAAATGAAAGGAATCCTTTCATAAGCCCCTCTTATCATGGCGGGGGATGCTCCAGGGATCTGCTGGATTTGTGGATTCACACCTTGCAGGGCCGGGTGAAGCCCGACGCTCGCCATCCTGGCACGAGAAAATTAGAACTGGAGAACTGGTTCACTTTGGCCTAAGTAAGTTTGAAAGGTTATAAAAAATTGACTCAGAGAATCGCGTGCAGCCTGTCCTTCGTCGCTGGCTGTGAGTGTCAGTAAGGGGTGGGTCCATAGTTCAAGGAAAATTTTCCAGACAACACAGATGCACTCGGGCATAGGGTCTAGTTGGTTGTATATTTGTCTTGCTGGTTCGAGCTCATCGATATTTGTTCGCTAAATCCCGTAGTTTTCCGTAGTTTTCCAGGTTATTTCAGTTACAGTATTTCCCCCCTCGGGTGGAGACCAGAAACGCCTTGTGGGGGCTGACTCTGCAGTTCGCAGCAGAAGATGAGCCTCAGGCGATGACTCGGTTCTACCAGCTGGGTTGCAAGCGAAACAAAAAGCAACTCCCAGTAATGTATCACATATGTCACATAATTTTCACATCATCATCATCATCATCATCATCATCAACATATTCTTATTTTTATGCTTATTCTTCTTCTTATTATTATTATTATTCTTCTTCTTCTTATTTTTCTTCTTCTTCTTTGTCTTCTACTTTTTCTTCTTCTTCTTCTTCGTCTTCTTCTTCTTCTTCTTCGTCTTCTTCTTCTTCTTCTTCTTCGTCTTCGTCTTCTTCTTCGTCTTCGTCTTCGTCTTCTTCTTCTTCTTCTTCGTCTTCTTCTTCTTTTTCTTCTTCTTCTTTGTCTTCTACTTCTTCTTCTTCTTCTTCGTCTTCTTCTTCTTCTTCGTCTTCTTCTTCTTCTTCGTCTTCTTCTTCTTCTTCTCATTCTTCTTCTTCTTCTTCTTCTTCGTCGTCTTCTTCTTCTTCATATTCATCTTCATATTCATCTTCATCTTCATCAGCATCATCTTCATCAGAATATATCAGCATGCTAATCACCGTTATCTGTAGTCGTCATCATCGAAATCGTCGTCATCGTCCTCGTCGTCAGCAGCAACCAATCTTGGGGTCCACTGAGCTCCATGCGAGCCAGTGATCTATTGATTCGCTGCTGCGCCAGGCCTAAAACAACTTGAGAACTGCGGTGCTGAAAGGACACTCCAATTGTGAAATGCTGAGAAAGTCTTGAGAAATATGGAGAAAGTCTTGAGTAACCATGGATACCGTCTGTATCCAAGTATACAAGTGGTGACCCATTTAGGGCAGTGTCAACGATTCTGAAGCGCTCACCAGTTGGGATGATCCCTCAGTCGGCGACGTTCGGAAGGGTCAGGACCAAGCACAACCTTTTCCTGTGCGCTGCGCCGTCCAGAGAAACCAGTGGCTAGTTGTGGCTGTGTCCGACGAGGGAACCTTCAAATCAACCAGTTCATCATCCCTTCCTGGTAGCTGCCCCCCATTTCTGGATGCACACAGCTGGTATCTTCGTAGCAGAACTGACACGTGACACTCCTGTACTCCAGAGCTGACATAGTGACCTTGGTAGCTGCGTCAAGGGCTCACAAACGACTTGAGACTGGTCTGTAATCTTTGACTAACCTTGAAATGAAAGGAGTTCCAGCTTGCCGCAGCTTGCCCTTTTGAGTTTCCACAAGTTTCCACAAGTTTCCACCTTTCAGCAGATTTCAGCAGAAGGACCGTCAGAATCCCCATGCCAAGATGGCGGAGCCTGCAGCGCTGGTCAACTCCCCATTGAATCAAGATTTGAAACCAGAGAAACGTGCAGTATTCATATGCCCAAAATGCCCTTGAAATGCTGAAAAAAAATTAAAGGACCGGATAACCCCACAAGTCAACTTCTTCCAATAATAAGCATGAAAGGTTGTAGCAGGGACGGGGAAAGAAGGTTAGGGGAAAGGAGGCGGTGAAGGATCGAGAAGTTAAAACAGTTGTGAGTGACAAAGTGGAATGTGAAAGATGGTGTGTGTGTGTGACACAGCAGTGTGTGAAAGATGGCGTGTGTGAAAGTTGTGTGTGAAAGAGAGTGTGTGACAAAGTTGTGTGTGAAAGATGGTGTGTGACAAAGTGGTGTGTGAAAGATGGTGTGGCGAAAGATGGTCGGTGTGTGACAAAGTTGTGTGTGAAGGATGGTGTGTGACAAAGTGGTGTGTGAAGGATGGTGTGCTGAAAGATGGTGTGGGTGAAAGTCCTGTGTGAAAGAGAGCATGTGACAAAGTTGTGTGAAAGACGGTGTGTGGCAAAGTGCTGTGTGAAAGATGGTGTGTCAAAGATGGTGTGTGACAAAGTTGTGTGTGAAAAATGGGGTGGTGAAAGATGGTGTGTGGAAGATGGTGTGGTGAAAGATGGTGTGACAAAGTGGTGTGTGACAAAGCGGTGTGTGAAACTTGGTGTGTCAAAGATGCTGTTTGACAAAGTTGGGTGTAAAAGATGGTGTGTGAAAGATGGTGTGTTACAAAGATGGTGTGTAAAAGAGGGTGTGTCAAAGATGGTGGGTGACAATGTGGTGTGTGAAAGATGGTGCGTGAAAGATGGTGGGTGACAAAGTTGGGTGTGAAAGATGGTGTGCGAAAGATGGTGTGTGACAAAGTGGTGTGTGAAAGAGGGTGTGTCAAAGCTGGTGCCACGCCTGCCACGCAAAACGACAGTGGATGTGAGTTTGTGCCACGCCTGCCACGTGAAACGAAGGTGGATGTCACCAAGTGCCACGCCTGCCACGCAAAGTGGCGCGGCGCCCCAGGCGCCAAATCCCGGCCCAAGGGCACCACCCAGTACCATCTGTCCCACGCCTGCCACGCAAAACGACGGCAGATGTCAGTTTGTGCCACGCCTGCCACGTGAAACGAAGGTGGATGTGAGGTTGTACCACGCCTGCCACGCAAAGTGGCGCGGCGCCCCAGGCGCCAAATCCCGGCCCAAGGGCGCCACCCAGTACCATCTGTCCCACGCCTGCCACGCAAAACGACGGCAGATGTCAGTTTGTGCCACGCCTGCCACGTGAAACGAAGGTGGATATCAAGTTGTGCCACGCAAAACGACGGCAGATGTCAGTTTGTGCCACGCCTGCCACGTGAAACGAAGGTGGATGTGAGGTTGTGCCACGCCTGCCACGCAAAGTGGCGCGGCGCCCCAGGTGCCAAATCCCGGCCCAAGGGCGCCACCCAGTACCATCTGCCCCACGCCTGCCACGCAAAACGACGGCAGATGTCAGTTTGTGCCACGCCTGCCACCTGAAACGAAGGTGGATGTGAGGTTGTGCCACGCCTGCCACGCAAAGTGGCGCGGCGCCCCAGGCGCCAAATCCCGGCCCAAGGGCGCCACCCAGTACCATCTGTCCCACGCCTGGCACGCAAAACGACGGCAGATGTCAGTTTGTGCCACGCCTGCCACGTGAAACGACGGTGGATGTCAGGTTGTGCCACGCCTGCCACGCAAAGTGGCGCAGCGTCACAGGCGCCCAAGCCCGGCCCAAGGGCGCCACCCAGTGCCATCTGTGCCATGCCTGCCACGCAAAACGGCGTTTGATGTGAGTTTGTGCCACGCCTGCCACGTGAAACGACGGTGGATGTCAGGTTGTGCCACGCCTGCCACGCAAAGTGGCGCGGCGTCACAGGCGCCCAATCCCGGCCCAAGGGCGCCACCCAGTGCCATCTGTGCCATGCCTGCCACGCAAAACGACGGTAGATGTGACTTGTGCCACGCCTGCCACGCAAAACGACGGCAGATGTCAGTTTGTGCCACGCCTGCCACGTGAAACGACGGTGGATGTCAGGTTGTGCCACGCCTGCCACGCAAAGTGGCGCAGCGTCACAGGCGCCCAAGCCCGGCCCAAGGGCGCCACCCAGTGCCATCTGTGCCATGCCTGCCACGCAAAACGGCGTTTGATGTGAGTTTGTGCCACGCCTGCCACGTGAAACGACGGTGGATGTCAGGTTGTGCCACGCCTGCCACGCAAAGTGGCGCGGCGTCACAGGCGCCCAATCCCGGCCCAAGGGTGCCACCCAGTGCCATCTGTGCCATGCCTGCCACGCAAAACGACGGTAGATGTGACTTTGTGCCACGCCTGCCACGTGAAACGACGGTGGATGTCAGGTTGTGCCACGCCTGCCACGCAAAGTGGCGCGGCGTCACAGGCGCCCAAGCCCGGCCCAAGGGCGCCACCCAGTGCCATCTGTGCCATGCCTGCCACGCAAAACGGCGGTTGATGTGAGTTTGTGCCACGCCTGCCACGCAAAGTGGCGAAGGTGTGGACAAAGTGTGTGGTGACAAAGTGTGTGTGGACAAAGTGTGTGTGGACAAAGTGTGTGGTGACAAAGTGTGTGTGGACAAAGTGTGTGGTGACAAAGTGTATGTTGATAAAGCGTGTGTGGACAAAGTGTTTGTGGACAAAGTGTTTGTGGACAAAGTGTGTGGTGACAAAGTGTGTGTGGACAAAGTGTGTGTGGACAAAGTGTGTGGTGACAAAGTGTGTGTGGACAAAGTGTGTGGTGACAAAGTGTGTGTGGACAAAGTGTGTGTGGACAAAGTGTTTGGTGACAAAGTGTGTGTTGACAAAGTGTGTGTTGATAAAGTGTGTTCACAAAGTGTGTGGTGACAAAGTGTGTGTGGACAAAGAGTGTGTGGACAAAGTGTTTGGTGACAAAGTGTGTGTGGACAAAGTGTGTGGTGACAAAGTGTGTGTGGACAAAGTGTGTGTGGACAAAGTGTGTGTGGACAAAGTGTTTGGTGACAAAGTGTGTGTTGACAAAGTGTGTGTTGACAATGTGTGGTGACAAAGTGTGTGTGGACAAAGTGTGTGTGGACAAAGTGTGTGTTGACAATGTGTGGTGACAAAGTGTGTGGTGACAAAGTGTGTGTGGACAAGTGTGTGGTGACAAAGTGTGGAGGAGGGCGGAGGAGGAGAAGGCGGAGGAGGAGCCCGGGATACAGAATCAAAAACAAGAACCCCACACAAAGATGTGGGGAACTATAATTGACTATCCTTAAAATATATTAAAATCATTTGATAAATTGACTGATCCAATGGCTTCTTAATCCCATCCAAATAGCTACCCTTCCCCTTGGTGGTTTTCCATGTCCCAGCCTGGCCGATGAGCTCAGGCGAGATTGGTGGCAGGTCTAAAGTTGGCCATACCTCGGCGACCATTTTCTGGGGGTCGTTAAATCCTTAGTTTGAGTAACCCCCAAAGAAAAAAACGATATGCCTCAGGTAAAATTAAATTCCTAAAATATAGACATAGTCATAGTAGTAAATCGAAACGTGAGTCTGAACCTTTTGTGCCTGACTATACATTCAGATTTTTCAAAAAGGACTGTTTGTATTTGACGAAAACATATTATTCCTGGCATCTTCCTTCAAAAACCTTCAATTGGGACGATAAACTGATAAACTAAGAATGCGACCAGACCACGGCCAGGACCCAAACGTCTGGGAGGCCTCCACAGCCAACATTCTCATGTTCTCGGAAGTGGTGAACTGCTGCTCTGAGAAAGCGACCCAGCTTTTTGACACCTGGAGCCAAGGATCAGAGTTGGACAACTTCCAACAAGAACTCTCATAAGCAAATACAAGCAATACATAGCAATACAATTCAGATTGGAATCCACTGGACCAACGGAGCCAAGTTGCTCCAGAGTTCGGGCCTCTTCCTCAGCAAGTGCATATCTCAAAGTAGTTCTCCTGCATTGTCTGAAGATGGTGCATTGAACAGTCAAACACTGAGCTTGTGACCTGCCCAGCCACTGTGTAAGTGTGCCTCAAGATTCCGAGATTCCATCAGCACAGCTAACCGCGTTGAACTGGTGGACTCGGTGGACTCGGTGGACTCGGTGGACTCGGTGGACTCGGTGGACTCGGTGGACTCAGTTCCAGACTGAACTGCCGCCCAAGATGGTGTCTCGCAAGCCATCACCTCGAGTGCAAAGAAATCCGAGAAAGATGCAGGCTGAGATGAGCACATCAACTGTCAACGATGCCAGCAACTATTCGATTTTGTCTGCAAATGTGCAAATAGCATCGTTCCAAATAGCCCTTTGGCAAACCCGGCGCATCTTCTCAGGTGGTCGCCATGTTTGACGGAACCGCCATAGGCACAGGCCTGAAGGGATTCGGGTCGCTGGTCGCTTGAAAATGTCTGGGACAAATAAATCCAATCAGCCTTCAGCATATGGAAAATGTTCCCCAACTCAGCTGGCTCAGCTGGTTTGGCCTCTGTTCCGATGGTTTCACTTCGCGATACGAGAGCGGCAAGGGAAGTGGAGGAACATCATGGCCTAGGCGGCCCCAAGCAGATTTCCCTCAGAGGGTCCCAGCTCTTAGGCAAGGTACCTTCCACCACCGGCTGTGGTGAGCTGAAAGCACCAGAGGCTTTCCTCAGCTGACTGGTAATGACTGCAAGTCCTCCATTATAATCACCCCTAAGAAGGTAAGATAGACTGGCCAAATCCTAGCAAAATAGTTGCAAATGTTGTTTCAATCTTTTTGGGGGTTGCTGTGCAGGATGAAATCTTCGCTCCAAGGGCATCTGCGTTTCATCCATTTCATCCTTGTCCACTCGGCAAGACAGATCCCTTAAGCCCAGCCACTCTCTGGTTGGGCTTGGCAATCTTGCACTGAGGCTTCCGTCCGGATATGGCATGCCATCCTGGCACGATGCTCAAACTGGCAAAAATGATCCGGAGAGTCCCGGGCATGGTTGGATTCAATGCACCATCAAGCTGCCAGGGATACCCCAAACCCATGAATGTCCAAAATTCAAGTCACCCATGTTCTATACAAAATATCAATTTGTGCATACACACTACGGTAGATTTGGAAATTATCTATGGTAGTGTAATTAACTATATTTGGTATATTGGGGAATCTGTATTAATCTATCTACGAATCTACACTTACCTGTGGAACTGTGGTATTCCGGACCCCAGCTGTAAGTTCCATCACCAGTTCCCCGACAGACCTCTGGTGTGGATCCCAAAGAAGGCGCTGGCGAGTTCATCTTTGCTCGACCTATTTGTCCTGGCGGGAAAAGCTGGGAAAAAGAATGGTAAAACAGGGATACTGGGGCACTTTATGTTAGTATGTTGCCTGTTATGGTTTTTATGTTGTTGTTCAATGTTTCTTCTTTACCTTTGATGTTTATGTGGTACTGTAGGGTTTCTGGGTCAGATTTCCCCCTAACTTTGACTCTGATTGTTTGGTTTGGATGAGGGGGATAATTGTTTAGACTGTTGTAGTTTTATGTTTGTGTTTGACTTCATAATATAACTTATTAAGATATTATGAATTAATCGTTAGGTTCAGTGTCTCCGCTTTTCATCATCTCCACCTATTCCATCCCAACATTGAGAAACAATCGTTTTGATGTTGTAGAACACTAAAATGATTGTGTCTCTATCAAGGCTTCGTTGGTCAATCAAATGTTTCAATACTGTTAATAGTGTAGTGTAGAATAGTTTTGTTGCAATGCTGTCTTTCCTCCTCTGTGGTGTATCCTCTCACCGTGTTTCCTGATTAAGTCTTTGTCAAATATGTTTTAATAAATTTCTTTCATTAGGTCGTGGTTTATCTCTCCATACTCTGCGTATTGCTCTAAAGACTGTTCTTGCTTAAGTATTAGGTCATATTCTATAAATTTATAATCAGGATAAGGATTTTCTTTTGTAAAATTCATTAATTTTCTCTATCTCTTTTCAGTTCCTCTTCACTAACTCCAAGCATTGGCATTTGTTCTCTTACTATATATAGGTATTTTGTCTTTTAAGTATTTATCATTTTTTTAGGTGCTCTTTTATTTTGTCTTGATTACAGTATGTCTCATAACCATTGAACAGTTTTTCGGTGTATTCGCGCAAGAAAATTTCCAAAATGTTTTTTATTTTGAATTCCCTATTTGTAAACATATAAGTCCGTTCAACATTAGGAAACCACCAACATCTTTGTTGCATATTGTGATTGATGAAATTAAGGTCGTGGAAGTTCTTTAGAATATATATGATAAGTATATTTCCAATGGTTTTTAATAAAAGATTTAATCGTTTGAAGATATATTCTATTATTTTGAAATATTACCTTTAGTTCATGGGTGTCCATTAAAACATCTATTTCTCTCTTCATTACTCCAACATTTGTTCGGTTGGTGTTGGATAAATAGACTGGTGATTTCTCCATCCTTGTTTTAAAGAAGTACATTTGTTTTTCTACTTTTGTCAGTTCTTTATCTTTAAAATAGTCAAAGTGATAATTGAAATTTATGTATATGCGTTCCTTATCATACAAATCCATTCATTTTGAACAGTGCAGGTTGCAATTACATATCTCATCACAAAATCCAGCCCCTTCGTATTAGTCATTTCTTTCTTACAACATCCACAGTTTTTAAAAGTAAATAGCATCCGTTTTTGGGGTCTCTTTCAGTTTTCGGGTTCAGGTTGGCTTTCATTTTCCCTTTCCTCCTCTTCCAGCTCCTTTATAACCATAAAAAAAGCACTCATTCCTTCATGAGTGTCTTGTCCATTGGCAAGGTTTCTTAACCTCTCAAAATCCTTTATTTTGTGTCTTTCATTACGTGGGAGGGTTTTCAGATGTTCCTTCAACTCTACTCGAAGGAAGTTTAGAAGTCAAACTTCCGACAATATGGACAGATGGAAAAGCAGAGGTGGTAAGAGTCAAAGAAGAGAAGAGAAGAGAAGAGAAGAGGAGAGGAGAGGAGAGGAGAGGAGAGGAAGAGAAGAAGAAAGAAGATCAAAAAGAGAAAGTCTCAGAAGAAAGAAGATCCACGTGCCCGAAAAGGTAGGAAAGTCGCGAAGCACGTTGTGGCTCCGGAGGGTCGAAAAGTAGGCTCGCTAAAGCGGCGGGTGCGGAGCCAGCTGGCCAGATGAGAGATGAAAAAGTGCGCGCTGTTGTGGCGCGAAGCACGTTTCCAAGTCAAAATGTACAAAACACCGCAGCTTCGGAGCACTTTTCGAAGTTGAGATGATGAAAAAGTGCACGCCGTTGTGGTGCGAAGCACATTTGCAACTGAAAAAGCTAAAAATACCTCACATTCGGGAGCACTTTTCGAAGTTGCGATGTCGAAAAAGTGCATGCCGTTGTCGCGCGAAGCACATTTCGAAGTCAAAAGTGCAAAAACTGACAGGTTCGGACCACTTTTGGAAGTTGAGATGTCGAAAAAGTGCACGCCGTTGTGGCGCGAAGCACATTTCGAAGCAAAAACGTTAAAAACACCACATGTTTGGACCACTTTTTTGACGTTCAGATGTCGTTTTGCGTGGCAGGCGCAAGGGATTGTGCACCTTGCCAAAAGTGAGAAAACGTGGAACCTCTGAAGAAGATCTGCAAAGATGCATTTTCCGTGGCAGGCGCAGTACAAGAAACATGTTCATCAGAGCTGTTAGGAGGTCCGGGCGCTGATTTCCTGAGACGGGTTGCATTTTGGAGCATCAGATCTTCAGGTTTGCTAAGATGATTTTGCGTGACAGGTGCAGCACTTCGTATGACCTGGCATCACTTTTTCGTGGCAGGCGCAGTAGTTTAGACAGGTGGACTGGAAAAATCGCAAAACGCATTGGTACGAGGCCGTCAGCTCTGCACTCAACTTTCCATTTTTGAAGGACGTCTCGCAGAATTGCTTCGTTTTTGATGTTGTCAACTTAAAAAAAATAGGAAGTCTCGCAGAATTGCTTCGTTTTTGATGTTGTCAAGTTCAAAAATTGAGGAAGTCTCACAGATTTTTTTCGTTTTTGATGTTGTCAAGTTCAAAAATTGAGGACGTCTCGCAGAATTGCTGCGTTTTCAAGCTTACAGATAGACAGATAGATAGATAGATAGATAGATAGATCGGGTGAGGCTGGAAACACGATTCAGAGGAGGTTAAATCAGGATTCAAGCCGTCCATTCGCGGGGGACACTCCCCTGCTTCTCCCATACGGTGGATCTGAATTTAAGTCCTGTGGTTTTTAACCGGAAGGTTTGACCGGCTAAAATCTCGATTCATTTCAAGCAGAATCAAATGGTCCCCGTGAGGGTCAAATCGTGTTTTGAATGTTTGTTTGAAGGTGTTTTCCATGGTGGTGCGCGGAAACTGTCTGAGCAACATCTTTTTCCACCGTCAAACCTCGCGTTTGATTGCCTTAGGCACAGGTGGCGCACCGGGCTCACCCACTTCAAGTGGAGCCGTTGCTTCAAAGTGGTTTTGGCCTGTGTGACAAATGGTAATTTTTGCGCCCCAACATTCCTCACAAATGATTCGGGGTGGCTCGAAAATTCGACGGGGCTCCAAGTCACAATCGGATATGACTTCGATGGGTCTCAAAAGAAGGTGAGACATTGCTGTGAGAGTTAACTCATCTCCCCATGTGGCTGGCAAGCTCATGGTGTCGCAGTACACTGCGAAGCTTCCAAATTTCGCTTCGATTTTCTCTGCAAATTCACCAGGCAAAGTTCGCAAATAATCTACTACTTGTTGTCGGAACTGGTATGCATCTAAAGGAATACCAGCCGAAAAAAGCACTGCCAGAAATTGGCATGTTCCATCGGCCTGGGTTTCCACAGGTTCTAAACCTTCTGGACGAAGTAGCTCCTCAATTTTGCGTCTGCTGGCTTGCCTCTTTTTGAGCAGCTCCTCGCTTTCCTCTAGAGAGAGGGACAGGGCAAGTTCCATCTGCTCCTTTTCCCAACGGGCAGCATTGCCAAAAGATTCATCCAAGCACTCCCACAATGCCTGCTTCTTCTCCGGCTTGCGCAGCTCATGGCTGTGTTGCTTGCAATAATTCCCGTGGGTCCTCTTGCGGAACAACGGCCTCCGCGAACAAGGGGAGCCAAGCAGAGGGCATCCTCGTCATCCTCAGCGCCTCTCATGTGAAAAAACGCTGATTCATCTGCAGTGGCGGGCATGCCAGGGAAGAGCACACGTTCCATCTCAACATCTCGTTTCAACGTGACCTGGTTTACATGAGACTTGGCTTCAGGCGGTCCAAGCATACGCTTGGTAGCTTGGGACCGCTTGCCCCTTCCTCTTCCCCTTACTTTTTTGCGAGGCTGTGACAAAAGAGGCCCCTTGGGCAAAGAGGAGAAGAAGCCCTTCTTGATGAGTCCACTTACAAACAGAGAATGCTCTGTCCACCCGCAGCCAACCACAAAATCTTTGTGCCCTTCGAGAACTGGACCAGATTTTGTGACCCACACTGATGTGTAGCTTTGCCTCAAGGACATGTGAGTCTGCAAGTCGTAGCAGCAGGTGCGGGGATGACAGCAAGCCTTCTCCACATCCGCTCTGCTCTTTGCAAGAGACAACTTCAAACAGGCTGACATCTCACTAGGGCACTCAACCGCTTTCTCCAACTTATACTTTGGAAGCACATAAACCAAGATCGCAATATCTCCGGTAGGAAGTTCGTGTTCACACGTAGCAGCCAGGAAAGTTGCACCAGCACCGCGTGACCGATAGTGGTCCAAGATGGACGCGCGGTCCAAGCGCTTCACCTCAGATGCGACTCAGATGCGAAAAGGTCATTGCAGGGGAAAAACAGCTGAATTTCAGGAGGCAGCAAGTCCAATGACAAATGGAAAAATGGAAAAAAAACGATCATGGCACTGTCTGCTTTCCACCTTCGCTGTCTGGACAAATCATTTTGCTCCCCTTCTTCTTTGGCCATTGCAACAGACTCTCCCATGGATCATTCAGCTTCTGCCTCAATCCTGCCCGGAAGGTGCACTTGTTCTAAAAAGTTACAAATAGAAGGAGGCAGCTGTCGAAAACACCATGCCTTAGAACATGCCGCACATCGGGAACATCGGGCTATGAGTGTTCGCCACCCTTTGTCTGTCGAAGTGCTCAAGGAAGAATGCAAGATCTTCTTGTTTGCTAGCCACCGTTGTGCCGAAGCTCTCAAAGACTCATCTGCTGGAATCTCCTCTCTAGCACATTCCTGCCAATCTCGTCTTTTGTTCCCACCTGCAAGGTTCAATCTAGCCAAGTGCTTGTGGTATTCAGTAGGGGTATAAAGATATGTATTGATTACAATGCTCATAGCGTCATCTAATTGTATCATGAATGAAACATACTGTGGGTTGATTTTTGTTCACAACCAACTGATTCAAGATTTCTGCAGGACGGGCCTCTCAGTTTCAAGTTGGTGTAAAACCCAATGTGACCATAGATAAATCCATTGTACAGGCATTCAAGTCATGTTTACCCATGGAAATGAATCCATTTGAAACGCTTCCGCCTTTGTTGACTCTAGGCTTCGGTTTTGGCTCAGGCGCTGCTGGCACAACATCCTCCACGTTGCCGCGTCCATCTAGCACAGGATGCAAGGCAGCATTGTCTCTGTCATCAGCGGACTCTACTTGCCTACCCGCCCGTCTGCGGTACAACATTATTAAACGCTCGAGAAAGGAACGGCCATGACGAAAGAGCATCCCTTTCCTCACCTAAAATGCACACATATGTGGTATTCAATCCTGATTCAATCCCACAGAAAACAGCTCCAAGAAAGAATAAATCTGAATTCAATCCTGAAGGAAAAGGTTCCAGAAAGGAATGAATCTGAATTCAATCCTGAAGATAAAGGTTCCAGAAAGGAATGAATCTGAATTCAAACCTTTAAAAGCCATGCGTTGCAAAGCTCACATCCAGATTCACGACCAACCAAATGTACACCAGAAAGACCAGGCTAACATCAAGATTTGAGAGCAACCAGAGCACAGGCATAGAATGTGATACTTGAATCTTGATTCAAGCTTGCCTATGTGGGCACCGCCCTGAGAAGCTTACATTTGGATTCAAACCTCCCCAAGAATAGTAGGGAACCATACAACGACAGAGGTTAAATCAGGATTCAAGCCATTGTGAAATCAGGTTTCCTTCCGTTCTCTAGATAGATAGATAGATAGATAGACAGACAGATAGATAGATAGATAGAAAGATAGATAGGTAGACAATTACGACTACAACAACTACAGCCACCACTACACTACACTACACTACACTACACTACACTACTGCCACAACTACAAATACAAATATACTACGCTACATTAATCATTACAGTACACTAATTACACTACACTACGCTAATTACATCTAATTACACTACACCAAACCAATTACACTAACAACAACAACAACCAAAAAAAAAAAACTGCTGCTGCTGCTGCTGCTGCTACTACTACTACTACTATGACGACGACGACGACTACTACTACTAGTACTACTACTACTACTACGACGACTACTACTACTACTACTACCACTACCACCACGACTACTACTACTACTACTACTGCTCCTACTGCTACTACTGCTACTACTGCTACTACTGCTACTACTGCTACTACCTCCACCACTACCACAGCTACAACTATAATTACAACTACACTACACTACACTAATTACACTGCAGCACATTACAACTACAAATACAACTACAAATACAACTACAACCACACTACATTACACAACACTACACTACACTGATTACACTGGTTACACTACAACTACAACTGCAGCTGCAACTGCAACTACCACTACAACTACAACTACCACTACATTACACTACACTACACTGCACATACTACACTACACACAACACTACACTACACTACAACACACTACACTACAGTACAGTACACTACATTACACTACACTACGCATACTACACTACACTACATTACACTACACTACACTAATTACACTGCACTACACTCCACTACACTAAGTACATTGCACTACATCACAACTACGACTACACTACCTTACACTAGGCTACACTACACTATACCACACTACACTACACTACACTACACGACATTACACTGCACTACACTACACTACACTAACTACACCACACCACGGCTACAACTGCAACTGCACTTGCAGACGTCCTAATTACACTACATTACAGCTACAGCTCCACTACACTACACTACAACTACAGCTACAACTGCAACTACAACTACAACCAATACACCACACTACATCCAGCAGTTGTGGTAAGGTGACCACTGCAACCATTGCAACCACTCCGAAAAACACAACTCCAACCACCTGTCGGTCCATCAGTGGATTCGCTCTGCCATCCGTGACTCACAACAACCAATCTCTCCTATAGGTTTCCTATTTTTGAAACTTCCGCCACCGCCTTGCGCGGTACTACTGGTAGGTCAAAATATGCGTCTTCCTCTTCATAGTTCATAAACAGTTCCATTCGTTGCTTTTTCATCTCCATAAGTTTGTTTTCCATCTGTTGGAATTTCATTTGCTTCTTGCCACACTTGCCACACACATTCACGAAGGTTTTGAGCAAATAACCCGAACTAGGATTTCTGTAATCACCACTGTTCAAGTTGATACACGCACACATTATATGGCATCCACATTCAAATTTAGCCATCTTATTTAGTCTTACTATATATATAGGCATTGTTTCTTTAAGTATATTTTTTACTGTTGATATGTTTTAAAAAATCTAGTATTTTAATATATAGCAAGGAGACTATCAAGAAACGACATCATAAGCAATATCTACTACAACCTTGAAACGGGTTTCGGCTCAATCAATGAAACCCTCAAGAAAGCAAAGGAACAAGACCCTACCTACCATCAACAGGGTGGATGTGGAAAGCTTTGTGCGGAAACAGCCCAACAAACAGATTAGAAAATACAGGGGCTCAAATTCCTACACCGCACCGTTCGCAAGGTTTGAGTATCAGATTGACATAGTGTCCCAAAATCCCCCACACAAAAAACGTCAACACCAAGGAACGAACATTGAACAACAACATAAAAACCATAACAGGCAACATACTAACATAAAGTGTCCCAGTATCCCTGTTTTACCATTTTTTCTGGGAAAACCATGGGAAAGGATGGAAAAAGTCTATCCATACCAATTTATTGGAAAGAACTTTGAAAAAATGTCCTCAGCTTCTTTTCCGAGAATTGACCCAAAGTTTGATGGTTCATAATCATGTTCCCTGTTAACATGACCATTTTCGCACGAAAATCCCGCAGAAATCACTGCCATTTCCTCCATCAGAGACAGGCTGCGGTGGGCCTCGGATGATTACGCTCATAAATTGCCTCTAGAATTTGCATCCTGAAGTTAGGATTTATATGGATTTGATATGATCTGTAATTTATGTTCTATCATGAGCCAAGTAAATCATTTCCCAAGTCAACATGATCGACTATATACTTCAATTCACAGCATAATGGACATGATCTTGGCGCGAGGCTTACACGCTGCACTGGCACTCGGGCCTTGTCAGATAGACAATTGGCAGTACTGATTATATACCAAATTACCACTATCGATCCGTTAGTAATACGTCACAATAGTTCTATCCATTTTGGGCGGGTCATGTTTTTTTTTGAGCTGTACCCAGTGATGACAAAACAACTGATTTTTCGGGACAACTCTTACACTGACTGGCACATTCGGACTGAGTACAGAACAGGACGCGGATGTTGAAACTTCGGGACCGTTCGAGGAGCCACCTGGCTGTGAAACCACGGAGTTCAGCGGATCAACCCATTTTCCATATGGGAGGGTCCATAGTCATGGGCATACCCCAAAATGGATCTTTTATCATAGAAAACCTGAAATCCCGACTTTCACTGGTCCTATAGGCCATAGATTCCATAGATTCCATCGATTCATGCAATGTCAACTCAAAGTCCTCGAAGCCGGCACGAAGCTGACCTTTTGCTAATCAAACGTGGCAATGGAAAACCCCCTATGACTTACAAATGGGCTATGTTCAATCGCCACGTTTGAGACCACCCCTCTTTAACGAAGCCAGAATGGCGCGACCCTCAAAGGTACGACCCTCGGTGGCAGGTGAAGGGGGAGGAGGAGCGCATTGCTTGGCCTCGGATCACGCCAGTGGCTGCTGTCACTCCCGAATTTGCGTTTGAATGGAACCACAATTGCGATGATTTCTTTTCCAAACCGCAATTGCTGAGTCATCATCTGATTTGTGGGCCAATGCTTTGGTTTTGAACTATGCCCAGATCTAAGTGCAGCTCCTGTTTGGTAGCAGACAGCCAGGCACGTTGCGGCGAGGTCACTCTTGGTCGTGGTGGAGAATAAGCCCGTGGACTCAGTGTCTCGCTGGCAAAAAAACAACACAACTCATGTCATAATATATTTTCCCCTCGCAAGCTCTTTACTCAAACATGTTTGTTTCAACGGTAGCTTTTTTTGATGCGTTTCACCTTTCACAACTAACTCCGCTCTTCTGCTAAGCTTCGGACCGAGGAGACTTGGTCCGCAACGCCGCCGGCGCCGGCGCTTTCTGGCACACCGGTGCGCGACCAGGCCCAGGGGGTGCACGTCGCTCGGCCGTGGCACCGTTGGGTTCCACGGGTCGACTGGGCCGCTTCTGCAGCATCTGATTCTCACGCTCCAGCTGTAAACGTCGCTGTTCACTGATCCGGAGCTGTTCCTCCAACTGACGCCTGAGGAGGTCCAACTGTCGGTTTTCCTCAACCAGCTGTTCAGTGGCCTCCTTTTCATGCGCATTGTGAGCGGCCAATTCTGACTCGGGCTCCAAGCAAGCCCGCTCAGCCCGCTCACACTGTTGCGCTTCGTCATGCAGTACAAGCCTCAGCTGTTGACGAAGATTCATCTGATGCTGCAACTCTTTCTCCTCATGCTCAAGCAACTCCAATTGCTCCTTGTAGTGCTTGGCCAAGTTCTTGCGATGTTGAACAGCACCTCCAGGAGTATTTCTCCAATCAGCTTCCGCGGATGGTGATCTTTCCACATTTTCTTGCATCTCTCGGGAGCTCTTGGAGATCTTCAGCTGACCTTCTCTCTCAGCCACAACTGGGGCATCTTGACCCTGTCGCTTGACCCCTGCGGTCATTGCAGCTGACCCATTTCTTCCAACCCCTGCGGTCTGAGTTGGCTTTCTGCGCGCTTTCTGCGGCTCTTGACTTCGCTTCTGCATCTCCAACATTGAAATGACGCGGTTCTGCAGGCGAAATAACTTTTCGTCCAACGGCTCATCCACTGGCACGGTTTCAACATGAGGGGAAGAAACTGCTGAACCACCCTGGCCGGAGCCAGAGCCAGGACTTTCATTCCCTTCTTCCTCAATACAACTCAAGGAGTGCACGAAGTCTGGAGATGTTGAGGTCACTAATTCCACTACCTCTTCAGCCATCTCTTCTCGCTCCGTTGGCTGCCCATCCCCAGCCTCAAGACAGGTTCACATCAAACTAGCTGAAGAACCTCACTGAGTGCAGCAAAAGGTTTCTGGAAAGTCTTATTCTTGCTTGCTTAGGCTTGCTTTTTGAGGGGCTCAACAGACTGAAAATGTCAACGCATCCCACTCAGATTCGGCTTGGCTCCAGGCTCTCTTCTCAAAAGGACTTGGCAAAAATCCAACAGTCAAGGTGAGATTTGGGGCTCTCCTTCACTCTGACGGCTTCTGACATGCACGGCTGACAGAGTATTGAGACGCAAACCTGGTTGCCTTGAGTCTGGATCCTGGAATCAGATCATGTCCGCACTGTCTCTGAGCGACTAGATTGTAGGAGACATCGAATCATTACAATGAGCAAGATGTGAAAAGAGTTAGTGCGCCTCCAAATACGTTTCCTTCAGGCGAACAGTGATAAGCCATGTCATTTGGGCCCCCGATTGTGGGATGTGCCGGCTGTTCATTCGATCCAGCGCGACCATGCCAGGCAATCCAATGTCTTCCTGCGACATCCTGCGACCTTTTCAACTGGAGCAGCAACGCGCAGTAGGTGTGACACCATGTCTGGTTTCAAACCCTTATTGGGATTGGCCATTCTACGCACTCTCTCGTTTGCCGACCTTCTTTGCGAGAGATTAGCTGGTAGTGTCACATTCCAAATCTGCCAGCTACTGCATGCTTTTGGCATTCTTGCTATCTATTCAGGGCATGGGGCGAGCTCTTTCTGAGCCGCATCTGCCCACTTCTTCATCTTGTCCCACATGTCCTGCTGAGTCGTACTTGATCTGAAAAACAAGTGTACAATGTAATCTGAAATTCGCAATCCACAAGGCACGCTCCAACTGAAATCTTCCATACAAGTACATGGCAAGAACTGTGCTGATGAGATCGGAAATCACATCATTGCCATCATTGCCATCATTGCCATCATTGCCATCATTGCCATCATTGCCATCATTGCCATCATTGCCATTTCCATAACATGAATCAAATGTGTTGATGTACCCAGCAAACGTGGGGAGATCACCAACAAAAATAGATATTCGCAACTCAATTCATAAAAAGTTACAAAAATGCTCTCACCAAATCATGGCTCTTCTTGCACTTCGAAATTTTAAGCCTCTTTGGAAATGTGCCTGCGGCTTTGTCTTCGCATCATCATACTCAACTGTCACAGTCTTTCCATCGATGTCGCAAGAAATGCTCCTGGATGCTGGGACCGGAAACCACCAGGAAGTTCCAAGCCAGTCTTCCATATGGAACAGGGTGCATACCCCAAAATTGCCATTTTAATAGGGAAAGTGACTAGCAATGTGTAGGGTAGATACCAAGGCTGAATTTATTCGTCAACCTGAAAGGTTGTGCGTTTTGGGGATAGCTACCCTTGCTAACTGTCATTTCTAGTCATGTTGTGGCACTGTTGTGGTGAGGTCTGTATTTACCTAGAATATGAACGGAAACCCTATTTTTGGAAGGCTGCCAGAAGATCATCAGAGTGCTGACAAGATTCGAAACTCCATCGACCTGACAAAGGCCAAGAAAGCACTGCAGCAAACTGTTCCGCATTTCGGGCAGTGCGTCCTAATGCCCTCCAAACCCTCGGTAATGTTGAGGAAATCACCCAAAATGGCGATTCCTCAGAAGATTTTGATTATATACATACATGTAACAAGATATATATATATATATGTGTGTAAATACATACATTCATATATATATATAATTATATGTATATATATATATATAAATAGATCATCCAGCCTTCTTCAGGATTCGCTCTATGGCTCCTGAACATCCCGAACAGGTCATGCCGACGCCTGTGCCGTACCAAAAATGGACCCGGCGACATGATGGATGACTGGGGGTCCCAAAACAAGTTGTTTAGCCGGGTACACCTTGCCTTACCGCAACAAGATTGCTGTTGATTACCACAACAAGAAAACGGAGAACAACAGGAGTCAAAATGTCGTGGCTGTTTTGTTTGGTCTCCGGCCTTCGAACTTGACTGTCTTCGCCATGTGACCGTCTGTGAAATGTCACAGCCACCTGCCAACCGCAAGATGACTTTAAACCATCTCAGACCAGGTTCAAAACCCAGACCACCAGACACCATCTCAAACCATCCAGGTTCTCTTCTCGAAGTCTCTCTCCAAAAAATGATGGGCACTGCAGCTGCACCTAGTGATTGGCAGGGCACAACTGGAGTCCAGTCAGAGCCCAGAACTGCAGGAAAGAGACTCTTGCAGCCCAAAAATCGACACTGAATCCAGGTCGGTTCACCTACCCACTGGGTCTGGATGAAAATGTAAGGCCCCTTGGGCATCACAACTCTAAGTCCTTTTTTGGGAGCAAACCATCCTGGTTGGCATTCAATTTGATCCATTTTTGGTGTCTAGAGATCGCCAAGCCTGCAGCCCTTTCCAGTCCTGACACCGACCTTGGGACATCCCGGACTGACATCTATGGGTCCTGCGGAAATGACATGCGGGACATGGTGAACGGGGAAGCCACAAGACAAAAGCGGCACGGCACTCTCCTCAATGTCTCGCCATGACCTAACTGTTGCCATCATTGAAATCATTTGAAATCGTGCTAGGCCAGTAATAGTTTTTTGTTTGTCTCTTGGGCTTTGTGGAGGTGTTCAAGCTAGACCCTGAGTTCTCGCATTTGGAGAAGGACGTTGATGTTGAACTTGCTTTTAGGTCGAGGAAGCAAAAAGCGTGTTTAGCTCCACCAAGTCTTATTGATCGCTTGAGTCTCTCGTCTGGATTGCAATACTGATGCTCTAGATGTGTTCATGCTCTTGCCCTGATTCATGCTCTGCCATCAAAATGTACATCCTGAAGCTAAAAGCTTCAGATCAGGCAATGAAAATCCTCGGTCATCCAGCACAATACTCTGTTGGAATGACTTGCGTTGCAAGCAAATGTGTGCTCATTGATGTAGATATACACAGATGTACATAGGTAGATAGGTATGTACATCGTGACGTGCAGCAAAGCTTATCTGCAGACTCCTTTTGCTGAACCTTTGCCTGCACGCAGCAGACCCAATCTCACAGCCGAAGCCACAAGCCATTTGAACATGGACATGTTGGTGGGCTTCTACGACCATGGCACGCCATCAGGTCTTGTCTTCGACAGCTCCCTGCAAAACAATGTTCGTCAGGAAATCAGAAAGTGTTTTTTCGATATTTTTCGTGGGCTCTGTGTCAGCCCCAAAAAATGCAGCTGAACTGCCATCCATCAAACATCATCCACCAAAGATATCAAAGGTTTGGCCTCTTGGCGTTTCCATCCACACAGGCGAAGCGCCAAGTCTTCATACTCCCTCCGCTCCTCTTGATGATGGCTGATGGATTCCCCCATAGCCACAATCCGCATCACCGGTGTTGCGAACCCATCCATCAGAACATGTCTGAGGTCTTTACGGCAATTATGCAGTCACAAAAAAATGGTGCAAGACAACTGTCGTACACCAAGCAACATGGATCAATCAGAACTCCAATCTCCTGCTGACCAACTGAAGGCTGGATGCGACTTCTGGCTTCTGTCAAGAGGTCGGTGGTTACCTGAGGCAGCTGGAAATCAGCGTGGTCCAAAAATCGGGTAAATCCAAAATAAACCGAAATGGCCAGAAAACGACGATGATGATCAACAATTGGTTTCCGCGGCACCCTATTTTGGGGAAATGTAACAAAACTGGGGATATCCCAAAATCATTGTTTAGACCCATTGGTTTCCAACCTCACCCTTTTCGTGTGCATGTGCTCATGCTCGTCGAACCTGTACCCCAGCTGCGGCGGCCAGAGATTGCTCCTGACACAAATGACTGGAACTCACAAAGCATGGCGTGTCTGGCCTATGAAGTGGCCATTTCATGGGAAAAATGAATGAAAATGATGATACCAGGAAGTCATTATATATATATGGTCCCGTGTCCCGTGTTCCCACCCCCCCCCCATGGGATGGGGGGGGGTATGATGCCCCTGTGGTGGTGTATATACATACATACATACCTACATACCTACCTACCTACCTACATACCTACGTACATACATACATACATACCATTACATTACCTTACCTTACATTACCTTACCTTACATTACCTTACCTTACATTCCATACATACATACATACATACATACATACATACATACATACATACATTACATTACCTTACCTTACATTACCTTACCTTACATTACCTTACCTTACCTTACATTACCTTACCTTACATTACATACATTACCTTACATTACTTACCTTACATTCCATACATACATACATACATACATACATACATACATACATACATACATACATACATACATACATACATACATACATACCAACATACCAACATACCAACATACCACCACACAGGCCACAGGGGGGGGGGACCAGAAGAACCATACCACCACCACAGAGAAGGGCCACAGGGGGGGGCCAGAAGAACCAGACGATACTGTCCACCCATACCCATTGGTGGGGGGGGGGAGGGGGGGTGGCCAACGCTGCACCATATATATATATATTATATATAGGGGTAGCCTATTTTCAGACCCAGATGAAAAGTTCGTTGGTGCCAAGTCCTGTGGCTCGCTTGTGTTCGTGGTGTGCGTGCCCGGACTGTCAGAATTGGAACAGAAAAGATGGTGAAAACAAGCTGAAGGGGTACTCTACTTGAAAGTTCCTGAAACAACCATGGAAATGGTTTCCGATGGTTTCCCTGTTCAAATGTCCACTTTTGTTCAGCTGAAGACACGGGGAAACTGCGTTCTATGGTTGTTTCAGGTGTGGCAAGCAGCAAGCAAAATGTTGCCCAACCTGGCTGCTGCTCTGCGAATCGCTAACATGGCAGCCTGCCGTGAAGGCCAGGCTTCACATCACTCCGTCCCAAAAAGGATGGAGGTTTTAAGTTGGGCCCCTGGAATCTAGAAGGGTTTCCCAAAAAAGGTAACATGTGAATCCTATTTTCGAGAAGGGCCATGAAGGGTCAAAACTCTTGAACAAGGCATAGCCACAGACATGCTGGCTGCCTCTCTTGCTAAGGAAGCCAAGTCTGCACCACTGAAGCCCTCTGCATCGTTTGCAAAGGCCCGCAAATCCTGAGCAAGGCCCGCATGCACCACCTCCTCGGAGGTCTGACAAGGCTGGCCAAGGCCCAAACAACTTCGGGCGCCAATGGAAGCCTAGCCACCAGGTTGCACCAACTGCACATGTAGTGGCAATAGTGGCAATATCAGGAAGAGATCCAAAATCAACAAAGTTGAGAGGCGGACTTTTGCATGTGCGTCTGCAAGATCTCCAAACGACCAACCTAGGCAAATGGATCTTGGACCATTTGGGGCTCCAATCATTTTGAGCCATTTCCACATCCCGGCACTCAACAGCAGCTCCAAAGATGGCTAAGTCTCCTTCCGAGGAAGGTAAAGGAACATACAGCAAGCGATCCAGCCGTCCTTGCCCAGTCTACACGCCACACTGCCAAGTATCACCAAAAAAATGCAACCAGTAGCGGCAATCTGGGTATCAAGTTCCCAAGAAATACAATTTTACCCACCACCACCTGGTCGTAGCATGGCCGGATCCACAATATCTGGTCGATTCGTTGCGGCAATGACGAAGACCTGAAAATGTCGCTGGAGAAGGCACCTCTTTTCCCCGTTTTCTACCTGGACTGGCATCCCATCGCCCCAAGGAGCCTGCGAACGTGACTGCACACCATCCATTTCCGTCAACATCTGGTTGACCACCTCACCAAAGTGCAGCTGAGATCCAGGGCTCGCAACTGTGTCCAACCAAAAAGCATGAGAACATTTAATGAAAACTTCCAGGCTTATACACTTCTGAGTGCATTGTAACTTGCTACCCCCATTTCACTGGCATTCAACCCGTTTCAAACCCACTTGAAGCCAGTTAGATCCCCACAACCGGGAGCGCTCTCAGCTCGAAGCTCTCTCGGAGGAACCATTCCCTTCAGATGACCTGCCGAAATCTGCTTGATGGGATCATCACTACCTTGGTGAATAGCAAAATAGTTGGTTGGTAACCCTGGTACCAATAAATTCATATAAATTCATTCCAAAAAAAAATTGTATTAATGTGGGTTACCCAATGCAAACCATAAACCTCCTATTCGGGGATGGTTGAAATCCCAGAAAAGTGCTGATGACTTGGGCCAATTGAGCGCTTGGGGATGGCATTGGGTGAATCCCACACTAGTCATCCCCCATATCCCCCATAGGTTTGTCTGGTTCTATCCCTCTAATCAACCCTTGTTGGTTTGTACGCTTAAAAATGTTTTGTGATCTATTTTTTACATAGCGAACCAAAGGGATATAACTATAGTTAACATAGTTAATATTAACTAATGGTTTATAATTATATATATAATTATATATATATTTATAAATAACTATATATATATATATATCATTAACTAATGGTTATCAACTAACTGGTTTGTTCGGGATATATATCGCGCTATCGCGAACGCAGCGCCTCTTTGGAACCAAAGCGTCCAGCTCATCAAAGAAAATGACGCCTGAGCATGGGCCCCGGCTCCAGTCATTTAAGGAAGTTGTTCAAGCCTTATGTGATAATAGTATGACAATAAAAGTGGTGTTTATTACGGTGTTTATATTATTTATTTTTTGTTTATTTATTTATTTAGTTAGTTAGTTAGTTGTTTATTTATTTATTTATTGATATATTTATTGATTTATTTAATTATTTATCTATTTATTTATTTAAATTATTTATTTATTGATTGATTGATTTTTTGATTTGTTTATTTATATATTTATGCTCAGCGCCCCCCCCCAGAAACCCCCAAGCAACCTGCCATTGGATGGAGATGGGCGATGTGCTTGAACAAATCTTAGCAACATACTTGCTGTTTGGCATAGACAAGAACAGAATATAGACATTTCTTCTAATCGCTAGAAGCAGTATCATGTAGCAGACGTATCAATATGCAGAATTTTTGTGTTTTTGGATGTTGTTGCTGCAGGATGATGAAGCACAGTTTCGGCTGGAATGCTGGCGGCATTCAAATGCAAGTTTGACAATGAAGGATGCAGACAAGAGCCAGAAGAAACACAGTGCATGCAGCGTAGGCAGCGAACTGACTAGCAGCAGCCGCAAATGTTTTTTGACCACAGCTGCGCGTTGTCATTCTAGAGCTCGAAGAGGCATTGCAACATGGCACCAGTGGCTTCCAGCAGGCTTTGACCCCTGTGCCATTAAACCCATTGGATGGAACGAATTTTGCGCTGCAGAAGCGCGCCCCCAGGCTGTCTGGAAATGTTCTTAAGGCCTTGGCGGAGAGTACCCCAAAATCGATCAATGATCTGGGTACCTGCCTTGACCTTGACCTTTTGGCCATCAGGGAGCTTGTGGACATAGACACGGGTGTAATGAGGTTTCACCCAAGTGGCTTTGCCGTTGCGCATCAGCTTCTTCTTGTGAACGACATTGTCATGTATGATGCCCGGCACCTTGGTCTTGTATGCACGGGCTCCATCTGTGTGCAAGATCACCTGCTTGTCCTTGAGATGTTTGGTGGCAATCTGCGTCCAATTTCTTTTTGTGATAGGGCCTGGTCCTGGAGCTCGTTTTGTTGTCATCTTCGGCAAGACGAGTGTCTCCGGTCGGCCTCGCTCAACCATACCTCCCCACTGTTCCCATTGAAGCTTCGAAGCGCCTGCATTGGAGATCACCTCTTCCTTGCCGAGATCAACTTCGTCCGCTTCAACGTCTGCCCATCGATTCTTCTTGCCAAAGACGATCTTGTCCTCCAGGATCCGAACATGTCATGCCCGTGCAAGTTTCAGATTGGAGTAGACCCTCTCCACGGCCTTTGTGTGCACACCAAGCAGGGATGGTACAGATGTCACTGGGACACCTGCCAATGCACACGAAAGAATAGAAGCTTGCATTGCCAAGGATGTAGAAGATGGACCACTTGCGCCAAAGAAGATGGGGTGAAAGTCATGCGGTTGCACCCGCTTCTTGCACCCGTGCTTCCAGCATCGATGCACCCAAACCTTTTTGGCAGCAAAGTATTGTAGAGGACTAAGGGCACCTTCGCCGCAATGGGGACAAGTCTTGCCTTCCCATTCAGCCATCACCACGGAGTGCCCTGATCAAACTTCTACCATGCAAAGCAGCCAGTTCCTGGATGGGCCTGTTATGGCGAACCTTTCTCTTGTCAATCTTCTTGATCACAGAGTGACGCACAGAGGAGGCGTCGGTGGGGGTGGCCCTGGGGGCGTTCCCGGTAAAAACGCCTCAGTGGGCGTGGTTGGAGGTGGCCCTTCGGGCGTCCTAGGTGACATTGGTGGTGTTGCCGGTAACGGCCACACCAAAACATCACCTCGCCAGATCCCCATAGAGCCGGCGGAGTCACAGGTGCCATATGGCCGATGTCCACGGGAATGTCATACATGAGGCGTTGGCGAGGGTAGATGCACATGAAAGGCGGCCTATGAAGACAGCAATGCGAAACAACTGTTTTGTCATGTATTTTTTGTTTTTTTGTTTTTTTCCAATGTTTTGTTTGGTTTTGTACTTGGGGTCCTTCCCAAAGAGTTCCAGAATATTGATTTTTGTTTTTTTTGTTTTTCGAAGTTTTCTGGCTTGAGATGACTTAAAATATGGAGGCCAATTTCTGGCTTCGATACAAAATATATGCAATTATACACTTGGTTGAAGTATACCTGAAGCCAGGGTATAAATACATATATTTTACTGGTATTTGCAATGTTTTAGAATGATGTGTTATTATTGTATTTGATACATCTTTATGTGGTCAGCGCCCTTATCCTCAATATGGAGGGTTCTTGGGGGGGGGGCGGTTACCATATTTATATATATATATATTTGGATCGTTAACCCTAGAAATTCAGTGTTGATCACCCTAGAAAATGCTGATCATAGTCGAAGTGCTGTGGTGCTACAACGGCACTTCGAGGCCGCCGCAGGGTGCCGAACTTCGAGCGCGTTGAAAGACCAGCCGAACGGCACGTTCGGACCTAGGATCTTAATGGGACATGATGGGCTGCAGTGGGATATCATGGTGGGATATAGATGGATATAGTGGGATATAATTGGATTAGATCATAGATCATTAAATCTAATAGGATACAGGGATACAGTGAGTATATGTGATGGTGTATATATATATAATCATATATATATAGAGAGAGAGAGAGATAATTAATCAAAATAGCTACAGGATATAAAACCCGCAAAATAATATGTTGTCCAAAAATGGGAGTGACGCCTGGGCCCCCACTTTATGGCCATTGAACATGTGAATGGAGAAAATGATGATAGACCATGGGCATGGGGTACCCTATTTTCAGACCCTGAGCAAAACTTGGGAACGGGCTCACCGACATATTTGTTGAGGAGCTCCGGCCCCTGCCAAAGAAATTCATCCCTGACAAGTTCATGCGACATGGAACGCGAGGCCGTCCCATCCCCTGAACCCTCCTTGACCGCGATGAAGTTCGCGCCACTCTGATTGGCAGTGGCCTCATGTCACCGTGCACAACTCTGGTCAGTTTAAGGGTTGACCCATGCAATGCCATCCAAATTGTGTGGTCAAAGGCCATGTATTTTAAATATGTATATCATATATATCTATCTATCTATCTATCTATCTATCTATCTATCTATCTATCTATCTATGTGTGTGTGTGTGTTCTTGGTTCGATCCCTTGTTGGTCTTCTCCCTGTGCCTTGTTTCTTCCTGCAATTCTTGTTATCTTGACCATTCCTTTTTTTGGGACCCGATATTTTTCATCTGAGACCAGGCCTTGCCTTCGCCAAGAGAGTCTTTCCACACCCAGGAGGACCAAACAGAAGGACCCCCACCGGAACTGTGAGGCCTCAGGAGTTGCAAAATCCATAGCCCTTTATTGTTTCAAGACACCCATCTAGGTCCCAAGAATATGGGTCAAGTGGGAATCATGTGTTCCATTTTTCATGGAAAGGAAATGGTATCTGAAGCCAATAAGCAAACCATTTTTCAAGGGAAAATTGTGTAAGGTTCTGGGAGAACTGGCTAGTGGGTTGGCTGGTCGAGCCACTCACCTTAATTAGATGTCTGTCAACTCCGAACATCTTTCCAAAAAGGCCTGAACCCACCAACGTAAATGGTGCTGGACCCAAGTAGGATGTTTTCCACTGGTAAATCCCTCTGCACTCCCCCCCTTCACAGACTTCCGGTCAACCCCGGGGCGCGGAGCGGCGGTCTTTTCCGGTCGTGTTTTGCATGTGTCCCAGTGTCATTTTGACAGCTGGCTAGCTCGGCAAAATGAAATTCTGATTCAACTAATTTTCACAAAAGACCGTCAAGCGGGAGCCCTCCAAGCCTTGACACCAGCGCCAGCAGCTTGTGCATAGGGGACAGCCACAGGCGGCTGGGTCCCAATTCCAAGACCATAGCCAGGGCCATAGTTGGGATAGTACACAGGTGCTGCCACAGCAGGTGCTGCCACAGGTGCAGCTGCAGGTGCTGTAGCTACCCCAGGTACCATGACTTGAGGCGTCATCTCCCTTCGGAGCACTGGCGCCTGTGCTCCTGCATGTCTCGTTCCACCTGTGCCGGCGCTGGTTGCGGCGCTAGTTGCGGCGCTGGTTGCGGCGCTGGTTGCGGCGCTGGTTGCGGCGCTGGTTGCGGCGCTGGTTGCGGTGCTTGCGGCGCCGGGTTCGCTGGAGCATCGGCGCCAAAGCTGAGGGCAGGCGGTTCGCACTTGCGGAAATACTTGGCGAGCTCCTGAAGCGAGCAATCTTTTGTGGTCAGTGGGTAGAAAAGGCAAAACAACAAATTGAATCAAACGTTATGTAATCAAATGGGAAGTATATTTGTTTTTGGGCCAGAACGCATGAATCAGAAGAAAAGCAGCAAGCATTTCCTTTGCATACAAGTCACTGGAGCATTCAAGTTTACCTCAGAAGCACTGAAATGCAAAGCGTGAGTTTGTCAAACCACTCTGCTGCGTGTTTGAGTCTTTGTCTCCCACTGATAAACAAAGGTGTGGGGCTACAGCATCACAAATGATCCGACCCCAGTTGGCCTTCAAAACCTCAAGCCTTGGGTTCCAAAATATTCAGCCGTCCAGCCCAGCTCCAGGAGTCCAGCCCAGCTCCAAAACCCATCAGAACCCGCATCGCCCAGATGCAGTCTTCACTCTGCCCTCATACTCAACGGTTACTTCTGTTCGCCCCAAGTCGAGGCGGGTCACTTCTCCGATCAGCCAGCGTTGAGCCTCGCAGCTGGCGCCCAATGGCGCCATGATTCTCTGAGAACATACATGAACAGAATAGAGGAGGTTATACCATGCTATAATATGCTATATAGGATACAAGAAGCTATCCATGTTGGGAGCTTTTCGTTTGAACCTCATCCCCACCCTTCCCAACAAATATGTCAATCGAGGTGAATGTGATGTAACTGGGCAAACAGGTTGGTGGCTTTAACCTCCTGATGCCAAAGGATGGGAAGTAAAGGTAAACTTAACCTTTCAACCAGAAATGATGGTAAAGCATCTTCAATCATCAGTGTAATATATTCACCCAAACGTTAAACACACCCCAGAAACCATGATTTAATTGAAAAACATGCGCTTGTTCCTTTATTCCTTTGTCATTCAGGAGGTGTTTAATATGGGGGACGGGATCAGAAAATGCCTCGCCTTGGCTGAAAAAACTTCAGCAGAAGATCCCAGCTTGAAGCCGCCCAGCACTGGGCTGCCAGAAGCCCCAAGAGACAGGAAAGACTCCTGGGCCATGCAGTCACTTCACCCAAATTTCACTACAAGTGACACGCATAGCGGCATAGCGCTTTCGCTTTCAGGGATTTTCAGGATGTATTTTTCATCTCAACCCCGGAGCCATACTACACAAGTAGCCAGTGATTCATGGGATTAGAGATTGGGTAGATGCATTGGTCGCCAGAGATGCCACACCACACTGGCCAATCTTCGAAAATTACAGACTAACCAGCCCTCGGAAATTTCGCAGGTATCATGTATTCCACCCGGGGAAATCAAATTGGCCAAAAGTCTCACCCATTTGGGATGGTCTTCTGAAATCCCAACACCACCGTCTCCGGAAATCGCCAAAAAAACCATCCAAAACCCAAGATTCTGCCAGCTTCGGAGCCTTCAAGTTGATCACCTTCCGCAATTCGCCTTGGAGGTCCGGGTCATGGCCATTTTCATCGGAAAATGTCGAGTTTGTTCATGGTTTTTTCATGGTAAACCAATGATGGTGTCACCAATGGTGCAAACAAGCGACCGTGTTGTACTATCACTTCATTCTGCGTCCGCTCGACGTGAACAATCGAGGCAAGTACCCATTGTCCACTCCTTAGGCGACAGCGAGAAACACCATGATTCTTACAAGCCCTTGAAACAACGGCTTGTAAAGGTGTCTTACTTTCAAAAAAGTGGTAACATGTCGGCTGCAGTGAACCTTCTTTCCCCAACATCCACAATACTTCAACATACATATATATATATATACATATATATATATGATTTTTATATATATATATATATATATGATTTATACGTGTATGATTTAATTATATATGTATGATTTATATATGTATGATTTATGTATGATTTATATCTATTTTTTATACATATGGCAAAATCCTCCGTGTGACACTGTAGAAAGCACAAAGATGTATTTGACAAGACTCGATTTTGAGACCACCTGCACCTTGTCACCTGGATTGAAACTGCCGTTGGACTGGACCTTGTTGTCAACCGGCCTAAGGTCAAGCGTTTTGGTTCATGGTGCAGTGCTTTGGGCAAAATTAGGCCAATCATTTTTCCAGCTCCGAGAAAATGCTATTCTGTGAGTGTCCCAAACTGAGGGACCTCAAAAAAAACTACACCAATCCTGTCCGAAGCGCAAAAACGGCCACGATATTGAAAAAATTGTCTTCTTCCCCCATCCGTTTTTTTAGACAACGGGAACATGGCAAGTTGGACGGGCGGCGTATCAGCATCGCTGAAGGGTTCAGGCACCATGGAATCGATGGAGTCCTCCTTCGAGCTCAGCATACTGGACTCAACCATCGATTTGGACGCCACCGCCGCATATTTGGCCGCCAAATCCTAGGAAACCCCGAACCCCCAAGAGCACCACCACAGGAGTTGCACGAGTTATACCATTCCAAATGATGGGTCAACAGTCAACCCTCCGCCAACTTCTCAGAAGGATCCGAATTCTCCGTGAGGATCGACTTCTGCACTGATGAGCCCAGAGATGTGGAATCATTTCCAGAGTCATTTCCAGGGAGCAGGATCTGAAGGGAAACCTGCCATGCCCAGGGCCCACGGCAAGACATGGCACCCTTTCAGAATTTTCTTGTTGGTGGTGAACGGAGTGAACGGGGACGTTGATCATCCATACTCTATACTGAGATATACCCTGTAATCGACTTCATTGAGGTTTTTTGGTGCCAATCTTCGTGTGCGCGGCTGGATCACAAGCCATTGTGCCCAGAGCAAGTTTAAGGGGAAAATTACCCTCTGGTATATAATCTAACCTATCTATGGAAGTTGGCCCATTCGTAGATGATTTGTCTGTTAAAGATGGTGGCTTTCCATAGCTATGTTAAATTACCTGTACATGAACCGTTTTCCTGTAAACTTCCCTAATTAAACCAATATGTCGACTTGTCCTTGAAACCTGGCCTCTCCTTGTTCCTCGAAATCTCGCATGATCCGCCTGCACGTGGCTTGGACAGCAAGGGGCTTGTCCCCCCAAACCCTTTGACTTCCTTCAATTCATGGAGTGACTTGAGAGATAAGACTGCGGAAACCTCTGTTGTTGCATCTGTATTCCATCAAACATGGAGCCTTCCTCCAATTTTTGTCAACGACTTCTGATGGAAATGGACCAAATGAAAAATAAATAAACCATCCAGTCCCCAAGATTTGCTCAAAAAGGCACCAGCTGTTCATGGACTCCGTCATTGGGTCGGCGATGGGAACTGTGGCTTCGCCAACAGGGAGTTCCGCCCCATCCATCGTAGAGGCCAGGAGTTGAACCTTTACAAACTGCTCCTGAGCCAAGTCTGAGGGTCCTTTTGTTGCTGGTATAGCCAACAAGGGAGTCATGGAATGTTGTGGATATCCTGGGATGTATCAACAACAATGTGTGTGTGTATATATATGTATATGTGTGTGTGCGTCTGTGTATATATATCCGCCGACCCCAGCCAACTGCAGGGGGAGCGCGTCCGAGAAAAAGTGTCGTTAAGGCCTAGTGGCTTCAGAAAGCGATGTTAGGCAGTAGCCTGGCTTGAAACCCTTCCCAACGCCCTTCCCGGCGCCCTTGCCAGCATTTTGGTAGATAGCAGCCCGCCCAGCGCCATACTTTTGCCATCTGCTGGGCGCTTTCAAGCGCTTTCAAAGAAGTTTTCTAGTGGCTTCAGAAAGCAACGTTATTACGCATTAGCCTGGCTTTAAACCCTTCCTGGCACGCTTGCCAGCATTTTCCTTTTGGTGGGTAGTTGGCCATCTGCCGGGCGCTTGCAAAGGTGTTTTCTAGTGGCTTCAGAAAGCGAAGTTAGGCAGTATCAGGCGCTTTCAAAGAGGTTTTCTAGTGGCTTCAGATATATATATATATTACAATAATACTGTAAATCAAGAACTCGTTATGGTTACTCTGCATGGAATGAGTTTGGTGCTAGACGGAGCAGCAGCAGCAGCAGCAGCAGCAGCAGCAGCCACAATGTCAATCAATGTCAATCATCTCTGCAACTCATGGAAAACATCCGGCAGAACAACAAGACGCTCGTGCAGAACACTTGCCAAGGAACCCGGGAGTTGTAAGGGAGGTTGAAGCGTGCCTGTGGCATGGGAGGGTAGTGCCTGGGACTGAAAACGATGCCCAAACCAGCCCAAACTCCCATTAAACACCGAGAAAAACTTCCGTGAAGTAATAGACTCTGTGCATGCCACTGCCCCAAATTCTTCCCTTCTAGCTTTCATCATACTTCCATGTCATGGTTGTGTTGGACACTTACACCTTTCAAAATAACTGGCTAGTGGATGTCCAATGTCATGTCACTAGCTTCGGCAGTATCAGACTCCAATCCCACCTCCATCTTACAGTCCTGGAGTTGCTGTCCATATTCGCTGGCCACAGCCTCCACACTTTGTCACGACAAAATGTTCCACCCAGAACTCAGACCATGGAGCTCCTGTCCTGTCTTAAAAGCCTCCCTGGCGAAATATCTGACCGTCCACTTCACTGGCCTGCTGGGGCTCAGTCTTTCTCCTTTCTCGAGGCTCTAAGCCTTCGCTCTGGTAGAAGGCTGTAGCACGATATGCTCCTGGAAAAGGACTGAGTCAAAGGCAGAAACCTATGAAGTGCACCCGGAATCTATGGCAATCTATGGGCCAAAATTGTCAAAATTGATTGCCAAAGAATGCCAAAGACCCGAGGCCCTGGCGAACGTTGTCAGTTGGTGGATCCACTGCAAAGGCTCCCTTTACCAAGATGTGCATGTCTTCATCCTGCAGACTATGGAAGATGAGTAAAGAGTGGTTCTTCTTGGACATGTTTGCCATTGTGGGAATTTTGTCAACCACCGTCATTGACAAAATCGAAATTTTCGAGGCATCAAGTTCTCACCCACCTGGCTCCCAATCTTCGTTGTGGCATCGGAACTACCCCTGGAATGCTTCTGCATCGCAGGTTTCGGCCTCAGGTTGCGGTCTGCTGACCCATACCATGGACAATCACATTTGGTTGGGCTGGAAATGGCTGGAAATACCATAAAACCCCAAAAAAATGATGATGGATCATGGTTTTCCCCGCTTCAACTTGGCATTCTTTGGCATTCTTTGGCATTCTTTGGCATTTTTCCATATTTTTCCATGTTAATCATTTTGAGAGCCATTTTGCTTAGCAGGCTGCGGCTGCTTGTTCCAGAGCCCACGCTCCTCCGCATCGTGGATGATGGACTCATGCTGCTCAACCGAGGCGTGCCATTTAATGGGTGGCGGTGGATAGAACTCCACGGCGCAGGCATCCTGACAGGTGCAGCCTGGGGTCTAACTGAACCCCCCAAAGACGACCTGGTCAAGTATATACGAAAGCCAAGTCCAAGGAGGTTGGGGCGGGGGCATCCTCAACTTTTCCAAACCAAGATGACAGTGACTTCAGTGTCAAGAATGCCATGCAAATAGAATGCAAACCAGGAGACTTTGGCTTGCATTTGCTTTGGATGCGCAGCTGCAGATCGCTGCAAAGCCGTGGCTTCTGTTTCCACGCAGCTTGAAAGTTGAATGGCTTGGAAGTGGGATTATGCTGCTTGGGTACTGCATTTTCGGGGACTGTTCCTTCTAGTGCTGGAATGAAGTACCGTGTTGAGAATCTGTTCTGCTGATTCGGATTCACTCTCGGAATCCGAAAAACCTAACTAGCGGCTAAGAGCCTCGGTTGCGTTGCACAGGTTGACGCAAAACGTTGAACACGTTTTATATATATATATGATTTGTGTTTCTGCGCGATACCCAGGGAGAGCAGACATGCTGAAATCAACATCACAGAAGCACTGCTGAAGCCTTCAAGCAGCACCCATCACTTCTAAGGATTGGACCTAGCTCTCGAAACAGCTCAGCCTTGCGAATGGGTTCGCAGACTGCTGCGTCCATGTCGGCCTGCACCTGACACTGAGATGGGAATGTCCACCCAAAGCTCGGTCCCACCTTCCCCCCACTTTCCAGGCCTCTTTCAGAGCACCGACATCTTCCCATTTCACATCCTTGGCTTCCCAAAGATATTGGCTTTGCAGTTATAGTTTTTAATCCACATAGCAACCTACAGAATCTTGAACTATCCAATTGATTGTTTTTGGAAGTTTCAACCCACTCAATTTTGAAAAATCCCAAGCTCCGGGATCGTGGTGAAGCCTTCGCGCCGCGCGGAGGGCTGCACCTTGCTGAGTGCCTCCGTGAAATCCGCGGCCTCGATGGCCAAGTTTTCCATCTCCTCTGCGCTGTAGGCCTTCGACTCTGCGCCTGGATCGCCGGCAGTGCCCATTTTTAATGGGGACAATTTGGCACCCAATCTTGTTATGATGGGAATATGGTTATGGGATATTATGGGATATTATGGGATATTATGGGATATAATCAATCTCATGGAAATGGCTGATTATGTCTCTTCTAATCTTTATCTGATTCTGGTTAAATTGGTTAAATGATCCCCTTCTGAATTTCACTGCTCGGTATTTTGTAGAGGTACCTGGGTTCCAATATAATACGCTCTCTAAAATCAGGAAAAAAATAGATTGCAAGAAATACGACTCTGCAAAATCAAGGAAAAATAAGGCGCCACATTGCTACAAATGCCTGTTTGTAACCACCAAAAGCCTATAAACTCTGGGGCTGGGTTGCCGTTGGGCAGGATTTCCATTAAAGTCATCCACCTGATCCACTATTACTTAAAAAAGAGGATATCCAAAATGGCAGTTTTACAAAGTCTATTGAAACATGTGGACCCTTAATATTGGGGTACCTGATCTCCGATTTCATAGTGGAGCTGTTGAAAGGGATGCCAATACAAGCTGGACCTGGGTCCTTGATTTTATAGAGAGGTTTCTTTTGGGATGGTTGTGGGTGGCTTGGGATGCCATCAATTTCATTCAATTTCCATAGTTTGCTGCATCAGGTAGTAATTTGAGAACAAAAAGAAAAAGAAAAAATGACCAGAAAAATTGGAAAACAATTGCCCTCTTGGGACACTTTTTGGTACCGGGATTTTTAAAGCAAAACCTCCCGATAAAATCGGAGAAAATAGTCTCTATTTGGGGGCCCTTCAAACCTGAATTATCCATTTTGGAGTACTGCTGTCTCACTATATGGAAAGGTCTGAAAATGTTTGAGGCATGTAATGACCCAACTTTGGAGGTTAGAGGGCAGGTACGTTGCACTTCTAATTTTAGAGAGAGAGAGAGGGAGAGAGATTTGCTCCATATTGATGCCGAGTACATGCACTAAGTACCCCCAATGATTTCCGAATCACCTGTGGGAAGGCATCGTCAACACGCGCAGTGTTGAAGCAAAACCTCTCGATAGAATCGAAAAAATAGTCTCTATTTGGGGGTACTTCAAACCTGAAATTCTCCATTTTGGAGTCCGGCTATACCTCACGATATGGAAAGGGGTAGGGATGTTTGAGGCTTGGAGCAGGAAACATATGAACAGAATCCAGTTTTTGGAACTGTTTGATTTTATAGAGACCGCGTCGAAAGGCACAACCTTTAAAAAAAAGAACAATGAAAAAGGTTGAAGCTCTGTTTGTTGGAAAGGTCCCCAAGAGGCATCTGAAACAATCTGAAACCAGTCTGAAACCCTCTCTATCCATCCATCTGTCTATCTCTCTCTCTCTCTCTCTCTGAATCATGTCTATCTATCGTATATATATATATATACATATGTATGTATGGGCTGCATTGGCAGCTTGTCAGACCCATTCCCCTTGGCTCTTAATCAAAATGTTAACAGGATGTGGCGATCGGTCAACAACACCAAATTTATCTCAAAAACCTCCCTCTATAAACTCAGGAGTGGGCCCACAAATCAGAACTGCCAAAAATAGCCTCTCTATAAAGGTCAGGTAGCTGGGTCCCGCTGAATTGGTCATAAGTCACATGTTGGCTTACAAATGGTTTACGAATGGCCTTCCACAAAATCAGAATCTTATTTTTCGTATTTTGGCACAGACCTCATTTGACTAAAAAAAAACATGTTTAAGCTACTAGCATTTTATAGAGGAAATGGAAAGGGGGATGTTAAATGAGTTTAAATGTGGGTTCAGTTATCCTTGAGGGGTTTTGCTCTGCAACCACTTGAGCATGCAATGTGTGTATATTTGGGTTGTCAACAGGGGGCCACTCTCACCTGTTGACGTCCCAGCGATGCCGTTGGAGTCGGATGCTTCAGGTGCTGAGAGCGCACGGGACGCTGAGAGGTCCTTGAAAGCACGCTGCACAGCACCAAGCGCTGCCTCCTTTGTGAGGGCTGACAGATCTGCACCCACGAAACCTGCAGTTTTCTTGGCTAAGAATTTCAGATCCAAGCTCTCTGCCAGTCGCATTCCCTGCACCATCTTTTCCAGGATCTTGGCTCGTGCCGCCTCATCTGGAATTCCCATGGCAATCTCCCGGTCAAAGCGCCCAGCCCTTCGCAGGGCAGGGTCCAAGGCATCTGGCCGATTGGTTGCAGCCAAGACCACCACGTTGCTTTTCTGGATCTCATCCAATGATGTCAAGAGCTGCGCCACGATGCGCCGCTCCATCTCCCGACCGGCCGAGTCGCGCTTGGGGGTGATGGCATCCACTTCATCCATGAAGATCAGACTGGGAGCAGCACCCATGGCCGCTTGGAAGAGTTGTCGAATCTTCGCTTCAGACTCTCCAGACATCCCGGACACAATCTCCGTGGCCGCAATCTTGAAAAAGGGTACTCCAGTGGTGCCGGCAATGGCATGAGCAATCTTCGTCTTGCCGCAACCAGGAGGACCGAACAATAGGACTCCAGTGGGAGGTTGGACACCCAAATGTGAAAAGACTTCTGGATGGCTCAATGGCTGGACTATCAGTTGTCGAAGATCCTGTAGTATTTCATCCACACCTGGCCAAGTGGAATTTCTTCAATCGGATTATCTAGAAATTTGGGAGGTTCCTTGGAGTTTCCTGGGATTTTCTGGGGTTTTTGGAGGGGACACTTCAATCCATGCACGGATCAAGAAATGTTTGAGGCCGCTCGAAACTGGCTCGGTACCTTCGTGTGGGATATCATATCCACCTTTTGAGATTGGATTGGCTTTCAAACATACCTTTCAACATCTTAGTTGTGGACATCACAAGGGTACACGAAATCCTTCAAAGTTAACGCATCTTTAATTCAGAATCCAAATTGTTGAGTTGGGTGTCAATGCTTTTTCGGGCAACCCTGCACGGCGACCCCTGGGCCTCCCAAGTCTTCCAGCCGTTCCTCTGGCCGATCTTCCGGAGCAAATCCAGAACGACCAACGGGATCCGACAGACCTGGACTTGGCCAGCGATGGGTTTCAGTTGTGTATGGAATATATCCCCATTTATATATGGGATACATAATTGATAAATATATATATATTATAAATATATATAATTATATGGGATTATATGGGTTATATATGGGATTATAAACCACTTACTAAGTGGGGATGCACATCCAAGATCATCCAAGTGGATCAAAATTGGAGGCCCAAGGAACGTCACATTTTTCAATTTTTTTGACGTTGACCCAAAATGACCCAAAGTCAAATTATGTTCAATGGGATTATGATCAATGGCCCTCCCTGAACAAACCAGCCGAAGTGGATTTATACAGCATGTGATTATGCTATCTACCTGTTTCAATGGGATCAGTAGCTGGTGGGGAATCCAAGCCTGCCTTGCTCACGTCGTGCTGCTGCCATGGCTGCCTTCTCCTTTGCCTTGCGCATGGCAGTGGCGTCTTGCCCCACCCGCTCCGCTTTGGCCGCAAGGTTGGCGTCATTAGCAGGGACGCTTTGGGAGTAAAGCCGCCTGATGGAATCGTTCATGTTTTCCTTTTCTGCAGTAGGTTGGGTGGGAAAGGCTGAAGTCTGACCCTCGGATTTCTTGTCTTCGGCTTTGCGCCTTTTCTTTTTCTTTGGCTCTGCAGCTTGTCCATCCGCCGCATCTGTGCCGTTCTGCCCGGGATCAGCAGGAAGAGGAGTGCTCAATTCCTGCAAGACCATGCGCCGTAGGGCCTGCTGCTTCAATCGCCCATATTCCGTGTAGTTCCTACAAAGTTCATCTTTCACACCTTGGCACCCGTCCGAGTCTACATCAACAAATTGACAATGCTTGTGAGAAGCCAAGCCACACGGCATGATGCAAATGAATAGTTCGAAGGACATACCTCTTTACTAATTTTAAGCTGACAAGTGCCAGAATGGAAAATGGTTTGCAAGCAGACCCTGACCCTTCCTTAGCTGTTTAGTTTAGCTGGTTTGTACCTAGATGTTCATACACCAAATCAAGCGATGGTCCATCAGGCGGCGGCATGGCACGTGCTGCCGATGCCGAACTGGGTGAGGCTCAAAAGTGTTCAAACATATGGGTTTGTCTGAAAAAGGGGTACCTGCAATTCCAACACATGGTCATCATCTTTAACAGTAAGATAGCCATAAATGGGCTGGCAAAACCCCACGAAATCCCCTCAGCGACAAGGCTCTGTCTGCCGTGCAGCTCTTTCCTGTGCTCTGGAACTGGAGCCGAATCTCCCGGATCCGATGAGGCAAGCGCTTGTCCATGGCGGCTGGGGTGGAACTCACGGACGAACCCAGGGCATGAAGGTTAAATAAAGCACTGTGTGAATGTGGAGGACACCCTCAACACTTGGATTTTTCACTATGTTGAGGACATCCCAATTGATGAACTGTTGTTTTGTTTACAATCCAGGTTAGATTTTTTTGATCCTGGGTAAACATGAAGGCAAATCCTGATGAGGCTCATACAGGGCATATTGGCATATACCAACTTGAGCAACGGAATCTGTAACGCATAAGCAAATTCGCTGCAGTCATACGTTCTTGTTGTACTTGAGCCAATGCCAATGCTGAGGGCTTCGTGACCGATTCTGCAAGGGTATAGGAGTCTAGGGCACCACACAGAGATCCAAATGTCAAATCTCTAGAACAGTTTCTTCAAAACTGAAAATGGAGGACCTCAGCATAGAATCCCTAGCAATGACTCTTAGAATCTCAGACTCCTGAGTTTTCTAAAGAGTTCTCCCATTTTCAGAAACACCGCCACCTCAGGGTCCCATTTTTTCGGGACTCGTCTCAACGCTTCCGCTTTCGCCCTCTCGGCTCTTCTTCCTGATCCACGGGAGTTATCAACTCGGCTTGGATTGCTAGGCCGCACTAGGCCGCACGAGGCCTTTGCCCTATCAAAAAAGTCATCGATTCTTGTCTCAAATAGATTTCCTCTACCAACCTTCACCAACTGTTGACTATTCAGCAAGGGTTTTGGCAGGTTTTGGCTGGTTGCGGCTGGTGATACCTTTTGCACCCCCCTTTGGTAACCTTTGGGAACACAGTCATCGCCTCTTCACTTTCGCTGATGGAAAACCATTCGCCCTTCCTGATGGCTCGCTTGGCGGCAACCACCAGGCGGCCATCTTGACCTCACGGGGCGAAATCCGAGATGAACTGTCTTTAAAAAAAAACACGTCCATCATATTCCACCACATCCACAAACCAAAAAAGGGGGCACACCCATTTTGACCTGCACCCAAGTTGGTCAAACCCAGCATCCGCAGACCTTCTCGAACTCCACAATTAGAGCTGGAGCTCCTACGAGCAGAACCACTGGAAAACGGTACGATTTCTTGGTGCTGGTACTCTGCTCAAATCGACACAACAGTCTCCTTGGCAATTGCAGTTGTGGCGCATTGTCCTCCGTAAATATGATGGCCTGAAGATATCAGATATCAAGAGCAAAAAGATGCGAAAAGACACGAATCAAACTGATGCGAATAGTCTACACAGTCTACACATTTCAGGAAAATCGACGTCTATCTTGCCAGCAGTCCAAAATTGCTTCACGATCTATGGTTGCAACAATGTCAGGATGCTTTAAACAAAGCTGTTCAGTTGCACCCTCTACTACAGTTGGTCATACGACGGATTTCACCCAAGCATCTGGCACCCTTTTGAATTGGCCTGACAGCATAGTGGCCTGGTCGAACGAACAAATCTTCTGCCAGTAGATCAAAGCAAAGAATGAACATGCGAAGTTGCAACGGCATATCTCCTCTGTAAATGGGCTATACCCCTAAAAGGTCAATTCTACAGGGAAAATGATGATGGACCAGTGGATGAAATGCAGTATTGCACCGTTTTCAGACAAACCCAAATTGACGGCACCACGTGAATGCTGTCTGCCTTCAATGTTCGTCATGTCACAGGCACCAGGCCGAGTGCCGTCTAAGTACATGTCGCGGGCAACCTTGAGGCTGGCAAATCTGGCTTTTGACAACACCCGATCTCTCAAGAATCTGGAGGCAAGGCAAGTCCCAAGAGCGGTGCACTGATGGACAGCTTGCAGCCGGCTGGAATGTGGGTCTTGTGCCACCAAAGTCGGGTGTTGATACCTGTCCAGTGCTGAATGCGCGAACGCGAAACGCCTGTGCAAGGTACCCAGGAGCCCAACAAAGAAAAAGCAACAACACATTTGGGGATGGGTCAAGACCTATTATATACCATATTTGAGGGGATACACATGCATTTACGAGCTATCTTGGGGTTCACCAGGGTACCAAGGTTTTGACTCACCATTTTTGGAGGGGAAACATTGCATTTTGGGAGTTGATAGCTGTCCTTTCTGGGCTGCCGCCAAGATGCACAAAACGTCACCCTCTCTGCAGTGGATTTTCACTGGCTTGCCTCCCTTCAGTGAGGGCGCCTTAGAACAGCCAGCACTGATGGGAAACTCCGGGATCATCATTGGGATTCTGGGGGACGTAAGGCATATCATGGTAAAACCGCGACAATTCTTGAACAAGTTTCCAATGAAAATCCATGAAATATGTCCGCACAGTGGGCAGATGACATTCCCATGTTTTCTGGCTTGTGTCTTATCCCAACGGTTGGTAGGCTGGTAGGCTGTCATCTGATAACCTGAATTAGCATGGCGATCGACCATTGGGTACCTATTCTCGGAGGGATCTGGCCAGAGAGGCCAGCTCTCTGGCCCACGTCAGAATCCCCATGTTTATAAAAGTTGACCCATGTTTGAGTATTAAACCCATTGAATATATATATATATATAACTCCATTATATCACCATTATATCACCATTATATCACCATTATATCACCATTATATCACCATTATCATTATACAACCATTTTCCCATGCCTATTATGTATGCTAACTGGGATGATCCCCCAAGTAGCCCATATTTTCCAAGGAATTTGATGGGATCTCGCCGCCAAACATCTCCGTTTCCCAGCCATCCAGGCATCTGCTCCTGCCGCTGAAGCTCTGCAGTAGGTCGCACGGTCCATACCTGCCATCACCATTTTTCGGGCCTATAAATCATCCCAAATAGAGGTATACCCCATTGACAAACCAACATTGAGGATGGTTTGTTGTTGGGCTTACCTCTTTAAAACATGTTAAAACCACTTTGTCAGTGTCGTCAGAGGATCTTGAAATGAAATGAATGCTTTTGAAAGCACTTTTTGAGCACTTTTTGTTCTGCAAACGTCAAAAACATCGGCAATCGATGGCAATCCTTCACTTTCCTCAGTCACAGCTCCTGCTGATCTTCCTCTCGTCACATCTTGGCGTCTCATCGCCTTGAGGCCGGTTCAGGGATACCACAACTTGTTGCCGTCGTGCCGAGGGGGTGCTACAATTCTGTGTGAGAGACGGAAGCCTCGTCCAAAGCGAAAGCTTTCAGTTCCCACTGTCTGATGGCAGATTGAATCTTCTTGGGCATTTGCTCCAAATCCTGCTCATCATGCACAATTTCTCTTAGCCCCAGCTTCCGTTGTTGGAGCTTCTGAGGCACATCAGATCTCACCTTTCCCAGCACTGCACTCCACATCTCCAGCACCTGGTCTCGTTCTTCCGGACGCACTTCCCCATCTCCATTCACATCCAGAAAATCCGCCAAATCCGGCGATCCACGAATCTCAGCCAGTGACCAAGTTTCGGATCTTCGCACCAGTTCCTGCATCTGTTGCCACGAAGCCAACAGGTCAGGTGTGAAGCGAATCCGCGCCATGAAACTGCGCAGAAAGCTGGTGGCCATCGGTTGGTTGAACTGCCAGGTGATCGAAGCTCCAGGAGAAGGACCCAACGCTTCGGTCTGATGGATGAAGCCGGGACCGAAGAAGACGGCATCGCCTCAAGGACCAAGAAACCAACATCAAGAAACCAAGAGTTCAGGGGGAATTACCTCAAAATTGTAAAGCATTGTAAAGCCAACCAAATTCTAGGGACATTATGGACTCAAATGGGATATACAGTAAATATATATATATATACAGTACAGTATATATATATATACGTATATAATATATATATATATAATGGCAAACAATACGATATGGGTCGGTCCAGAAGTGGTGGATTTGCCCTGATTTAGGACCATGGCGACAGGGGAACATGTGGTTTTCTGAAGCACTGAATTTCGGGGGTACCCTATTCATGGAGAAACCCATACAGCAATAAACACCTCAATTCGAAACCAGGTGTGTAGATTCCCAACCGACTTAAGAATCAAGAATGACGATCATGAATAGAAAGGATGAGAGTTGCCAACACACATGGATGCGTTGACATGGTCCCACCTTGGTAATCAAAACTGGGTCGTCCAAACCGACGCTTACATCACCTACATTCCAACCCTACATCATTCATGATCCAGTCGCAAAAAGATGCAAAAAAGCCATCCCTCACCCTTCCGCCTGGTGATAGGACCACATCTTCGAAGAGCTTCCAGGACAGATGTTCATTCCGCTGATAGATCTGCCCATCCTGGTAGAGTTTCATGACATGCGGCGCCTTCCTGGCTGCAATGGGTGAGACGCGCCAGCGCTTCTGGCCACAGAGCTGTAGGCTCCAGGTGGACTCGGCATGTGCATCCACATGAGCTTTAGCGCCACTGCTGCCGCCTGCTTCCACGAACCACAACTCAGGCGTGTCATGGATCATGTCCAGGTTTCCAGGTGGCATGAAATCAGGAATGGCACTGTGTTCTCGAACCAGTTTCAATACATCTTTGGACCAGGTCTGACTGTAGAGTGGGTCCTGTGCCAACTCCTGTGGGTTGTGAAGCACATCTTTGAGGCCCACATAATATGGTGACTTTCGAACTGACCCCTGGCTGTGTTCAGATGGCCCTGGGTCCGTCCGCAAGATATCCTTCAAGGCCTTCCACTCCGGCTGGCTGCTGTTTGCGTCAGCATATTCTCGTCGGCCTTGAAGCTTCGAAAATAGCGGGTTCTCCTGGAAAAACTGGCAGTCCCACTTCCGCATGGGGTGAGACTCACCCAGGGCCCTCACCACAAAAGGCCGACCCTCCCGCACCAGCTGACTAAAGACCTTGGCACTGATGTTGCCTCTCTGGAAGTTTAAAACTGGAAAGGTGCTGCCATTTGTCAGTGGCCGATAAAGCTTGGCACCCTCGACCCAATACTCCACCGCAGCGGGTTCCCAATAGGCTCCAGATGCAGAGATCAATAGCAGGTGCCAGACGAGACCTGGACCTCGAGGCCCTCGAGGCTCTCGGACTGTTCCCATAGCACAAATGGGCCCAAATGGGTTGACTCAGATGACAACAGCATACTATACAGTAAGAGTTTATAACTTTTATCTACAGTATATGTTTATCTTGTTTTTGTGGGGGAACCAACCCAAATAATCCCAATGGTTTATCATCGTTGTCGCCATTCGACAAACCCACATGAAACCCAGACATGGCCCATTTCCAGTTCTCCAATAGGCAAAATAAAATCTTCTTTCTTGAAGCATCAGCCCATCTTGTTCAGCATGGTCAGTGCTTCATTCTTTAAATAGATTCCGGTCGGCATCATGCAAATGTACTACCAGAACATGCCATTCACTGGTATCATGACCTGAGTTTCATCCTGCCTTGTTGGTGGCGTGTTTACCTAAAAGGGAAACAGAATCTCCTCAGCACCAAAAAACAAGACAACATACTTTTTCAGCGAACTGGGATTCATTCTCCCAGCAGGGAATGGAAAGCAACACTTGTCGTCTGGGAAGCTAAGATTTATAGCTATTAAAAAAAAAAGGACATGTATGCTAAATTGCACCATTTGAAGGGCCGTTGTGTATCAGACGACATTTGGACGAAGCCTTGAGCACAAAGGGCATCAGTGCATGCAGCACCCAACGGTTTTGCCTCGTTCTGATTCCAACTCAGACGAGAACCAGAAATATATTTTGACAACTTGAGAGTTGGATAGTATCCACATTGCTAGCAACCTTGAGCTGGCTGGCAATCCTCAAACGTCACTTTATCTCAAAAATTGGGAATGCCTTTACGAAAATGGTTCCATGGGGTTTAAGGACTATGTGAGGGAGGATGCTGTAGTGGAGAATCACTGATTTTTGGACCCACTCAAACATATTGGCAGCGTATATCCTGCTTGTAGACAGTTGTGTAAACTCCCACATCCCAATAGCTGTTGCCAATGATCACACCTGTTTTGACGGTTGTGAAATGTCCCACTTCGAAGTGACGCAACCAGAAAGGGTGGATTCAAGTCATGGGGGAGCCATGGCTTGTATAGTCTTCATGCGATGCCTTCGGAATGTGCAATTCTCCAACCCTACCAATACCAAATACATCTATAGAAAAAAAATATAGAGGCACGGCAGGAGGCTCCGAACATTTTTGGATTCGTTCAGAATTCCCAAGATTTATTAGTTGTTGAGTCTTGCTTTAGACCTTTAAGAGTCTGTTTTGGTACTCAACTGGCCGAAGAAGGATCAACTATTGTCGACCATTCATGAAAATCCTGTTCATTTGCAAACCTTGTTGATCTGCAGCATACCTGAAAGACGTATTCATCCAACCTCCCCTGGATCTCACTTTCCACACCATTTTTTGGTGCCTTCTCGCCCTTGAGCTGCACATGCCAAGTGCCACTGTGTTGAATGGCATCCTAACGAATCAAGGTCACAACTCGCGGTGGTTATCGGCATGGGCCGTATGGGGATGCTCTCAGCATCCTGCTGTGTGCTCCGGCCGCCCGCGCAAAGCACGGCCTCCCATGTTCCTGCCGTTAGGAGAAAACTCGAGGAGGCAAGCCATGCATCACAGCCATGAAACGAGTTGAATTGTTCCATGTGAGCGTGTGCAGATTGAAAACTGCACAAAGCCAGTGATTCTCGGAAAATTGGAAACCCAGACTCATTGATTTTTCAAAGATTGGGAACCCGAAATCCTTTTCTCAAGAAATTAACCTCTGGCACAAGCGTTGGTGTTGTAGATGTCACCCTCACCTGCCAAAAAAGACCCAAGCAGCATTGGAGTGTTTGGGCGGCCGTACCTTGACACCCCTCTGTTTCGTTTTGATCCGGAATGGTCTTGTTGCGGCAATTGTCTGTGAATCTCCGTGTGCAGAGATCCTGAGTGATTCACAGCATTCGCCTTGCTCTTCGTAGACCTGCCCAGGATCTGAGGAACTCTTGCGATTCCTGTGGAGAAGAAATTCCAGGAATCCATGGTGTCATTAAATGTCCCCATTGAACATCACCCAGCCATTAGGTATATGGTCTATAATGGCTACTATAAGGTGATGTCCAATATTCCCAAAATGGGACAGTTACCAACCCCTGGTCGGAATCCATGGTGTGTCATCCCAAAACGAACCAGGCATCTTTTGAAACATCAATGCCGAGGATCCTGGCATCGGGCTGCTTTGAGCCCTTGAGCCGATTGGGCTGCTTTCAGCCATTGCCTTTTCAGGGCACCCAAAAGTTCTCAATGCCAATTGGACAGGCATCAAAAGTTCCAAAGCCTCACTAGCCACACCTGCATCGCAAAGGAGAACATAATTCTGCTGGCAATCCGCTTTGGGTCATGAGACAATGCCCTTGAACAATCTGACCAATAGAAAATTTATAATATATGTAGTGTAATGTAATGTAATGTAATATAATGTAATGTAATTTAACAGAATATAATATTATATTAAATAGTATAATATTACATAGTATAAGTATAGTATAATATAATATAGAATAGAATAGAATATTATATTATACAATACAATACCATACAATATAATACAATATAATACAATATAATAAAATACATATGTATATATATATATATCATCTTATATACATATATATATATGCATAATATATATATATATATTCATTTATTTATATATAATATCATATATCATTATATATATATAATAATAATAATAATAATAATAATAATAATAATATATATATAATATATATATAATATATATAATATTACATACGAATGTCATCCACAGTGCCATGTACCCCATCTTGTCCTCCTCTGCTGCCAGGAAGCTGCAGCCCCAAGCCAACTGGGCCCTGCGGTGAAGGCCGTGTTGCCAATTGCTGTCAGCGTTGTCGTCCTCGGAAAGGCTGACCCTGGGCGGAATCGCATCTCCGGAATGTCGAATGGGAAAAACTACCCAAGAAAAAAATGAAAATAAAGGACTTCCAAAACAAGTAAAAACCCAGTCAAAATCCATTCACATGATTCCGAAGGATTCAATTCATTGTGTGAAATGTGATTGACAAAAAATATTATTTCTGCTCTGGAAAAACTATAGGATAGTTTGGGCTATTCCTCAAAGAAACGTTTATATAAAGAAAACTTCCTCTGGCCCCAGCGGCGAGTTTTCATCCACGCCGCCGGTAATGCCAACACCGCTGCACTGCGTCGTTTTGATGCAGGCACCATTCTCCCAGGCCTCAGTCGAAACGCGGCCAGAAGCTATCACAGCTGGGGATTTATGGATCTTCGGTCCCCCAAATATGGTAGTTTAGTGCATTTTATATGGGATTTGTCCATTCATGGGGATGTATTTTGATGTATTTCATAGCTTTTGACTTTTGACCCATCCCCATATCAAGAATGAAGCGACCTTTCCGTATCAAAATTCTTCAGCCGCACTGCCACTCTGCCAGTCTGCTTCTGATCAGCTCAGGGACACAAGTACAGCCACCATCATTGTTGGAGCTACCTGCGGAACGCTTGTGATCCCACCGAAATCATGGCGAGGGGGGATAGGAACTAGGCTACGATATATTGCAGAGATGTTTTTTTTACTAAAAAACCCTCCAGTAATGACTAAGATAGCTATGAAGAATGACCCATTTATAGATTTAGCAATGATTTACCTATTACAAATGGTGATTTTCCACAATTACCAGAGGGACTTTTTTCCAACCTACCCTACCCATTCACATCTTCCTATCTATCCTATCTGGGACCAACATATACCAACATCCCAGTTGTTCCAAAAAATATGCTCCGATCGAGGTGAATCCAAGATGCACTCCGCTTCATTCCAGTTTCCACAAATGGCTGCCATCGCTGGGCTATAGAGAAGCGCTGCCAGGCACCACTGGAATCTGACAGCGGAATCGGGAGTGGATCACTTTGAGGGGGTACCAATGCACCCACAAGTGGAATCAGTTCCTTGCATTTTCTCCATTCAATTTCTTCAACTATCTCTCATTTTGGGTGGTCCTTTATTGTTTTGAGCCAATGCTATGTGGAAGTTGCTTCAAGGCGATAACAAAAGTTGAGCGTCAACACAGGTCAATTTGAAACTTCAGCGCCACCTTCATCACAAAGGAGCATTGAGAAAAATCGAGTGAGATGACAGTTGGGGGGTCACAATTGGGGAACCCGTGGCCGCTGTGGCCCGCACGCCACGGACAACGGATACAGCCTCCACATCTTCGGCTGTGGCTGTTCACTTCAAACACTTGAGCCAAAAGGAGGCAGCTGACACTTCGGTTTGACAATCATTAACAAAAACTTCGGTTTCTCGTCACAGAGCCTCTCAATGCTTTCAATCTCTAAAAAACCATCACGATATTCTCTGCCTCAGCAAGAAGCCAGGAGCCTAGGCCGCGGGGAATAAACAACCCAAGCTGCTTACCCACGTCATTCCACATGAGTCCACAGGAGGGGATGGGGATGGGGATGGTTGTCCAAACTCTACGTGCAGTACTTATGCCATGTGCTGCATACTGGGTATATGAACCCTGATATTGGCATGGTCGCGGCATGGTAAACCCTTTACCCCAGTTTCGGAGCATGGCACGCTGAGAACATGTCATGTGGATCTCCAGAGTGTAGGACAAAACCTTTTCTAGTGTCTGACCAGTGTAGTTCGATTCAATGATTGCTTGACTCAAGCATCATCGCATTAACTACATCGTACTGAAGCTGAGAACAACGCCGTATCCAAAGATTCCAAAGGCATGCGATAGTCTAAGGATGTCTAAGGCACCAGCCCCTGCTGGTAAAGTTTGGGAGAGGAACTCCGCCAGCGCCTGTCGGTGGCCTGGTGCTCCCGGTGCTCCGACAGGCTCCCAGGTTGCCATGCCGAGCGCAGCACCAATGGACCAAGATCCGCACGCTGCAACACGCAGGACGCATACCACGAGCCTTCGACGCAACGGACGCAACGTCTCAAACATTTCGAAGGTAGCGACGTACCAGGCCGTACTCAAACCACAAGGGCAACCAAGTTCAGCCAGGTTCCATGAAGTTCAATTTGAGATGGGTTCATATGATTTCATATGGGGGTTCAAAGTTATATAAGTTATATAAGTTATGGTTCCCAAAACCTGCCAAAACTGCCATATAAAGTCCATATAAATTCATTGAAGTTCAACATAGTTCAACCAAACTGTGGCCGACCTTCTGGAGCTTTGGCCGCCAGCAGCTGCACCAGAGGATCCTCATGCGCCGGAAGGGAGCCACGACACTCCAGACTGAAGGCCCTGCCTTGGGCGAGTCGAATCACATGGACGCTGCACAGGGTCCAGGGACAGTTTCTTTAGAAATAACGATAAGAAACACTGATGATAACAGTTATTGATTAGTAACAATAAGAATTAACATAGACCCGGGCAAGCCGGCGGCGGAAGTTTCCCAAACATAAATGACCTATAGTTCAAAGACACCCTGTCCCGACCGTGTCCTTCCCTCGACACTCCACACCTCACACTGCACACTGCACTCTTCGCACTCCAAACTTCAAACTTCACACTCCACACTTCACACTCCACACTTCTCACTTCTCACTGCTTCCTTCACACTCCAAACCTCACACTTCACACTTCACACACACACTTCACACTTCACAGTCCACACTTCACACTTCACACTTCACAGTCCACACTTCACACTTCACACTTCACAGTCCACACTTCTCACTTCGCACTTCACACTTCACACTTCACACTCACACACTTTCACACTCCACATTCACACTTCTCACTGCTTCCTTCACACTCCAAACTTCACACTTCACACTTCACACTTCACTTCCACTTTCACACTCCAAACACACTTCTCACTTCGCACTTCACACTCCACACTCCAAACACTTCCACACTTCACACTTTCTTCACTTCTTCACTGCTTCCTTCCCACTCCAAACTTCACACTCCAAAACTCACACTTCACACTTCTCACTTCGCACTTCACACTCCACACTTCACTCACACTTCACACTTCACACTGCGCTCTTCGCACTCCACACTGCACAGTCCACACTTCACACTTCTCACTTCACACTTCTCACTTCTCACTGCTTCCTTCACACTCCAAACTTCACACTTCTCACTTCGCACTTCACACTCCACACTTCACAGTCCACACTTCACACTTCTCACTTCTCACTGCTTCCTTCCCACTCCAAACTTCACACTCCAAACTTCACACTTCACACTTCTCACTTCGCACTTCACACTTCTCACTGCTTCCTTCACACTCCAAACTTCACACTCCACTTCGCAACTTCACACTTCACACTTCTCACTTTGCACTTCACACTTCTCACTGCTTCCTTCACACTCCAAACCTCACACTTCACACTTCACACTCACTCTTCGCACTCCAAACTTAAACTTCACACTCCACACTTCACACTTCTCACTTCCCACTGCTTCCTTCACACTGTACACTTCACACTGCACTCTTCACACTCCACACTTCACACTGCACTCTTTGCACTCCAAACTTCACACTCCACACTTCACAGATCTTCACAGTCCACACTTCACACTTCTCACTTCTCACTGCTTCCTTCACACTCCAAACTTCACACTTCACACTTCACACTGCACTCTTCACGCCCCACATTTCACACTACACTCTTCACACTCCACAGTTCATCTCATCTGAGCTCTTCTCACCTTATCCCAGCTCATCTCTTCTCATTTCGTCCCTTCTCATATGTCATCTATTAAGCTTTCATTAGTCAATTCCCAGCACTACTACTAATCACTGTCGAACCCTTGATGCACCTACTCCAATACGATTTACGAAGTCCAGTTGCAAAAGACAATAGTATTGCGCATGCAGCCGCGGCACCAAGCAACCTTGACGCAGCCCCGCAGAGACTGAGTCGCAAAACACAATAGAACTACGCACAACGGCGTCGGAAATTGTAGCTCCAAAACCGGATCTCGACGCCAGAGCGAAAAAAAAGACGATTTTGAAGCACTTTTTAAAAGAATTTTTAAAAAGAAAATCACTGGCGCCAAAATGGAGAAAATCTGCTGACAAATCAATGTCGCAGCCTTCATGCAGCCACTCCAATACGATTTACGAAGTCCAGCTGCAAAAGACAATAGTATTATTCATGCAGCCGTGGCAAGAAGCAACCTTGACGCAGCCATTACAATGCGATCTGCAGAGACTGAGTTGCAAAGCACAATAGAACTACGCGCAACGGCGTCGGAAATTGTAGCTCCAAAACCGGATCTCGACGCCAAACGAAAAAAAGACGATTTTGAAGCACTTTTTAAAAGGATTTTTAGAAGGAAAAATCACTAGCGCCAAAATGGAGAAAATCTGCTGACAAATCACTGTCGCAGCCTTCATGCAGCCACTCCAATACGATTTACGAAGTCCAGCTGCAAAAGACAATAGTATTACGAATGCAGCCACAGCACGAAGCAACCTTGACGCAGCCATTACAATGCGATCTGCAGAGACTGAGTTGCAAAACACAATAGAACTACGCACAACGGCGTCGGAAATTGTAGCTCCAAAACCGGATCTCGACGCCAGAGCGAAAAAAAGACGATTTTGAAGCACTTTTTAAAAGAATTTTTAGAAGGAAATTCACTAGCGCCAAAATGAAGAAAATCTGCCAACAAATCACTGTGGCAGCCTTCATGCAGCCACTCCGATACGATTTACGAAGTCGAGCTGCAAAAGACAATAGTATTACCAATGCAGCCACAGCACGAAGGAACCTTGACGCAACCATTTACAGGGAGGGAACGATCCTAGACTTGCAAATCACAATGGAATTCCATCGGCAACTCATCCACCAGCACCACTTGCAATCCCATTTACAGTGAGGGAACGATCCTAGAGTTGCAAATCACAATGGAATTCCATCAGCAACTCATCCACCAGCACCACTTGCAACCCCATTTACAATGCGGGAACGATCCTACAGTTGCAAATCACAATGGAATTCTGTCGACCGCGCATGCACGAAAAACACTTGAAACCCCATTTACAATGCGGAACCGATCCGAGAATGATCCGACCATATCCGAGAATCCGACCAACCGAGACCGTCTCGCACCGTCGCACCGCAGAGGTAGATCATCGAGGTTCGGGGACGGACTTTGTATGGAAAAACATAGGGTTTCGTGACGTCGTGCATCTGCTATCTCTCAAAAACGCATTTCGTGCGAGACTTCCTTCAAAACTCCATCGGCAACTCCTCCACCAGCACCACTTGCAATGCCATTTACAGTGAAAAAACGATCCTAAAGTTGCAAACCACAATGCAATTCCATCAGCAACTCGTCCACCAGCAACACTTGCAACCCCATTTACGATGCGGGAACGATCCTACAGTTGCAAATCACAATGGAATTCTGTCGACCACACATGCACGAAAAACAGTTGACACCCCATTTACAATGCGGAACCGATCCGAGAATGATCCGAACATATCCGAGAATGATCCGACCACACACGAGACCGTCTCGCACCCGTCGCACCGCAGAGGTAGATCATCGAGGTTCGGGGACGCACTTTGTATGGAAAAACATAGGGGTTCGTGCATCTGCTATCTCTCAAAAACGCATTTCGTGCGAGACTTCCTTCAAAACTCCATCGGCAACTCATCCAGCAGCACCACTTGCAATCCCATTTGCATTGCGGGAACAATCCTACAGTTGCAAATCACAATGCCCTGACTAACTCTTTCCCTCACTAACTCTTTCTTTGACTAACTCTTTCCCTGATTCTTTCTCTAACTAACTCTTTCTCTCACTAACTCTTTCTTCTTTGACTAACTCTTTCCCTGATGAACTCTTTCTCTCACTAACTCTTTCTTTGACTAACTCTTTCCCTGATGAACTCTTTCTCTAACTAACTCTTTCTCTCACTAACTCTTTCTCTCACTAACTCTTTCTTTGACTAACTCTTTCCCTGATGAACTCTTTCTCTCACTAACTCTTTCTTTGACTAACTCTTTCCCTGATGAACTCTTTCTCTAACTAACTCTTTCTCTCACTAACTCTTTCTCTCACTAACTCTTTCTTTGACTAACTCTTTCTCTCACTAACTCTTTCTCTCACTAACTCTTTCTTTGACTAACTCTTTCCCTGATGAACTCTTTCTCTAAATAACTCTTTCTCTCACTAACTCTTTCTCTCACTAACTCTTTCTTTGACTAACTCTTTCCCTGATGAACTCTTTCTCTCACTATCTCTTTCTTTGACTAACTCTTTCCCTGATGAACTCTTTCTCTAACTAACTCTTTCTCTAACTAACTCTTTCTCTCACTAACTCTTTCTTTGACTAACTCTTTCCCTGATGAACTCTTTCTCTCACTAACTCTTTCTTTGACTAACTCTTTCCCTGATGAACTCTTTCTCTAACTAACTCTTTCTCTCACTAACTCTTTCTCTCACTAACTCTTTCTTTGACTAACTCTTTCCCTGATGAACTCTTTCTCTAACTAACTCTTTCTTTGACTAACTCTTTCCCTGATGAACTCTTTCTCTAACTAACTCTTTCTCTCACTAACTCTTTCTTTGACTAACTCTTTCCCTGACATTCTAAAAGTCCGTAACACGGAAGTTTCTCCCCCTAAACTTCCTTTGATGATTAGGAATAATGATAGTAACAATACATAACGATACAACGGTAACAATTAGTAACAATAATGATAAGGCCATGGATCAATACCTCTTTATGAATTACCATTGATAGGGGGATGAACAGCCATTTACCAGATTGGTTTATCTGTTTTTGATGTTTACCAGAGGTACAGGGATTTGACCTATCCCCACCATGATCATGATCATAATAAATAATGATAGAGATAAATAAGAACAATTATATACATAGACATAATAACAATAGTGTCAATTATACTAGTGGACAGTGGAGATGATACTTCATAATAATCAGATCATCGTTTAAAAAAGAAATGTTGATCATGTTTCACTGCATGCAAGAAATCTCATGCTACCTGCTTTCTGCCTAAGTAAAAAAAAAAAACACGCTGATGCTACAACCCAAGTGACTTGGTTTTCCCCACTCAGTTGCTGACGCACAACTGCAGGATACGCCTCAAGGCACTGAGCGTATCGATGGATGATCTTTCCATGCTGATACTGGGTTTAATATATGAGTATCCCAGTATCCCATATTATTGATTAAAATGACTTTAGTATATCATTGATATTTAATAGCATGGGATAGTGGGATACTCATCGATTTCAGTCGTTAATGATTGCAGTATCCCCTCTCTCTGGACGCGTCCGCACTTTTCTACCGTGCTCCTTGGCGATGGGATTGATAAAAAGCAATCTCGGCCAGCCAAAATTTACAGAGTCACTGGCAACCACAGCATGCTGTTGAAAGTGCCTGCCAACCTCAGACCGTCGAAGTAGCTCGAAGTAGCGTTGGCACTATATACAAAGCAATAGGTTGGCTGATAAGTATTATGATATCTTCAAGCCACCCAGTTCAATCACAAGACCAACAACAAATATCAGATTCGACATACTGTTTTGTCTGCACATAGAGTATCTCTAATTCCGATGGATTATCATGTTTCCCTATTCACATGGCTATTTATCATTTCTCACTGTATCCACCTATTTTCAGACAAACATCACGCCAAGACCCTTTACTGAGCTGTTCACTTCCTGGAGCAGGAGCACCCTCACCACACGCGCTCTTGCTCAGGCACATGCAGCTTGCTGGTCCATTGCCCGTGCATGGCGGCTTAGTTGCTGCAAGGGCTACTGCTTGCGGCCAGTTGAAAGATCTACCAAATTTTAGGAGCATCATATCCAGGACGGTGACTGTTCCAGAGTTCTAATCCCTTGTTCATACTGACTCGATGAAAAAACTGATTAGCAAGACTCCAGACTCTGGACATGCTGAAGATTTATGAAAGAAGGCCTTGCTGAATAAGATGTTTGCGGCCGAGCGTCAGCTTTCGATCTCTCAGTTTCAGGAAGGCTAGAGCACCACGCAGGGATGTTGTTGGTCTTAACCGTCAGCTGAGCTAGGGTTACATTCTCCTCCAACGCTGAAACATCACAGCACCCTAAGTAGGTGCCATCGGCAGCTGGGCAGCATGTACCTGCCAGCTTCAGATCCGCGCATCCTTTGTGAACTGCGCACTGGCTGTCAGTTGTGGCAGCTGCTGCAGCTGGAGCGGCCACTGGTGCTGCCACTGGGGCAGCGGCCACTGGGGCAGCCACTGGAGCAGCTGCAGCCACTGGGGCTACAGGGGGTGCAGGAACGCAACCACAGCAGGCAGAAGTATAGGATTGCCAGGTTCCCATAGGAAATGGACCCCAGGAACCGCACACTTGAGGACCCATGCAAATGCAAGATCCAGCACCGCCATTGCACGCTCCAATGCTGGCTCGGCTGTACTCCTTAGTCCACCCAAAATGTGCATTTACCTCAAGTTTCTTCGCAAATTTGCACACGGGTACATGAAAATGCAGAATCTTCTCAAACGCTGAGTTGCGGGAATGGTGTAGCACCAAGTAGGGGCATAGAACTCCTGCGTCTTCTGTTCCAGTTTGCCCACCTGCAAGGACCCATCAATGTTTAGCCACTGGTCACTTGTCCTTATGAAGCCCCTGACAACTACCAGCCTACCAGTACCAGCCACTCACATCGCCTTGTTCGTTTGCACGAGTTGCAGCCGAGCTACAGACAGCGCTGTCTGGAGCAATTCCACGTTCACTTCCTGGCTCCAAACTTCAGAGCTGGCTGTCATCTTAAAACAAGTTCGGGTGGTTCGGGTGGTCAAGGTGAACAGTTGCCATCAGTTGCCAATTTGCCCAAGACATTACGAAGCAGAGCATTGCAGCATGGCATTGAAAGGTCCAAGGTTCTGCAGCTTCTCGCTGTTCCAATTCTTCGATGGTCTCCAAGGAGTCTGCTTCACAGTTTTCTCCTCGAATGCATTGCTGTCACGCAACAAGTCAAATTCTCACAACATCACAACCTGAGGCGAGGACGCCCACGGGCAGCAAGGAAGACTGAATAAATGGTGGCAACTCTGCAAAGTGAAGCCATGCGATAACCTCAAGCAAAGTACCACATTCAAGATTTGTAGTGATGCATGTTCTTTCCGTTTTCTGTGAGAAGGTTTGCCTGCAAAGGTATGCCTGCACAATAACAAAGTCCAGCAGCAAGGAATGGAAAAGAGCCGATGGAAAGGCTTTGGCCGCAAGATTTTTTCGAACCCTCCAAACAGCTGCAGAAGGGACAGTGAAGTTCCTGGAAGCACAACTGGTCGAAATAGGGTGCGTCCCAAATCGCTTCATCATGTTGCCAACAAACATTGCCGTTTTGGGATGTTCTGGGGATATCTCCCATTTTCAAACACTCCCAATTTCAAGTCCACAGCTCTTGCGTAAAACAAAGCTGTGGCCCTGAGCAGCGTACAGTGAATATCCGCCGGAGTGTTGAAAGACCAATCTGCCTCGAAGTCATGAGGGAAGAGCAAGCGGAAAAAATTGTTCACAACGCCAAAACGTGCAGGCACCTTCCAGCAACACCGAAACGTCTGGAAGCATCCTGCCTGAGTGGCAGGCACATCTGAATGGATCTGAATGGAATCAATTATTTGGGTCGATCTGAAAATAGGGTACCTCAAAATCCACGGGCTAGTAAAACCTCGTTTTTCCCTGAAATTACTAATCCCTTCCCCTAATATCCTAATATTAAACCCTAGAAACCATGGTTTAGTAGAAAAAATCCACATCCTTGGGACTTTTTTATGTGTAGGGTCGGATGGATCGGGGGATGGGACGATAGCTCCATCTTCCACGTAAGAAAGCCAGTTTTTTGGACAGCCTGGTGCTGAGGCCGCACACTGCACAAAAACCAGCTGCTGCGCCGCAAACGCCTGGTGAAAGGCCTGGACCACCACGCTTTGTCATGGGGGGGAAAACCCCCCAGGCCAATGGGGGATATTTCAAACGAGACTTCACCGGATATTTCATGATGACATGCGTTTGCACAAAAATGACTGTGCTAATGAGGAAAATGAGCCTTAAGCCACTGGATTGCTCAGACAAACCCAAGTGATGGCACCTCCAAGGTAGCACCCGCCGCTGATAAATGAGGCACAGCGGTGGCTTTGCGACGTTTGCTCATGTTCGTTGACTGCAACGATGACAGAAGGATGTTGAGCATTTGCCAACTGCAACACAGTGTTGAGATGTGTTGAGCAAGTGTTTCGTTCAGCAATGACGTAAAAAGAAAAACGTTCCACAAGATGTACTCGTGTATGTCACACCCCTGTGGAGAAGCAATCGGACCACATTTATCTGTAAGAAGTGGCTTCTGCTGTCAGCGCAACCCTAGCTTTCAGGTTCTGTTCTGCCTTCATGTTTACTTTGATTCCAGCATCTGACTGCTGAGTAGCACTCTTCTGCGGCATCCAGAAATGCACCGATCAACTGGGGCTTTCAAAATTTGGGTGGCCATTGGAACACTTCTAGACCGAGCAAACCAGAGACACTCCTCACGCTCTGTTTCTTCTTGAAAAGTGCACGCAGCCACAGAATCCAAATAATCAAGGCAAGTGATTGGCAGGTCAGGCGCCATCAACTCAAAATGGCTTGGTGGGGTGGTCACTCCAGCCCATTCATCATTTCTTTGTAAATCTTTAAGTAATTACATGATGTCCAAACCTACAGGATGCGACAATGAAGCTCTTGGGCATGGAGGGCCTCGTCCTCTCGCGACCATTGCCGCTCTAGCACCCCACAACGGTTGGAACTACATGGCCCGACTCAGACAGTTGGGTAGCGGAAGCTCTCTCCAGCATAAATGGCCTGCACAAAGCAAGCTCTTGACTCATCAAACGCGAAAAAAGATGCCAAAGCCTGCCTTTGAGCCCAGCTCTTCCTCGATTCGGAGGAGCCTCATTTGATCCGGACACCAAGCCAATGCGGCAGTCTGAAGCCACATAGCTGGCTGGTCATCTTGAGGACTCAATTGATTCAACTAAGATGGTCGACATATGCCCATGGCCCATATGATTTCGGGACCCCAAACAACCAATTCAGAATGAAACTGCACTCTTTCTCGGGCTTCGACTGATTGTACTTGGCCAAACGCTCACTTCGGCAAGGCGCACCAGTCTTAATTTGACCTCCAGGACCAATGCTGTTTTCAGCTCCACCCTCTGGTGTTCTGATGGTTGCGACCCTCGCCTGTGCGGAGCCCCACAACCAAATCTGCAATGAAGGAGTCCTGGCACGTGCGGCATGCCGGCATGCACCAACACTCTAAATAGGCATGCAGCTAGGGGTGCCGATGGAGCCTCCGTCTCTCCAGAACGGTGGGAGACCATGACTCCCCAACCATTTTGCATAGACCTCATGGTCGGACATGGCAGCACAGTTGAACAAGGCACCACTCTCTGCAGGCTCTCTGGACTAAGCCTTCCACATGTTTGCAGCATCAATTGCTTCTGTGATTGATCCAATTTGATTCACCTCAAAGCTTCACATCCAGGAGCGAAACACACCAATGATCAGATGGTCAAACGATGCTTGCAACCCCTCGGATCACAGCCTTCAGGAGCAAAGCATTGCATGCCTTGGTCACAGCACTGGTGTAAGGGATGACAGCTGAAGGGGCCCTGTTGCTTGTGCTGTTCCGACCCCAACGTTTGTATCTCTGGTAGTAACTACTATTTGGCTATGGATTAAAACCCTGGAAAGTGGAATCCCTTGGCTTTTACATCAGAGTAGGTGGCTGGCTTTTCATGAAGTTCATCCTCCAGTCAAATGGGAAAATCATTAGTCCCGTTGTCAAATCATGACTGGATTCTTGATTAAACCCCAGTTCTCAGCTAAACCGCCATGTTTGCTGCTTCAAATCCCAGTGTTTGCTGCTTCACCCCCCATTTTTGTTGGTTAAAGCCCAGCTATTTTCGCTGGCGCAAACCTACGACCAGACCCCTGGGCTGTCGTACTCCAACTTCCAGGGCCTTCTCAATGCGCTTGGTGTTGGTCACCAGCCTCAAGCGGGCCCCAGGGCCCCATTTTCCCAGTTGGGTCAATGGGAGGATGCTGAAAAGCTGCTGAAAAGCTACCAATCCTCATCCTTTCGTAAGAAAAAATGAAGGTCCCCAGCTTGGACAGCCAGAAGGATCCATGAAGATCCCCCAGATTTTGAACGCCGTAGTGCCGGTAGTAAGGACTTGACAAATCATCACCAACAATCTGGACATCCTGGAGACAGCCAGGCTCTGAATCCAAAAGGATCACTATGGAGTGCTTTTCTATGCTTTTCAAAAGGGAAAATCTACAGGAAACCCTAGTTTTGACATACAACTATAGGCTTTGCATCAATTTCCTGCAAATGTTCCACAATTTCGTTTCTTGAAACCTCAACTGCAGCGTCCTTGCCACACTTTTTGTTGAACTCGGCATAGGCTGCCCAGTCATCCTGGTCGAAGGGGTCCTGCGTCATTTGTAGTCATGTTTCATCCCCACGCAGAAAAATAGACATAAAAATAACATGGGCCAAGAAGCAAACAACCTGCGGAAGCGTCCTCGATGGAGACGAAGGGATACTTGCTAAACCAGGCCTCTCAAGCAACGTTGGACCCTCCATGAAGGCTGAGCCTACAATAGAGATAAGAAGTCTACATACGCATTTAAAGTGTAGGTGTGTATGTGTACATATGTATATATATATACACAGATACTTATATACAAAATTGGATCATTGCCGCAAAAGTTGATGGCAAAACTCTTTCGCCTGGTAGTAGTCGGCCATCTCGCCTCAGGAGAATCTGTTGATCTGTTGGCACGTCTCGCATAGGACAAACAGTCAGACAAGTTTGGCATTTTAGGCAAGCACTTCCAGACTTCCAGTCTGCAGGCTTGCTATCAGGATTCTTAAAGTCCAAGTCGTACTTGCCTCCCTCCTTGCAAGAAGCTGACACACTGAATCACGCAACATCCTGTTCCAAAACTTGCAGAAACCTGGCCTCACTGAACTGACCTGTCAATTGAAACGGTGTTTCTGAGCAGTGCTCCAGCCCCAAAAATTGCAATGTTGCCTCGACCAATGCATATCCTTCAGTTCTATAACGTGCTAAAATCAAATCTGTCCAAATCACGGTCCTTTCATATCTTCCATTCGGTGTTGCCAGCCGATCATCGGTCCAAGAGACGGTCAAAAAATCACGGTTCAGCCTTCTGATCAAACCCCGACCCATCCATGTCTTATCATTTTTTCTCTCTCTTTCTGGCTCGCTGAGCCGCCCAGCCTTTCTGTCTAGGCACAGCCATCAAGGCTTGAAACAGCATCTAATTCTGGTCGTACACACGCCTTAGGCATGTCAAAAGCGACTCATGCATTGGCAACTCCAAGTGCTGTGCCAGCAGCTGTTGCCATGAGTGTATTCTGAAATCACTTGGACTTCAATTTCAAATTGGTACGAAAAAAATGCATGAACAAATGCCACGCCGAAGAACCCGAAGATGAGCCTTGCATCACGGAATGATTTCGGACTGGGAACACCTGCGGCAACCCCGAGGATTTCGCCAAGCAGGTTCCGGAATCCATTGGCACCACTCTTCACAGCCAGCCATCACAGGCAAGCTCTTGGCTTCAACACTCTGACAGTTTCTGACATGTTTCAATGCTCCATGGGGCACCCACTTGCACCAACTTGCGGCAGTAGTGTGGCTCTTTGATCGCAAGGTTTGTTCTCCCACTGTGTCTGGCTTTTCAACAATTTCACGTGCTGACTCTTTCTCCGTGACACCAGCCATTTGCCCCACGTTCCTGCCGCAAAACGCACAACCATCTGGATAGTGCCAAGCAAGCACAGGGACCCAGCTGCACCAGCTGGCACAACCTTCACTTCCAGCCACTGAAATGAAACTGTCTCCCCTGTAGTCTGTGCAGCCTTCAACTTCATGCTGCATGGGGATTGGGACCCAGGCACACAATGTATTCCAAGAGAATGCAAGGCGTGCCAAGGACAACAGGAGGATGGTGGGCAAGGCCTGCTTTGCCATGATGCCAGCGCTGCTTCGGCTTGGGCTTTCTATACTGCAGAAATATCATATGACATGCAGTCCACACGCTTCGTGGCAAGTTCCTTTGGATACAGCAAATAGATAGCAATCCGTCAACAAGAAATTTGGAGACTGAAGCAACAACACAAACAAACAATAAAAAAGACGATTCTTGAAGGCTCCAACGTAAAAGAAAAGCAAGGGCAATGAGCAAAATCATGAGAAACCATTCGTAGCTTTCTAGAACGAAGAGAGAGCCGAAGCAATGCTGTCAAGCCCCCAGCTGTCCTTGCAGAACTCGGACGCAGCGACATCCGTACCGATTTTCACCTGACGTATTTAGGTTTGCGTCAAGCCATTGGGGCAACCATGAACTCACAAAAGATGCCATCTTTAGTACTTAACCATCCACATTCGGGGTTGACAAAGCACCTCCCCAATTATAATGGGCAGCCCCCATTTAGGGGAAGCCCGGAATGAACAAATCCACTACATCACTCCACCGGTCGTGGCACCTTGTCCTTGTGCCCCGACTTCTCAATGGCATCCATGAGAACATCAAGAGCCTCAAGCCGCCATCTGGGCTCATCTGGGCTGTCAGCAGCTGGATGACCCCCAATGTTTTCTTAGCTGTTCCATACTTGTTGAGAAACCATTGGATTCTACATGGTGCACCCTATACTATACACCCTATACTGGATACTGGTCCTATCATTTCCATGTGGATTTGAAATTTGGGTACCGGTAGCCATTGCAATCCCATGTGCTCATCTATTGGGTAAATCGTTGGTAAATACCCCATTTTTTGAAGCCATCTGGTGCTCCAGAGCCTCGTTGTTGTCTTGCACAGATGGTGCAAATCCGCCCTGCCGATTGAAATTGCACAAATTACACAGGGACAATGCCTTGAAGATCTCATAGTTTGACACCAGGACCAGAGCACTGATTTTGGTGGATTTGGACACCACTTCGCACCCAATTTTCAGATTGTGACACTTCGCGAGCCTCATCTCCGACGTTGCACGCGTCCTTGGTTTCCAAACAAGAAACTGGAGGCACGTGGGTATCAAAGTCGACGTCGGCCACTAGGCCTGTCCGTACTTCTTCTTGATGCAGCTCTTCAACGAATGGTAAACCTGGCCGAGTTCGATCCCAACGAGTGGGAAAAACGCAACAAAACGGATCGGACCAAATTGCGCCAACCTCGCACCCAATGCACAGCGCTTCTTTGAAGGACTTGGCGCCCACTGGCAGAATCATGAACTCCTGCAGCAAGGTTCCCAGCAGAACTTCAGAACCTGTCGGACTGTCTACGTCGGACCTACGGTCGGACCTACGGTCTCCTGGCATGCCAAGCGATTACCCGCGTGGCTGCCACCATTGATGACGTTGAAGGAAGGCACCGGCATCACCTCGCAGGACTGGGATGATCTCTTAATGGTTAAGTTAATGGGTATTAACTATTGTATACTATTGTAACTATGGGATAATCCCCATAAGTTGGGACATCACCCCAAAAACTATGTTGAAAATTGTTGAAATATATATTCTTTGATAAGTCGAACTGCGTAACTGCACCCCCACATCTGCATCTTGGGCAATGCTGAGCAAATGCTGGGCACGCCGGCGTAGGAATCCGTGGGTCTGCCGGACAGGCATGAAAGGTACTGGTACAAAGGCCTCAAATCTCCAACGCAAAGCGAGGAGAAAATCTATGGGCTCTTGTCAACATTTGTCAACGGCCACTGCCAGATCTAGTGTATACACTTATAGAGAGATCTACTGTGTATCTCTTCCCTATATCATTCCCATATCACCCCTATAACATCCCAATAGCTCTGTACATATACATACGGATATACATCTATATAGATGTACACACAAAAAAAACATCTATAATCATACTGAAGTAGAGATTCTATCTCAGATGAGGTTTTCAAACATATTCCCAAGGAATATCCAAGGCTTGGACATCTCCATGGACGCTGCACCAGCTCGGCAAACAGCCATAGACACAGCAAGGATGGCATTGGCTCCAAGGCTGGACTGGCCAGATTTGTTTGGAGTGTGTTGATGGATAATGTGTATATGTAAATCTGTATATATATATATATGTACATATATGTGGATTAATATATATATAATTATATATATATATTTATACAAGTGGATTACGAATGTATACAAATAGAGACTCAGTGATGTGATATGTATACGTATACATATATATATAATATATATATATATACATACACAGAGATTGTGTACGTGTATAGATGTGTGTGTGTATGTATCATAAAATGAAAATTAATGGGTACGAGTAGATGTCGGAGCTAAGAAATTATTCAAGAAAGGGACAAGGTGACAAGTCAGTCCAAGGCATGTGTGTGTGTGTCGTCTCTCTTCTGCGCAAGAGTTGATATATCAATCAGCCAACGATTTGCCAAACTGTACGTTGATCATATCATCAAGCAGTCAGCCTGTCATTGAAATTCAGAGAAAAAAAGTCTTCGACGCCTGAAAAAATCCTCAATCCTCGACCCCTCAAGTGCCAATTCCCCCCTGAAAATTGATCCCCAGCGTTGCGGCCTTGGACCAACCCCAGTCGTTCTGCGTGCCGTCCAGCAGCTCGACCATCATCTTGTCGATTTCTTTCTGCTTTGTGACATCCATGCCAACCAGAGCTGGTGCGATCCTTTCGTTGACGTTCTGGACGGCCTGACCATGATCATGACATGAGTATCGCAGCTCCAAAGGGGAGAAGAATCAAGGACGGTGATAGAGAAAAAAATTAATGGCACGACGTCATCGTCATCGTCATCGTCATCATCATCATCATCATCATGCCCCTGGACACTACCATCCTAACATTTTGACATCATAAGACAGAAGGGACCTTCAGGACACCTTTTCCGAGCAATCTCTTCGGCTCTCCGTCTCGAAGCTCCAGGGCCTGGAGTCTCAACAAAGGCCAGGGCGCTTCCCCGGTCCCAACAAATATCTGCATGATATGTCTAAAATATGTAATGCACACATGTGTATGTACATGATAATATATATATATATACACGTATAATGCATATATATATATATATCATTCATTCATTCATTCATTCATTCATTCATTCATACATACATACATACATACATACATATATATATACTATATTATACATATATATATATATTATACATATATACATATATTATACATATATATATATTGTACATATCGACATATATTATACATATACACATATATATATTATACATATATGTATTATATATATTATACATATATATATATATATTATACATATATATATATATTATACATATATATATATATTATACATATATACATATTATATATATTATACATATATACATATTATATATATATAGATTATACATATAGAGATATTTTATACATATACATATATACATATATTATACATATAGACATATATTATAGATATTTACATATGATATATATATATATATATATCTATATTATACGTATATATATATATATTCATATTATACATATATATATATTATGCATATATATATATTATGCATATATATATATATTATACATATATATATATATACATATATATATTATACATATATATTTATTATACATATATATATATATTACATATATATGTATATATATATTATACATATATATATACATATATACATATACATATATATATACATATATACTATCCATATATATATATATATATACATTATACACATATATATATATATATATTATACATATATACATTATATATATATTATACAGATGTGCATTATATATATATGCATATTCGTATTCGTATGACATATTATGCAAGTTCATAAACACGCAAGCAAACAAACAAATCAACCAACCAACCAACAAACGAACAGAGAGTAAAATGTGCAAAAAGATGCAAAAAGACATACCCCTTGAGATGGGATGTTCAGGCTCCAGACTCGAAAATGGAAATGGCCTCGTAAATGCCAGTGGATGCTCCGCTGGGGACAGCTGCACGGAAGAGGTGATCCTCGGAGTCGCCAAACCGAGGCTCAAAGTGTCCGAGCTTTCGAAGCAAATTCAACGAATGGAAGAAATTTTGGACGTCGACGTCAGATACGTCAAGTCTATTCAATCTATTCATGAAAAAAACCTTTTTTAGATCCATCTACCACATCGTAGCATGTGTTTCATATCTTTTTGGCACTAAACGTTCTTCGAAATGAGCTGAGGAAAGCACATTGGTCACGAGGTCAACCTCAGTGGGACCAGCAAACACCATCATGATCATAGTATGTCGTCGTCATCATGATCATCATCGTCCATGATTATCATCGTCAGCATCGTCATTATGATGTGTCATTTTTTGGCGGCCCGGGCCTCTACGGTGGGGTTGCCTCGAGAATCGAAGATCTCACGTGCCTGAAATGCCAGGAAGCATTACTCAGCAGTGTCAGATCACACGAGAAAGCAAAACAGCATCTTCACTTCCAGGGTGCACTGAACCATCAGTAGCAATGCAAATCCACGAAAGGAAAACCCAAAAGAACGTGTTCTCGCAAAAGAAATAAGGTGGAATCACAGCTTGGTAACATAAATTCAATGCAGCGGATTCATGTGTAGATAGAAATAGATACAGTAAACCTGAATTGTCATGAATTGTCATGAATATATTCACTCTATACATTTACAGATTGTTCTCACAAAAATAACATCTTCAAAAATAATGTTCACACATAAATGTCATGAGTCATGTATTTTTCGGAGTGCCTTGATGCTCTGAATCTTGGCTGGTGGTGGAATGACGCCATCCACCTGGCAAATGGGCACATGCAAAGCCGCATGTGAACAAACAAAAGATCTGCAATCTGGTCGCAAAGCCCAAAATGTTGAGCCATTCCACCGTGACACCATATCATCGTGAGATTTTCTCTTCGAACCATTTCCAAACATCCAGCACACACAACCCAGCTGTGTCGCCTGTGACATGTGGACGGCCAAATCCACCAAGCGGTTAGAGTAGCCCCACTCATTGTCCTGGGGTGATGATCAAGATCAATATGAACCCTTTAGATCCATGAAGATGGGATGAGTCCGTTTATTGCTACCCTATGAACTTGGACAAACCGTTTGACAAACCGACAAACCCATACCTTGCTACTGATCTCTAAGACTGCGGCATACCAGGAGACCAACTTCACAAACTTGTCGTTCAAGGCGATGCAGGCCGTCTTGTCCTGTGGCTGACGGCCATGGTTCGAAATTAGGTACCGTGTCTGGAGTAATTTTTGAAGCACAGAACATCATATACTACGAACAATGACAACTAATTTAGTTTGTTGATGTTTGAACATGAATGCACCCTCACTCTTTCGGTCCAGCTTACATTCATTCCCCACTTTTGTGTCAGGCAAGAGATCTGTGATTTGCAGAATCTAAGCCAGGCACGAAAATCGAAGAGTAGGCGCAGGTGACAAAGTCAGTTGACACGACCTGCAGTTTGAATTTTTGTCAACTGAAACAGGAGCGACAGCATACGCAACTCTGCAGAGTTTGATGCTTCTCAAAAATGGGGGAACCCCAAAGAAATGGAAAAAAACAACACGTCAACATCAAAATATAGGACCTTGGTGGGTTTTGTAGGTCCCCCAGTCTTTGAGAACCATGTATAAACATCCATCGACAAGGCATTAGGAGCTGGTCCTCCTGATCCGTGAAGCCTAGGATGCCTTTCATTGGGCCTGCAAGCTGCAGAACTCACCAAGAGACATGGGCATGGGATATTAGGGGTCAATCTTATCCCAAAAAAATGAAAAAATGAAGCCATTTGGAGACTTCATCATTTTCAACGTCTAAAAGCATGTTGTTAAATGTACATGTATGTGTATATCATGTATGTATGTATGTATGTATGTCTGTCTGTCTGTCTGTCCGTCCGTCCGTCCGTCCGTCTGTCCGTCTGTCCGTCTGTCCGTCTGTCCGTCCGTCTGTCCGTCTGTCCGTCTGTCCGTCCGTCTGTCCGTCTGTCCGTCTGTCCGTCTGTCCGTCTGTCCGTCTGTCCGTCTGTCCGTCTGTCCGTCTGTCCGTCTGTCCGTCTGTCCGTCCGTCCGTCGGTCCGTCCGTCCGTCCGTCTGTCTGTAGGTATGTAGGTATGTAGGTATGTAGGTATGTAGGTAGGTAGGTATGTAGGTATGTAGGTATGTAGGTATGTAGGTATGCAGGTATGTAGGTATGTATGCATGCATGCATGCATGTATGTATGTCTGTATGTATGTAATGTTATATACATGGTTTTGTTGAGACATCGTTTATATACAGTATTGTCTTCAACTGTGATCCGCATATACGGTCTTCCAATTGCATGTCAGGCCTTCAGCAGCCTTCTTAATCGCACTGGTGATGTCGTCCATGGTGGCAGACTTCTCCAGACGGCATGTCAAATCCACCACGGACACATCAGGGGTGGGCACTCGGAAGGCCATCCCCGTCAGCTTGCCGTTCATCGTTGGGATCACCTTGCCAACAGCCTTGGCAGCTCCGGTGGAAGATGGGATGATGTTCTCCGATGCGCAACGTCCACCGCGCCAATCCTGGCCGCAGTCGCAGTCGCAGTTCTGCTTTACTGATTTTACAAACGAGCCACGAAGAAAAGGACAGCTTTACTGATTCAAACACTTTGCCCAAGACGAAAAATTGTACTATCTTCATCCCCAACTCATTTCTAGGGGCCAGCAACAATTGTTTGGTCACAAAAACGGCGTTCCTTTCTCCATAAACATCCCCTTTACGGTGCATTGCCATGATTCTTAACAACCACAATAACATAGACCCGGGCAAGCCGGCGGCGGAAGTTTCCCAAAAATAAATGACCTATAGTTCAAAGACAACCTGTCCCGACCGTGTCCTTCCCTCGACAACCGTTTTTTTTCAGCGAGAGACGAAGCAAAGTCTTCACACTCCACACTCCACACTTCACACTGCGCTCTTCGCACTCCAAACTTCAAACTTCACACTCCATGCACACTTCACACTTCACACTCCACACTTCACACTTCACACTCCACACTTCACACTTCACAGTCCACACTTCACACTTCTCACTTCTCACTGCTTCCTTCACACTCCAAACCTCACACTTCACACTTCACACTTCACACTTCACACTTCACACTGCGCTCTTCGCACTCCAAACTTAAAGTTCACACTCCACACTTCACACTTCACATTCCACGCTTCACACTTCTCACTTCCCACTGCTTCCTTCACACTTCACACTTCACACTGCACTCTTCACGCCCCACACTTCACACTGCTCTAAACCTATGTGCAACAGAAAAACACTAGTGCCAAAATGGAGAAAATCTGCTAACCAGTCCGTGTCGCAACTTTCATGCAGCCACTCCAAGACGATTTCCGAGATCCAGCTGCAAAAGACAATAGTATTACGAATGCAGCCACAGCACGAAGCAACCTTGACGCAGCCATTACATTGCGATCTGCAGAGACTGAGTTGCAAAACACAATAGAACTACGCGCAACGGCGTCGGAAATTGCAGCTCCAAAACCGGATCTCGACGCCAGAGCGAAAAAAAGACGATTTTGAAGCACTTTTTAAAAGGATTTTTAGAAGGAAAATCACTAGCCCCAAAATAGAGAAAATCTGATGACAAATCACTGTCGCAGCCTTCATGCAGCCACTCCAATACGATTTACGAAGTCCAGCTCCAAAAGACAATAGTATTCCCAATGCAGCCACAGCACGAAGCAACCTTGACACAGCCATTTACACTGCGGGAACGATCCTACAGTTGCAAAGCACAATGGAATTCCATCGGCAACTCATCCACCAGCAACACTTGCAATCCCATTTACATTGCGGGAACGAGCCTAGAGTTGCAAATCACAATGGAATTCCATCGGCAACTCATCCACCAGCACCACTTGCAATCCCATTTACATTGCGGGAACGATCCTACAGTTGCAAATCACAATGGAATTCCATCAGCAACTCATCCACCAGCACCACTTGCAACCCCATTTACAATGCGGGAACGATCCTACAGTTGCAAATCACAATGGAATTCTGTCGACCGCACATGCACGAAAAACAGTTGAAACCCCATTTACAATGCGGAACCAATCCGAGCATGATCCGAGCATGATCCGACCACACACGAGACCGTCTCGCAACCGTCGCACCGCAGAGGTAGATCATCGAGGTTCGGGGACGGACTTTGTATGGAAAAACATAGGGTTTCGTGCATCTGCTATCTCTCAAAAACGCATTTTGTGCGAGACTTCCTCCAAAACTCTATCGGCAACTCCTCCACCAGCACCACTTGCAATCCCATTTACAGTGAGGGAACGATCCTAGAGTTGCAAATCACAATGGAATTCTATCAGCACCTCATCCACCAGCACCACTTGCAACCCCATTTACAATGCGGGAACGATCCTACAGTTGCAAATCACAATGGAATTCCGTCGACCGCACATGCACGAAAAACAGGTGACACCCCATTTACAATGCGGAACCGATCCGAGCATGATCCGCCCATGATCCGAGCATGATCCGACCACACACGAGACCGTCTCGCACCCGTCGCACAGCAGAGGTAGATCATCGAGGTTCGGGGACGCACTTTGTATGGAAAAACATAGGGTTTCGTGCATCTGCTATCTCTCAAAAACGCATTTCGTGCGAGACTTCCTCAAAACTCCATCGGCAACTCCTCCACCAGCACCACTTGCAATCCCATTTACAGTGAGGGAACGATCCTAGAGTTGCAAATCACAATGGAATTCCATCGGCAACTCCTCCACCAGCACCACTTGCAATCCCATTTACAGTGAGGGAACGATCCTAGAGTTGCAAATCACAATGGAATTCCATCGGCAACTCCTCCACCAGCGCCACTTGCAACCCCATTTACAATGCGGGAACGATCCTAGAGTTGCAAATCACAATGGAATTCCATCGGCAACTCCTCCACCAGCGCCACTTGCAACCCCATTTACAATGCGGGAACGATCCTACAGTTGCAAATCACAATGGAATTCTGTCGACCGCACATGCACGAAAAACAGTTGAAACCCCATTTACAATGCGGAACCGATCCGAGCATGATCCGAGACCGATCCGACCATGATCCGACCACACACGAGACCTTCTCGCAACCGTCGCACCGCAGAGGTAGATCATCGAGGTTCGGGGACGGACTTTGTATGGAAAAACATAGGGTTTCGTGCATCTGCTATCTCTCAAAAACGCATTTCGTGCGAGACTTTCTCCAAAACTCCATCGGCAACTCCTCCACCAGCACCACTTGCAATGCCATTTACAGTGAGGGAACAATTTCTTTGCTAACTCTTTCTGTGACTAACTCTTTTCCTCACCAACTCTTTCTTTGACTACCTTGTTTCTTTGCTAACTCTTTCTTTGACTACCTCATATATCCTGACTAACTCTTTCTTTGACTACCTCATATATCCTGACTAACTCTTTCTTTGACTAACTCTTTCCCTCACTAACTCTTTCTTTGACTAACTCTTCCCCTCACTAACTCTTTCTTTGACTAACTCTTTCCCTGACTAACTGTTTCTTTGCTAACTCTTTCTTTGACTAACTCTTTCCCTCACTAACTCTTTCTTTGACTAACTCTTTCCCTGACTAACTGTTTCTTTGCTAACTCTTTCTTTGACTAACTCTTTCCCTCACTAACTCTTTCTTTGACTAACTCTTTCCCTGACTAACTGTTTCTTTGACTATAACTCTTTCTTTGACTAACTCTTTCCCTGACGAACTCTTTCTTTGCTAACTCTTTCTGTGACTAACTCTTTCCCTCACTAACTCTTTCTTTGACTAACTCTTTCCCTGACTAACTGTTTCTTTGCTAACTCTTTCTTTGACTAACTCTTTCCCTGACTAACTCTTGCTTTGACTAACTCTTTCCCTGACTAACTGTTTCTTTGACTAACTCTTTCCCTGACTTTCCCTCACTAACTCTTTCTTTGACTAACTCTTTCCCTGACTAACTCTTTCTTTGACTAACTCTTTCCCTGACTAACTGTTTCTTTGCTAACTCTTTCTTTGACTAACTCTTTCCCTGACATTCTAAAAGTCCGTAACACGGAAGTTTCTCCCCCTAAACTTCCTTTGATGAGGAAATCCACGGAAATCTCGGCAAAACCAAGAACTGTTCAGGCAGTCTCCCCAAATTTCAAAACTCTCACCAATCTCTAACAAGCACCAAAAAAAATCTGTTGCGCTCCTTCCCGCCGCGAGACGGACCGTCAACGGTCAGCTGCGTTGCGGTCATGGCATGGACAGTGGTCATCAAGCCCTGGCTCTGGGAATTTCATGGCAATGTTTGGACCCGGCATTGGCAACTCTTGGAGGAAACGGTAAGATATGTCAGATATGAAAAGTTTCCTCCGTTGTCGAAAAAGATCCACTGAGTTGCCATTCAGGTTTACCCTGTGGGACAAACTTGCAAAACCGGCAAAACCCAGCTATGTGCGACAAACCCATGTATTCCCAGCTTGAAACATCCATCCACAAACCCACAACCCTCACAAGATCACTGTACTTTCCTCATTGCAAGAACTGGCCTCGACAATGCCAAAGCTGTCGTTGATGACCTGAACCAAGATCTAGTTCGAGTACACAAGCTTCATGCAAACAAGCAGAAAGCATTTGGATCATCATATAAATATATGTCTCTATGTTTATATATATATGTATGTATGTATGTATGTATGTATGTATGTATGTATGTATGTATGTATATACTAGATGAGAAGTATCTTCTTGACACAAAACCACCAGATGTAAAGCTTCTGATGACAACAAGCAGCATGGATTTTCCGCTTGCCTTCGCCAGCGGAGCCAGGCAGTTGGTGGTGCAAGACGCGTTGGAGACCACAGTGAGATCCTCAGTGGACAGATTGATAAACCAGTTCCTATCCATTTAGCACCCCAGCTTTCCCAGCCTTGGTGTACTTCTCCTGGTTGACTCCCATCACAAACATCGGAGTACTGTCCTGGCGCTAGCTGCAGCTTGCTGCAGCTCCCCGGGGTTTTTTGGCATGTACTCAGCTCAACTGTCCTTGGGTGGAGCAGAGATGATGACTTTCTTGCATCCACCCTGCAAGTGCTTGGATGCTTTCTCCTGCAGCTGCGCTATGGGGTCAAAAGGTTCAAGATCCTGGAAAGGACACATGGACTTGTCATTCAGAGCAAACGATTCTATTGTGGGCTATTTCATTTTGATGTATGCCAATGCTACAATTGATTCAATAAAACAAATAGAGTGAATAAAAATCAATAAAATAAACAAAATATATAAATGAAATCAATAAAATCAATATAATAAACAAAATAAATGAAATAAATAAAATGAATCAAGTAAAATACATAAAATTCATAAAAATAAATAAAATATATAAAAATAAATAAATAAATAAATATCAATAGAATCAATAAAGTAAACATAATCCATAAAATCGATACAATAAATAAATAAATATTTAAAAAGTTAAAAGAATAAAATACATTTAAAAAAATAAATAAACAAAATAAACTCAATAAAATCAATAAAATAAATTTAAAACTGTAAAATGAATAAAAAACATAAATAAGATAACTCAGAATTATAAAGTAAATAAAATAAACACGACTTTAGATAACTAGAATAACATAAAATAATGTAAAATAACCTAAAATAAAATGTAATACGATGAAACAAACTAATCTAAACTATAAAAAAAATCGAAAAAAATATAAAATTTATAAAATGAAAAAAAATAGAATACAAAAACAAACAAGTACATAAACAAAATGTGCTAAACCCGCCCCGTCCTTGTCGCAGAACACGCCGGTGGATTCGCAGACGTACATGGCCCCCACTTGGCCCCAAGGGATTTGTGCTGGATCCTTCTCGTGGAAGACCCGGACCTTCATTCCATTGACCACCAAATACTCCGCGGTGCCCTCCTGGAGAAAATTAAAAAAAAATTGGAAAGATAAACCATCAATCAGGGGATGACCATCCCCCAATACGGCTGTGTATCTATGTAATTCTATGTATATTACTGTATTTACATATTTATATAAATACATGATCCAATTTTGACCATGAAACATGTGATCCCGGTTGATGACCATACTTTGTCCAATTTCAAATGGGATAGCGGCTTGAGACTGCATGTTCGCCTTCTTGGTGGTGACTGTGCCCTTGAACCTCTTGTGCACGGAATCGTACTTGAGAAGGTACTGCATGTAGTCCAAATCCATGAAGGGATCATTAACTGCAACCATTGAAACCTCGATATCGCATGGCAGCCAAAAATACAGAATTACAGATGTTATGCGTGCATCTTGGAAACCTACATGCAATGACATGCACTGATGATATGCAATGTGACATGCCAAAATTGTGTGGCGAATTTGTTAGGCAACAGTCGGACTGACTGGATGTGTGTTTGCCAGGAAACACTTTGATTCTCTACGGCTGCGCGAAAAACCAGGCGCCCAATTCGGCCGAAACCGTTGATTCCCATTGTCGTCATGGCTACCTCAGGACTTCAAGTGATTTCACATGTTGGAATGCTGGATGCATCAAACAACTATGCTGCCAGGGCACGAAAGAAGTTCTGCTACGCCTGAAAACCTAGTTGCGCGGTATTTGGGCCGAAGCCACCTTTTGCTCGAGCCGAAAAACGAGTCATGGGCAATGGAATTTGCCGCAACCGAACATGAATTCAACTGAAATGATGACAATTCTTGAAGTCGCCAAATTGCTATGATTTAATGGTGCAACAAACTAAACGTTGACACATGGACAAATTGTGAGTTGTCAACTGTTCATGATTTAATTTTGATTTCGATACCTGTATGATATGTTCTTGACTATGCCAACCAGAAAAACTGCATAATGTAAACCTGCGGAATGGTTTGTTTTTTCCAAGTCATTCTAAAAACCACGCAATTTTATTGTATTTGGCCGAAAGTCGCACGACCCCTAAGCCCTAAGCAAGTGCAAACACATTGAAATGTATTGCAATTTTTACGTACATGTTGGCAGGGGAGCGCATTCAAACCCATTTGTTCCAATCTAGTTGCAGAAAAACCGGCCAATGCCTTCATCAAATGCGGATGTGAAAGCAGTCCAAATTCATTATTTTGTAGGGTTTGGATTTTGACGGTCACACTGCTTGCAAACTTCGCACAATGGGTCTGAAAAAATGCCGGGAACGCAATGTCGTTCATTATGTTTTACTTTGGTTCGGGCACCTGCCTCTATCAATGTTTTGGCACACGTCCAATGTTGTCCTCGATGTTGTAAGTGATGTTGTGAATTTCTCGTTTTTTTTTTCCACGTAAATTTTGATGTTTTAAATTTGGCGTTTTTTTTTTCTCACGTAAATTTTGATGTTGTAAATTTGGCGGTTTTTTTTTTCTCACGTAAATTTTGATGTTTTAAATTTGGCGTTTTTTTTTCTCACGTAAATTTTGATGTTGTAAATTTGGCGTTTTTTTTCTCACGTAAATTTTGATGTTGTAAATTTGGCGTTTTTTTTTCTCGCGTAAATTTTGATGTTGTAAATTTGGCGTTTTTTTTTTTTCTCACGTAAATTTTGATGTTGTAAATTTGGCGTTTTTTTTGCTCATGTAAATTTTGGTGTTGCAAATTTGGCGTGTTTTTTCTCATGTAAATATTGATGTTGTAAATTTGGCATATGTTTTTCTGATGTAAATTTTGGTGTTGTAAATTTGGTGTTTTTTTCCTCACGTAAATTTTGTTGTTGTAAATTTGGCGTTTTTTCCCGACGTAATTTTTTATGCTGTAAATTTGGCATTTTTGATTCATTATGATTATGAAGTTTTGATTCAGTATTCTGATAAGTGATAAGGTAGGTTAAAGTATGTGTTTTTGTCAGCCCACCAGTTGAAAGGTTATTAAGTTATCAATAAGTTATCCAGTTATCCATGTCAATGATGATAAAATTACATGTTTAAAAACTAAGTTCAAGTTAAGTTCAAAAATATAGAAAAATATTTTAAAAAAACATTGTAAATTTCTGGTACATCCGAACGGTTCAGAACGGTTCAGGCGTATCAGTTTCTGATACATCCGAACGGTTCAGAACGGTTCAGGCGTCTCCGAACTATCCCGAACTATCCCGAACTATTCCGAACTAATCCGAACTCAGGCCTCCGATACATCCGAACGGTTCAGGCGTATCAGGTTTTTGCCTTAGATTCTAAGCTTAAAAGTGGGCAATTTTTACAACATAACAAGTTGAAGATGCATGACTTGTAAACAAGTAAAGGTTTTAAGCTATGAGGTTTTAAGTTAATTAGTTAATTACAAATTATAAGAGGAAGAAAAGTTGTAAGACAAGTGATGTCAGTTGCAAGTTGTGAGTTGTAAATTGCCATAGGTCAAGGTACTTCAAGTAAAACTTCGGTGAAGAAAAGCATGTCTGAAAGTAACTTAGGCTGTGACACAAGTCGTGGCAGAATGTTTTCCCAAAGAACGGGGCTGGAGGAAACTTAGGCTAAATTTCACAATCTTCTGAAAAGTATATGTCACACCCAAACCCGTCTAAGGCAGGCAATCTTGTCACGTGAGCGGTCAGTGGTCCTCTGGGATCCATCCTGGGGGCAAGGATGAGGAAAACGAAGTGACACCTGAACCGTTCTGAACCGTTCGGATGTATTTCATATAGTTCGGGATAGTTCGGGATAGTTCGGGACTGTGCCCATGTTAGGCGTTGGCCTCTATAATTTGCCTGTGTGTCACCATAATTTGCCTGTGTGTCACCACACATTTGCCCATATTTTTTTTTCCCCCCAAACTCCTTTTTGCTGCGCGTCAGTGTTCGTGGGTTAAGGCGGCAGCCGGCTGGGGACCGGGGGGTCTTCCCAGCGCGCGTCAGCAAGTAGGGTGGGGAGGGAAGGGGGGGGCCGTCCATCGCCTCTTCTCCGTGGAGGGGTAGCTCCATGAGGCTGGCGGCGTGAGCCTCGAATTTTACCTGGTTTCAAAACGCATACAACCCACATACACACATACAGACATAGACATGCATGCATGCATACATCCTGTTATATCTTTGCTTTATTGATCGGACCTGCCTTTCTCGCAGGTGAGTCTTTGTCTTGTTACCTGCCGTTACCTACCAATTTTACTTGCCACAGCCTACCAGGATCTACCAGGTTTAAGGAAACAAATTAGTTCATCATTTATTCAGCATTATGTATTATGCAACACTTACACGCAGGAAGTGACGATGTGACAACGCAACCATGTACCAATGTGTGACAGTGACTTTTACACAATGGAAGAACCACAGCCACAAGCACGGTTATCACCAAGAACCGAACAACGAGAACAAGAACTGGAAAAACGAAGAAGAAGAAGAAGAAGAAGAGCAACAACAACAACAACAACAACAACAACAACAACAACAACCACGAGGACGACGACGACGACGACGACGACGACGACGACAACGGCAAAACCAACCAATGAAGGGCCAATGAAGGGACAAAAACAAGTTAAACACACCCACCAGATTCAATGCCAGCTGAGTTTCAAAAAACAAACCAAAACCCAAACTGTGAAATCAGGAGTGTGACAATACAAAAAAGAATTGACCCATCTCAACATCAAAAAAATCATTGCAATAACGACATGAACAAAAATGGGCGCGCATAGTAAATCATGAATCATGACTCATGACGCAAAAATCACAGGAAACAAAAAATACAACTCACAATGTCAGTCATGACTTGAAGCAAGAAAAGTTTGGGGTTGATAACATCAATCATGACATGAACAAGACTAAAAGTGGCGTTTACAAGATCCAAATTTATGTAAGAAAAAAGAATTTGGCTTTTGTACAGCGTCAAAATGTACGTTAGGAAAAAAATTGGCGTTTACAACGTCAAAATTTACGTAAGACAAAAAAAATCGGCGTTTACAACGTCAAAATTTACGTAAGACAAAAAAAATCGGCGTTTACAACGTCAAAATTTACGTAAGACAAAAAAAAACGGCGTTTACAACGTCAAAATTTACGTAAGAAAAAAAAATCGGCGTTTACAACGTCAAAATTTACGTAAGAAAAAAAAATTGGGGTTTACAACGTCACCGACAACGTCAACCAGAACGGTACACGTCAGCCGAAACACAGAGGGGCAATTATAGAGGAAGGTGCCTGAACCAAGCTTTACTTTTGAAACACAACCTCAAAGCACATACTTGTTTTTGCCAACGGCGCCATTTACGACCCAATGGCAAAATGCAAATTTCATGTTGTTGTGATGAAGACGCTACGCCACATGTGGGTTGGGTGGGGGTGGGGTGGGGCAGTGATAACGTTCCTGTTGATGCTACGCAACTCACAGCTCTACGCAGCAACCGCAGCGGACAAGGTACGCAACATGTGATGGAAATGCTACGCCACATGTGGGTTGGGTGGGGATGGGGTGGGGCACTGATAACGTTCCTGTTGATGCTACGCAACTCACAGCTCTACGCCGCAACGGCAAGGGACAAGGTACGCAACATGTGATGAAGACGCTACGCCACATGTGGGTTGGGTGGGGGTGGGGTGGGGCACTGATAACGTTCCTGTTGATGCTACGCAACTCACAGCTCTACGCAGCAACCGCAGCGGACAAGGTACGCAACATGTGATGAAAATGCTACGCCACATGTGGGTTGGGTGGGGATGGGGTGGGGCACTGATAACTTTCCTGTTGATGCTACGCAATTCAACTGTTGGATGCCTCTTGGAAGATTCTCAAAAAATTGTTGTTTCCAATTTGCGAACTCGCGGGAAGTTAGATCGCCGTGTCGACCAGCGCTTGCTGAACCAGATTAAAGCCTTCATGTACAAACACAACTCAGGTAATAACCTGTGGAAGGAACTGGGAATGCTGGCCAAGAAGAGTCGACGCTGAACAACTTGCAAGGGTGAGTTGAAAAATGATTTATGCTGAATGACTGGTGGAACCGACAACCGATGTGACTGAATCTGGCCAACAGAAGAAAAAAAACAATATTTTTATTTTTTCACCGCACATCCAATTTCTCAACTGATCAACGGCTTCACTGCAAGCAGATTCACGCCTTGCCTTTTTTAAACCTCATCGGGGGACTTCAAGTCTTGGCCTCATAGCCCACTATCTCACGAACGGTGGGCAAGGCTGTACTGTACGCCAGGAAATATCTGTGAAACCTGAATTTATGGAACTTATGACTGACCTTGGTGAAAGAGATCGTGGATATTTTCCAGGATCTGGTTGATCTGCCTCTGGCAGTATGTATCAAGATCTCTAAAGGTCAGTCGGGTTTGTTCAATTCGATTCTCCCAATTGCGGTTGGTGAAGCTGTGGGTCTCCAGGGAATCGCCGACGTCGTCGGTAGTTATGACTGCTGCTCGTACAAGTTGCTGGAGTGCCACAACTCGTTGCAGGGTCTGAAGTTGGGCCACGAGTTGATGATCCGCAGGATCCATGGGTGGTGGGTGGGCCAGAGCAGCCAGAGAACGCAAAAGCGCTTCCCACCCTCCTCACCCTTGAGCAAAGTCTCAACGAGGGTGTGAATCACTTTATTCACGATCAAAACATTCAAGCAATGAGAAATTGAATGCAAGCTTTGATTACGTACACTCCATCAAAGTCTGCTAAAAAGAATAAACGTTTGTTGACTACGCCAACTGCCCTCATTATTTCTTCACCGCACATCCAATTTCTCAACTGATCAACGGCTTCACTGCAAGCAGATTCACGCCTTGCCTTTTTTAAACCTCATCGGGGGACTTCAAGTCTTGGCCTCATAGCCCACCATCTCACTCCCCCTTCTCAAGTGGGGTATGAGAGCATCTGGATCTGGCACGTCCCAAAATGCCAGCTAAATCCTCTACCTTGGATTCTAACTGTGGCGGCAACATGGTATGTTCTCGTAACCTTGAAGGATGGTCGGCTACGTTGGCTTCCGTAGGCACACGCGCGTACCACGCCAACGAACTGCGCGCTTCTTCACGCAGTGCAATCTCATGCGCTTCTCGCCCCCTTTCAAGATCTGCTTCCCTTCTCCCCCTTTTTTGCAGCGCAAAAGGATCCAGAGTGATCATAGCGAACACGTGCAAACTAGAGTGAACCTCGAGCTGGCCAGCGGTTGACAAACCAATTACCAACTATTCTCTCTATTGCACAAACTGCCAGGAATTGACAAGACATACAGACCCTGGACTCCATCCAGAGGACAGGAAACGGATCCCTTTCACAGCACTCAATAGAGGACCTCTGAGAATGCTCCAGCCATTCTTGTCCTTCTAATAGATACGGCGGTACTGCTGCTTGCCGTCTCTCAGCATGCCGAGTCCATTCGGGGCCCACAGGGCCGTAATGGCTGAAACCTGGTCGCCACGATAAGGAGTGGGTGAAAGCGTTCGTAAAACGCCACTGCCTGGGTCCCTCGTGACTATCCCAGTTCTCTGACTGGGAGTTGAAATACCCATCGGGGCAGCGGGACGCTGTTCACCTGGACGTTCTGGGCAATAAGCCATGAACAAAGAATCCGGTAACGTTGGCGGCGGGGGCAGCCCCGCACCTACTCCCGCAGGCATTGGATGTCCACTGGCAGGTGCTGCAGGCATTGGGTGTCCACTGACAGGTCCCGCAGGCATTGGGTATCCACTGGCAGGTGCCGCAGCAATGTCATAGATCTCAGGTGTGTCCCTATGGATCCCTTCCGGTGTCCCCATCACACGGACAAGCTCCTTGAGGTGTCGGCTGACTTCCTCAAAACCGCCCTGAAGACACTGTTCAAGCCTTTCACCCTGAGTCTTGATCTCTTCCCGAACAGCTTTGACATTGTTCTCGATCGTCTCATTCCCCGACAGGGCCCACTTCCCAGCATGGGAGAATTTGTCGAATGCTTTCAACAATTTCACAATCTCGGCACTCTGGTGTGACACCGCTCCCGTCACGGCAGTAGTACCATATGACTGGGCCTTCAACTGCTCTCGAAGCTCGCTGAATCCTTTCGAGAGCTCTTTGCGGGCGTCACTAACATTGTCCACAGCCAGACCCAAGTCCTCTGTCAAGGTGGTGAGCTTGGAAGCGCAGTCACCGATGTTCTTTGCCAAAGCATTACTTACCATCAAGACTGACTTCTCAGCTTCTTCCGGCAATGCCTCCACTGGTGGTATCTCTGCTCCTGGACCACCATCCGCATTCAAACCTGGGCTTCCATGGGCTTCGGTCGCGGTACGGCCACGCGACCGTGACCGCCCACGGTGCTCATCACCTTCTTCCCCATGAGCTCCATTGCCATGGGCACGGGCATCTCCATCGGCCGACATTCCTAGCAGTACCCGTTCGAGACGATTGCGCAGAGCTGACACTACCCTGTTCGACAGGCCCGGCTGGTGATAGAGCCGCATGCCCTACAGTCCCCAGGTCTCAAACAGAAAACCATCAAAGCAATCAAACAACCAACCAACATGAGGTGCATGCTCAACAATACAAATAACCAACAAGACTGTTTCCCAAAATTCCAGATGCTACCAACATACCGGAATTTTGCGAACCATTGACACATATGTCCCAACATGCAGTCAAAGTCTGGATTCGTTTCCAAAGCAGCAAAACAGGGAAAACTGACCATCCCTCTCTACAAAACACCAAAACAGTCACCATCCCTAAAACAAAAACGAGTTCCCATGAGTTCACTGTGCACTCCCTGCTGTATGCAGTACAAGCTCAAAAACACCTATTGACAGGCATGCAGATGTTCTGGAAACGAACAGGTCTCCGTGGTTCTGCAGGAACCCTTCGACAAGTCATCTTCACAAACAAAAGCTGCACTCGCCAAACGACAAATTGACAAAGAAGATCCTAACTGCAAAACAAGGAGCATTGCACAAAACACTCAAAATTGTTTGTGTTTCATTTGTTTGTTTCGTTTCGTTTGTTTCGTTTCGTTTAAAATTAAGATTCCACATGACTGCACTCCACACTCTTGCAACATGACCGCATCAAAATACTGAAATGTGCCAATCACTGATTGCACGCATTCAAGCCGCACTTTCCACCATTTTGCAACAACTCACACAGCTGAGCCTAGGGACCTAAAGTACACTAATCTACAACTCACACTAGATGTGCATGGTGAGGAGGATCCAGGCAAGCAAATGACATGCCCGCAATAAAGCATCCCCACAAGTGCGTGCCCAGGAAGTGCGTAATGGTGGCGTAGATGAATAAGAGCGCAAACATCCTCCATTGCTCTAAAATCAAAAACAAATTAGATCCCTTCACTCAGCAAAAGCAAAACAAATGGCTTCGCGGCATCGATGCAGACATGCAATGCAACTAATGCTTCATGTGGCAAACAAAACACTCACTGCAAATCTCAGTACAGGCTGATCTCTTGACTGTGATCCTTGCCGCATACAGTTCCTCTGAACCAACGACCCATGACCCTACAGTCAAGCTCCAACTCCGCATGACAACTCCACGTGCCCAAATGCACAGTTTCCCCACAGCAATGCAAATTGTCCGTTCATCACATGAGCAACGCAGACCCTCCAGGCTGCCGAAGGAACTCTTTCTTCTTTCCCTTCCGCATTTCAAACTGGGACTCAAAAACTATACCTAAGACTCCATGGTCTGCCCGATTGCTATACTTGGACCCTGACCAGTTAAATGAACTTAACAGCCATCTCACTAATGCGGTACAACAAGCGCCCTTTGCTGTCCCACTCTTCACATTTCACAGGCCCATGCCAGCGATACTCGGTGGGTTTGGTCTTCTCCAAGATTCCACCCTCAACCTTTTGAAGGTACCCGAGCGCAAAAATCTCCATCTCCATCACCGCATAGTCTTTCTGATGGTGTTCACCCTTCAAACCTTCAGGCGTCCAATCCATAAAGTACTGGGCACGATCCACAGCCTCCTTAGGTCCCAAGCGCAGGCCAAAGCGACCAGAATATTCATCTGGAAACACCTCATTGCCCTTGTTCAACTCTTCCAACTGCTTAGGCGTCAAAGCAATCCAGAGCTTGAGCGACTCCATGTTTGAAACACACACACACACGGCCACGGTCTCAGAGCTCTTGACACAAAACAGTCACAAACAGCTGCGGAAACATGAGTAGAGGTTCATCCAAAGCTCCTACTCTTGGAAACCAAAACTCACACATCACAAAACTGACCCAACGGCTTTCTCTGTCGCTTCCAGCTTTACCTCTCTCAGCCAACGACCTTATACACCTCTAGGTCACAAACAGTTCAACGTTTCAAGCTCCCGCATCAAAACAGAGCTAAACGGGTCATTTCTGTCCAGGCAGCCAACCACAGAGCACAAAAGCTATTTCTACTGACGTCTCCTCCTAAACCAGCAAACTATGACCTAACTAGGATCATTCAGCCCAACCTCTCTGAGCAGGTCTTCCTCAGCTGTCATTTCCGGGACGTCACTCACACTCGTCAACTCATCGTCCGAGTTGGCACGTGTATCAGTGACCTTCCTTCCCAGACGTCGACATTGTCGCAGCATCAATCAACGGTGGCCCAGTGGCTCCCTTCTGACGCCCGCCACACTTTCTTCCGCATCAATGACTGTGACAACAGGTGCGGTAGGCGCGTCAATGGGATATGCTCGACGCCGCATAGCTTTGGAAGACTGGCCCTTCTTTACCCCTCTTTTTATTCTGTTCTTCTGGTGGGTGGCCCTCTCTTGTCGAAACGTTCGGGGGGCTATATTTCTTGATCACTGGTTTGCTAGTTAGCGCGATACGTTACAGATGTTGGCATCCTCCTTGAGACCTTTTCCTGTTTTCCCTTCCTTTTCCTTGTTCTTCATACCATATCCTTCCTTAAACCTCCTCTTCCTTAGTGACTATACCTGATATGTGAACTGGAAAGTTAGCCTTATTCAAGCGTAACCGTGAATTCCTTCTGGGATCTCGGCAACCCGATCGGACATGGCAACCAGATCTACCTTTGACCTTCTTGAACAATACTTGGCGTCATCAGTGACAAGCATGACTTCCACCTTCAATCACCCACAGTGTACTCCAAAGACAAAGTTTCATGCGTATTGGGCTCAAAATCAAATCTACCTTCAGATTGAATAACACTGCCATGACAACTCAGAAAGCGCTCTTCACATGCTTATTCCAGCCACCTGATACACCTTTTCTCACTACCCCTCTTCTAAAGACCAACTGAGTTCAAGACCCAGACGTGCCTCAGTTGTTCGCAAGAACCATGTACCTGACACCATCAGTTCCCAACCTTTGCACCTTGATCCAATACCTCAGTGTCCGAGGATGTCAAACCTGGCAATCAGCTGCCCCACCCTCAGGGAGTTCCAAGTTACAATCTTGCAGCAAGTTGCCTACTGTCACTTCCTACTGCCGAAACGAAATTCCTACGTCCAGGAAAGTCCTACGTCCAGGAAAGTCCCATCCATGCATACATCCCCAGACACTCTAGCCTGGCCTTGCCATAGTGCCCCTACGCTAGCAATACGTCACGCCATGACACAGACCCCTACCAGAATACCGCCTATATCACATGAATGCCTTCCAAACACTACGCACCTACACAAGGTGAAAAGAAAACTTACTCTGACAGAATCCGCTGTCACCACAGACTCAACTCCTCCGTCCAAGTCACAAGTCCTGCCCAGGGCTGACTAATTCTGTATGTTCTCCTACAGGTACCACTGTCGACAGCTTACCATGGATTCACTTCTGTCCAGCCTACCAAGAACAAACCCTGCCGAATCTTGCCCAACTTGCAAACGAAGAGTCGTTCAAATAAAACGATACGTCCACGATCCTCATGATCCGTAAAAATCTATACAAAAACTAAAACAGGATCCCAAAGTCATGAACCCAAACAGACTCAAACCAACTCCACACTCCCTAGTGACCTCACACTCTCAGATCATCACCCCTGTGACATAGGTGCACCTTAGTACGAGCTCATCTCTGCATCTGCGTCCAGATCACGGAGCTCCAATACCCAAGATCCCAATCTCACCTTAGATGACGTCCTTAGTATCTTGTCACACACAAGGGTCAGCGGAAGATGGTGTGGGCAGCCCTTCTTTCAGGGCTCCGCTACCATGTGGAAAACGCAAACCTAAGTACACCTCGTGTGTACTCAAATCAACGCTTTCGTAATCTTACTACGCCAGACGCAAACACCTACTGTGTTTGCAGCTCCGCAGTTACTTACTTCCCCACAAAGTCAAATAAAGGAACTTGTTCCACCCCGACTCCTAAGTGCACGTCAGACTCCTTCTTTTCTCTCCAGACGCCACACACAACGGAACAGGTCAACAAGATCCAAGGCAGGCACACGGCCACAAACCACAAACAAAGAAAGGAAGCAAGATGTTCCAGTGTGGCTACTGTTTCAAGTGCCCTAGGTGACACTGCAGTTCAGTTCGCTTCGGAACAATTGACACCACTCCCTTGAGCCGATGTCTCAACTGGAAAACTCGATTCCAGGTTTCCAATACACAACCTTCCTTCAAAGGTTGTTGAAACAATTCCAAACTGCTATGATATACAAATCACCTAGTCACAAAACGTCAGAAACATTTCCAAAAGTTCTCAAGTCAAACTGGTTCTCGTCCAAACGCAAATAACCAGCTAGCCGGTGTTACTAGTCTCTACCAAACGTCTAGACTAGTCACACGGCTATTCAAGAACGAAATGATCCATTCAAATTCCTTTACAAAATCCTCTTGCAACACAGAACAACATGGGAACCTCATGTTCCATCTCCAAAACAGTTCTTCACATAGATATGTGCTCCCATAGTGCCAAACTACCAAGGAGAGTAAAAATGTTCTGCTCGACTTCTCCACAACAGTTCTTCACACAGAGATATCTTCTCATAGTTCCAAACCGTCGAGGAGAGTAGAATACTCTGCTCGACTTCTCAGCTAATATCCAGTCATAAACAGTCATAGCGCTAAAGTAGTTCGCTTACTGTCATAACCAAAAGTCAGCAACAAGTCACAGGCATAAAGATCATAATGCAGCTCTCCAGATCAAGTATCCGGAGGTTGAATAAGATACGTAGGCATTGTCCTCACAATGCCGAAGTATCTCACATACTCAAAAGATCTGCTTGACTTCTCAGCTAATATCCAGTCATCAGCAGTCATAGCGCTAAAGTAGTTCGCTTACTGCAATAACCAAACGTCAGCCAAAAGTCACAGCTACAAAGGTCACAAAATAGACTTCCAGATCAAATACCCAGAGGTCGAATAAGATACGTAGGCATTGTCCTCACAATGCCGGAGTATCTCGCATACTCGCAAGAGGTAATCAAATAGGCTTCACAAACATCTCAGATGTACGAAGCAATGACAAGAATCGAAACGGATGATCCAAAACCATCTCAGTTAGATTCATACTCCTCCAAGAGGTCAAAGAACTTCCGAGATCGATGGAATCATAGCATCCCGACTCAACTGCATAGCGAATGCTTCTGGAAGCATTCGCTCAGTATCATAAAGCTAAATAAAGCTCCAAACTGTACTTAAAGTGTCTTGAACTCCGTGTAGATTCACTCAGACCCACAGGTCGATATCTCAGAGCAACTCCGGCATCTTCAAATACTACAAAGCAATATCGAAACTGCTCAAGTCTGTTGCAGACATCTTCCCATAGTCCAGTTCCACTACCAAATACTCAATGAATGGCAGGTCGCACCAAAGCCAAGTTGTAACTCTGTAAAGGTCCGTAGCCCTTTGGCTCAAGCCATTGGCTCAAGGCCGTATCGGCTCAAACCCCGTGGGACTGGGTAACCTGATTTTAACTCAAGGGGCAAACATCCATCTTGGGTGATTTGCGTGAGTTAATTTTGGGGGCACCAGTATCAAGGGGCTAGGGTAGTACTGCCGTAGGAAGAGCACAAACGTGCCCGTCAACCTGTTTTTGTTTAGAGATAATTTGGGAGGGGGGGGTTATCTTAGTTTTGTTTATTTAAGATCTACCTTCTCTGTTTTGGCCTACTTGCTTTGTGACCGTTGAACACACCTGTTTTGAACCCCACTTGTTTAAGGACTCCTGGGGTACCCAGTGTAGTTCTTTTACTTGTGATCTTGTTTGAATTATTCACAAGGCTCACTGGGGTACTCAGTGTAGTCTTTGTTGTTCTTGTTATCGTCTTTTCCGCCCAGGTTGCCCCTCTTGCCTGTCTCTGTGTAGTCACTGTACCCAGGGGTACTCTGGGTTATAGTCGACTACATGAACTGCAACCCTCATGACACTGTTGAACAACATGCCATTGAGTTGGTGTCTAGTCTTGGGAAAGAACATCTTTTTGTTGCGAACTGTCCAAGTGATATTGACTCGAACAGATATTCAGGTACAGTGATCACCTATGAAGAAGCTTTTGATCACAGCGATACAGGAGTTGGCCTCTGCCTTTTGCTCCCCAAAGCTTATGTCCTTCAGAAATTCATAGACATATGCCTTAACAAAGATATTTCTGTTCATTTTGTCTTCACTTGTTCAAGTAGTACCAGTGAATTTGAAGCTTCTGCATGGCTATACAATCTTCTCAACGATAAAGTTCAGCATGTCGGCTTCATGCAAAATCTTGGGGTTACCTTTTGCTCCGCAAATAACCAAGAGAAATATCTCATTGCATGCCAGGTTGAACCGTATGCCGAACACTGCCATGTTTCTTGGCCTCGATCCTGCAGAACGCTGGAGTATGTTTTTCCCAGAACTGTTGTTGAACGACACCAGACGATCAGTGAACTTCAGGGCCTTTCTGTAGTTAACTATATTGATTTCAGAAGACCCAATGGATGCCATCGTATATCAGATAAGATCGATGTTACCTCACTCACTGTCCAAATTGCCAATGATTGCTTGACAGACATCGAACTTGTAGAGAAGATCTTACAGCCAACTGTTGATGCCGCTTGGTCGCATGGACTTGCAGAATGTCAGGTTAGGCACTTCTTTCCATGGGATGACTCTGAATTCCAAAAGCATTTTCCACATGGAATTACTATGTCAGTATTGGATTTGAAGGCTTTTCCGAACACCGTGCTTAATGAGATTCTTGTCCAATTAGCCAACCTTAAAGTGAGGTACCACTTCATGAATTACAGAAGACTTGCCATCTTTGGATCGCCGTCACTGGTCATTAATCTGCACTTAGCCCTTCTTCCATTTGATGTACATCTGCCGATTGGGCCTAAACAGGGTGCTTTCACTGTCCACATGTTGCGATCAGAACCACATTGCACACAGACTGCCCATGAGTCTAATCACTTTCAAGTCAAATTTGGCAAGATTGGCTCCTTTCAGTACGCACCTGCACAGATTTTATGGGCTGAAATCCCCTCATCATTATGTAAGGAGGATCAACTTGACCAATCAAACCAATCATCCTTAATACGATTGCTCAAACAAAAAGTGGGGGCTGTTAATTTCTCCATTCGTTGGTGCCAGGTTGATAGGTCGCAGCAAAAGTGTCTCTGTTTTGATATCGAGATTAAACATGAAGACTCTCTTCCTCTCTCGCTGAATTGTGACCCTGGCCAAGTGGTTATTCAGCACCAGTGCCCCTCTGCAGAAGACTTTCGTGCTGATGTCTCCCTTACTGAAGTCGAAACCAGACGGGATCATTGGAATAAAGTCATTGCTCAACAAATGATCCCTAAAGAAGGCAGAATCAGTCATCTTTCTTTCGAACCAAATAAGAAACAGTCAGCCAAAAGATATTATGATTTGCGCACCACTGTCATTGACTCTATGCAGGACTTCACCAATATCATTGCCATTGCGTCCCAACCGCCGGCCTGGTTTTTCTCACCTAAAGAGTTGCATATGCCCTTGATGGAATGCTTACAAAAAGTTAATTTTTGTGACAACTCTTTCATCCAGGAATCCTTTGTGGTGAATCCTGACACTGTTAAGATTGATTTACTTCATCATGAATTTATCAAGCATAGGGACCATCAGAAATGGCTTTTTTATCATATCGTCCTTGGTCCCGAGCAGTGTTTTCATTTGAAATCCATCCACTTCGAGCGTGATGAATGGAAGGTACGATACTATGATGAACTAATCATACGTACTTTTGAGCCATCCTCAATTTTTGTCACACTCCCACCTGGAATTTCAATATCGCAGGTCGTCGATAAAACGCAGTGTTGTTACCTCAGAGAAGCATATGCCTGTATCGTACCATCACAAAGAACCCCTGATGGTGGCACTACCCATGCTGGATTGAAAGAGCAGTATACTAATGCCACACCGACTGCTCAATTTCCCAACGGCCATGGAATGAACAGCACTAAGAGTGTGCCTTCTCATGCACAGTCGAGTCCAACACCAACAGGGAATAGACCGGCGTACCGCCCACCTTACAAACCCAGGCAGTGCAGAGGATCTCCCAACATACCCCCTGAGGGCGATATTGAGATGCAGCCTGCCCCAACCAATAACAGCAAACCCCCAGAACCCCCGGAAACGCACCATCAGGCGCCTGCTGGCGAACACTGTGATGATGTGCCCATGGAATGTATTGCAACAGCGCTTGATCCGGTTGACGATGACACTCATAGTTCTGACAAAGAATCGCGCCAACTTGTAAATACTCCCCATGGCCATTCCCCTGTCGCCTCTAACAACAACCTTGCCAAGGCCAACCTCGATCAGGATCACCATCGCGAACCAGGACACAACACCCACGATGGCATTACGAGCAGCCCCAGTTCCCCCAAAATGAAACACTTGCACCAGAATGCAGGTATGCCCACTGATCACGAAGATGTCGCCAACGTGGGGTACTCACGGTTGTGTGACACTTCTCAACCTACTGCCCAGGCCCACTTTGTCCCCAATGCCACTGTTCAACCCTCGCTAATGGATCGCCCTACTCAGAGAAAGGATGCTACCCACAGACCCACTCATACCCACTCCATGCCTCAAGCCGCAAAATCACTCAAATCACCTGCGTATATTGCCAATGACCCAACGCCGGAACAGCAAGACCGTTCTGACAATCTTACCTTCCAAGTTGGTTTACCAGCACACAAGAGCCAGCAGATCAGTAAACACACGAGCCGCAGCAAAGATGAACACAGGGGTACACCTAATCAACCACCCGAAACTATCCTTGACTTCTTAGCACAAAATGCCGCCTATCAACCACTGGATGATAATGCGAAAACGCATGCTCCTAGCGATGATGTAATCTTTGTCAAAGCCTCACATAGCCCTATTGACAATATTCTCTGTGGCAGCGAACAAAGCAGTAATCTCCTTATGTCCAATAGAGAAATCATCACTGGATGGCCCAGCTCATTTTTCCCATGCTGACTGCGATTACTTTGCCAAGCTTGCTACGTGTTATCTCATTAATTTCCCAAGCTACATGTGTTATGCGGTTACTGCGCTTCGTGTCCTCACCCATGCACCTTGGAATGATAACATGTTTCATGGCCACATCAGAGAATTAGTCCTATGTGCTATTGGCAATGGATGGACATGGGCTGACCAGACTGCTACTGTGCAAGGAAGACGAGTGAGCGTTGGAGAGGTCTGCACTGCTTTTGCCAGCTACCTGAACGTGAATGCCTTCCCGCCCGGGCAAGTCTCTGACCTTGACACCGCGATTATTGCAGCCTGTGATGATTTATTGCCAGACCATAGCGAATTCTTTTTTGCGCATTTTCATGTGAACTGCCTTTCATGTAATGCATCAGGCAAGGTTTCTGCTGCTCTTTTTGATACAATGTTGAGTATCAACCTTGAGAATGATACCATTGATCTTCCACAAATGATTGCAGATCGGGCTCCGCGCCTTGCGCTTGACAGGGAGGATGTTGGTTTTTCTCATGCCAGTGACTGCCCCAATCAGGACCAACAAAGCAATGAAGAAATTGAAGGTTGTTTGACTTTCACCCTTAAGATTACAAGCCCCTTTGAGCAACTGCCAATTGCCACCAAGGCATTACACCTCCTTGGACAGCTCTTCGATGTTCCTACCCTGAGTTTCAATCCCGTTTCTCAATCTTTCATTATCACTGGTATTATCATTGTTCAAGGCAAGTCGTCACACCATTTTCTTATCATTGAACGGTGCAATGAAGGGCAGGTTCTTGTTTACGATAACCTACGAGGCCATGCTTGGATCCCGGTCGAACAACTGAAAGCAACCTCCGCTGTATGGGGTTTTGTTTTCCGTCGGCATGCACATCAGCCTTATTCCTTCCAACCTCCACAGTACAAGGCCATTGCACCTGCCACACTTCAGGGTGCCAAGCAGTCTCATCGTCCCAAAAAAACAAAGTTAAAACCCAAAAGTACTCTCGGCATCAGTGCCAGACGATATCAGGCCCCCAGCCTTTCAAGAAAGAAATTGGGAAATAACATTACTTCAGATAAGTTAACTGAAGCATTGGATGACAAGACAATCGACCCCCCACCACCAAGTGAGAACCTCCCACCTGCCGATACCCCGAAACATACTCACCCTGAACACAGTGGGGCGGGTGATCAACACGGGGTACCCGTGGTTGGTTACCCACCCCCAACTGAACACACGTCTCTCCCCCTGCCAAATGATCCGGCCGGCAATGATCATTGCTGCCACCATGGGGTACACATGGTTGGCCTTGGTCCGCCGTTTCCTCATGGTAGTATACCCATTCCACATGCTGGCCAAAACGATGACATAACGGGTGATCCGTCTGAAAGCCACTGTGGGGCACCCACAGTTGGCCGCACGGACACTCCTCTAAACGATAATGTCGCACTACCCCGTGCAGACCTTGGTAGTAAAGAGCTTGTTGCTGTCCCTTCCCCTCATGAAACTGAGGCTTTGACACCAGTCAGTATCAATGCGGGTGCCCAGTGTTCAACTCATGAGCATACACCAGCAGAGGCTGTCCGGTCACGCCCTGATGATAGCTGCAACAAAGTCAGTCCATCCTGTGAACATGCTGATAGCTTTCGCCCTCCAGTCAGTGGTGAGAATGGTGCTCCCCATAGTTCCTTTGTGAAGGAGAAAGATGCATCCCCTCCCAAAAGGGCTAAGCATTCCACAGTTCACCCATATGCCATCATTAGCCTATTTGACGGTGTAGGCTCAGCTATTCCGGCCATCACTAAAGCTATAGGATGTGCCCCGCGTATCATCATTGTTGCAGAATGTGATCCAATCCTTAGACAACTCGTTGGGGAACAATTTGGTCTTCGCACGGATGGTGAATGGACCCAAGCCAGCAAAGACACGTACACGCTCTATGCAAACGATGTGCGGCAGTTTATTCGCAATCAATGTCAAATACTTAAGGAAGCATTTGCATTAGCTGGACCACAGTGCCGCTGGTTTATAATTGCGGGTTCACCCTGCCAGGACCTCACCCCAGCCGGTCCCCTTAAAGGACTCCTTGGACTCACTGGCCACTGTAGCTCCCTTTTTTACTATGTCCATGTAATCCTGTGGCTTGTGCAAATGAACTATCCTCTTGAATACATTCGTTTTCTGCTTGAAAATGCAGGTGCTATGCTTGACATTCATCGCAAAGCAATCCTCCGTGCCCTTGGGCTTAACCCTGATTCCACTCCTGACAGCTTCCGAGTTGACCCCAAGAATACACATGGCATACGACGTAACAGATTTTACTTTCGCAACTACCAAGACTGTGTCAAAGTCTCTAAGGCGGTCGTCCTTGAACCAAGTGACATAGAAGGGCCCTTATTAGACTTTGATGGTCATCCGATTCCCTTTGGACCACTCCTACGAGTCAGATCAGTCCTAGGATACAATGTGTATCAGCTATCTTGGACAGGGGCTGCTGTTTTTTCCCGTTGCGGAAATGTATTTTTTCCGTTGCGGCAACTTTTTGGGTTGCAAAGCTGGACTTTCTCTGCTGCTGGTTTTTTTCCTGCCTCGGCCAGTTTTTTCTTGCCTCGGACGGGTTTTTTCCCGCCTCGGACGGTTTTGTTCCCGCTGCCTCCAAAATGCATTTTTTCTGCTGCAAAGGTGCTTTTGTGCTGCTGCAAGGTGTTTTTTCTACTGCTTTGAATTTTTCCCGCTGCGGAGCGGCATTTTTTGCTGGTGTTTTTTCCCGCTGCGGAAGCAGCTTTTTCCCGCTGCAAGGCGTTTTTTTCCTGCTGCCAAACGTGTTTTTTTCCGTTCCGACGTTTTTTTCCTGCTGCGAACCTGTGTTTTTCGCGCGCTGCGCGAAGACAAGGAGCTAGAGAACGTAGAGGCATACACTGGGAGTTCGCCACTTGTAAGCTGGATAGCGCATGGATAAATAGGTGACAAAGGCGACCAAACATTGAAACAACCGTCCGCGAATGAAAAGTTCAAACGTGCACCGGTGGACGCAGCGACATGTTTCAACGGTAGTGGATACAAGCGAGAACGGCAAAAAGAAGAAGAAAAAGCAGAAGAACGACAACAACCACAAGAACAACAACACAACAAGAACAACCACCACCACCGCCACCTCCACCACTACAACCTCCACCATCACCACCATTACCACCACCACCACCCGCAGCAGCATGGGCAGCATGGACAATATGTGCAGCATGAGGAGCATGGGAGCAGCACGTCCCATGGAACGCATACAATGACTTCCCTCCGGGCTGCCCCTTTCACCGGAAAACGATGACAACCATGATGACGGCAAGGACGACGACGACGACGACCACCACCACCACCACCACAACCACAACCACAACCACAACCACAACAACAACAACAACAACAACAACAACAACAACCACCACAACAACCACAACAACCACAACAACCACAACAACCACAACAACCACAACAACCACAACAACCACAACAACCACAACAACCACAACAACACCAACAACCAACAAAAAACAACCAACAACCAACAACCAACAACCAACAACTCAACCCCCCCCAAACCAACAAGCCCCACCATACAACCCACGACAACCCACAAAAAAACCACAAACAAACCACACGACAAACGAAAAAAGCAACCACCACCCACGAACACAAACCACAACAACCAACACAACCGATCAGAAACACGACCAGCAACCACTAACGCAAAACTCAACAAACACAACAACCACGAGACGAACCCACGAACAACCACAACACCACAACAACCACAAAAACCCGACAACAACCACAACAACCACAACCACCACAACAAATCCCACAACAACCACAACAAGCACAACAGGCACAACAGCAACCAAAAACCAACAAAAACACCAACAACCAACAACCAACAACCAACAACCAACAACCAACAACCAACAACCAACAACAAACAACCAACAACCAACAACCAACAACCAACAACCAACAACCAACAACCAACAACCAACAACCAACAACCAACAACAACAACAACAACAACAACAACAACAACAACAACAACGAACAACAACAACGAACAACAACAACGAACAACAACAACGAACAACAACAACGAACAACGACAACGAACAACGACAACAACAACAACAACAACAACAACAACAACAACAACAACAACAACAACAACAACAACAACAACAACAACAACAACAACAACAACAACGGCAACAACAAAAAACAACGAACAACCAACAACCAACAACCAACAACCAACAGCAACCAACAACAACAAGCAACAACAAAGAACAACAACCACAACAACAACAACAACAGCAACAACACAACAACAAAACAACAAAACAAAAACAAACAACAACACACAACAAACAACGACAACGACAACGACAACGACAACGACAACGACAACGACAACGACAACGACAACGACGACCACGACAACAACAACAACAACAACAACAACCACAACGACAACGAAAACGACAACGACAAACCACAACAACCACAACAACCACAACAACCACAACAACCACAACAACCACAACAACCACAACAACACAACAACAACAACAACAACAACAACAACAACAACAACAACAACAACAACCACGACAGCCAAAAAAAAATAATTGAGTTGTCTCAAGTCTCTTGAGTTTCTTTGGGTTCCCTCAGTCGCCTTAAGTCGCATTAAGACAAGCTTCTTTAAGTTTTCCTCGTGTCTCTCGAAGTCTCTGCAAGCTTCTTTTAATTTCACTAAGTTCCCTCAAATTTCCTTAAGCCTTCAATCTCCGAAGTCGTTTCAGGTGCTCTGCTCCTTAAGTCTCCCTAAAAAATCTGAAATTGCTTGAAGCTTCCTTGTTATCTGTAAGTCTGCTCAATTGCAACTTTTCGAAGTGCTTCGAGTCCTCGAAATTGATCGAAAATGGTAACTTTTCACTGGGGCCAAGATTCTAGTCTAACATTGAAAAGCTAACAAATTTAAACATTAAGGAGCTAAATTTTACATTTTACAGACAGAATTTTTGAATGCAGATTCCACAAGATTAAACATTGTCCTGGTCCGTGCGCAAACTATCTGTCAGATTTTGGTCGACAGACACATTTTCCTTGGAACGTGAAAAAAACTTGAGGTGAAAAAAATCAGCCACGATGCGGAAAAAATACATGAGGTGAAAAAAACGCGTGTTTGAGGCAGAAAAAGCTGTCAGGCAGAAAGAAAAAATGTTTGCAGCGGAAAAAAGCTGCAGCCTCTTGGACAGCATACCAACCAATTTCTCTCATATGGGACTACCTCTTCTGGGGAGATAAAGCTCAATTTCAACTCAAAGCCAAAATGCATTCCAGTGATATTTTTTTCCGTCCAACGCCTCCGAGGCTTTCGCCAGGTCGTTACACAAGCTTTTACTTGCCGGAAATTGAATTGACATGCATGAAAAGCCACAAAAGAGAGCTGGTGTGGACCTTTACATAGTCCATAAAGCTATCCGATTGCCGAGAGCGGGCACAAACCAACAAAAAAGCAAACGAAACAAAAACCACAAAAAGCAAAACACACAAAAAACAACCAAACAAACAAACCAGAACAAAACCAAACAAAAAACAGGGCAAAAGGACAGCAATGTGCTCTTGAGATGAATTCCGATAGCAACTTGTGTGCCATCCTTCGCGCAGGCCATCATACATCTCGACGCATGCAAATGACAACTTCTGTGCCATGTCAACGCAGGCCCTTAAGATAGAAAACAACCAAAAAACCAACCAAAAAAATCACCCAGGGCCACATCACAGGGTGCTGAAGCAACACAGCTCAATGCGGAAACCAGGGATCCCCCCAGCCAGGATCCCCGAGATCTCAAAGAGCAGCCATCATGGCATAATATAGCACCAAAACACTTTGAAGCAAACACCGTCAACGCCGGGTCACTACAAAGTGGTGAGAAGCTACCGCAGTGAAACAGGAAAGTGAAACGTGGTCTAAGGTGAAAAAGACGGCGCGGTAACAGCACTCAGGTACCCTCAGAGTCCTCTCAGTACTGCTTTTCCAATCATCATATTGCACCGAAATTGTTAGTGGCACTACCATGCTAGTGCTCTTGCATTGCATCTTCGTGACATGGGAGAAAATACCCATATATGGGAGTTGCAGTGCACTTTGGCGGAGTATACCACTTTCAAAACTGAATCCAATGCGATCGAGTTCGCGAAGGGCGAGCTCGACCGCATGGATGCAGGCTTGCAAGCGTTGCGCAGCTGGAGCGGTCAACTTGGCAGGTGTTGAGATCAACTGCATTAGATGCGGTCAATGATCATGGTAGCTTGCTTGGTTACATTGGTTTTTTTTTCCTCCGGTTTGGCCGATTCGCACTAGGCACGGTCCTTACAATTGAGTAAGCGGTGAAAAGCATTCAGAAAAAGGACACGTGTGGTCCCAAAACGCTGGCAAATCATCACATCAACACAAACCAAACAACAAAAAACGCAACCAAAAACGACCCGCAAATCCCCCAGCCAGATTTGCGTTTCGCCAAAAAGCAAAACAGCCTTTACAAAATCCTCTTGCAACACAGAACAACATGGGAACCTCATGTTCCATCTCCAAAACAGTTCTTCACATAGATATGTGCTCCCATAGTGCCAAACTACCAAGGAGAGTAAAAATGTTCTGCTCGACTTCTCCACAACAGTTCTTCACACAGAGATATCTTCTCATAGTTCCAAACCGTCGAGGAGAGTAAAATACCCTGCTCGACTTCTCAGCTAATATCCAGTCATAAACAGTCATAGCGCTAAAGTAGTTCGCTTACTGTCATAACCAAAAGTCAGCAACAAGTCACAGGCATAAAGATCATAATGTAGCTCTCCAGATCAAGTATCCGGAGGTTGAGTAAGATACGTAGGCATTGTCCTCACAATGCCGAAGTATCTCACATACTCAAAAGATCTGCTTGACTTCTCAGCTAATGTCCAGTCATAAACAGTCATAGCGCTAAGGTAGTTCGCTTACTGCAATAACCAAACGTCAGCTATAAGCCACAGATATAAAGATCACAAAGTAGATCTCCAGATCGAATACCCAGAGGTCAAAGAAGATACGGAGGCATTGTCCTCACAATGCCGGAGTATCTCACATACTCGCAAGAAGTGATCAAATAGGCTTCACCAACATCTCAGATGTACGAAGCAATGACAAGAATCGAAACGGATGATCCAAAACCATCTCAGTTAGATTCATACTCCTCCAAGAGGTCAAAGAACTTCCAAGATCGATGGAATCATAGCATCCCGACTCAACTGCATAGCGAATGCTTCTGGAAGCATTCGCTCAGTATCATAAAGCTAAATAAAGCTCCAAACTGTACTTAAAGTGTCTTGAACTCCGTGTAGATTCACTCAGACCCACAGGTCGATATCTTAGAGCAACTCCGGCATCTTCAAATACTACAAAGCAATATCGAAACTGCTCAAGTCTGTTGCAGACATCTTCCCATAGTCCAGTTCCACTACCAAATACTCAATGAATGGCAGGTCGCACCAAAGCCAAGTTGTAACTCTGTAAAGGTCCGTAGCCCTTTGGCTCAAGCCATTGGCTCAAGGCCGTATCGGCTCAAACCCCGTGGGACTGGGTAACCTGATTTTAACTCAAGGGGCAAACATCCATCTTGGGTGATTTGCGTGAGTTAATTTTGGGGGCACCAGTATCAAGGGGCTAGGGTAGTACTGCCGTAGGAAGAGCACAAACGTGCCCGTCAACCTGTTTTTGTTTAGAGATAATTTGGGAGGGGGGGGTTATCTTAGTTTTGTTTATTTAAGATCTACCTTCTCTGTTTTGGCCTACTTGCTTTGTGACCGTTGAACACACCTGTTTTGAACCCCACTTGTTTAAGGACTCCTGGGGTACCCAGTGTAGTTCTTTTACTTGTGATCTTGTTTGAATTATTCACAAGGCTCACTGGGGTACTCAGTGTAGTCTTTGTTGTTCTTGTTATCGTCTTTTCCGCCCAGGTTGCCCCTCTTGCCTGTCTCTGTGTAGTCACTGTACCCAGGGGTACTCTGGGTTATAGTCGACTACATGAACTGCAACCCTCATGACACTGTTGAACAACATGCCATTGAGTTGGTGTCTAGTCTTGGGAAAGAACATCTTTTTGTTGCGAACTGTCCAAGTGATATTGACTCGAACAGATATTCAGGTACAGTGATCACCTATGAAGAAGCTTTTGATCACAGCGATACAGGAGTTGGCCTCTGCCTTTTGCTCCCCAAAGCTTATGTCCTTCAGAAATTCATAGACATATGCCTTAACAAAGATATTTCTGTTCATTTTGTCTTCACTTGTTCAAGTAGTACCAGTGAATTTGAAGCTTCTGCATGGCTATACAATCTTCTCAACGATAAAGTTCAGCATGTCGGCTTCATGCAAAATCTTGGGGTTACCTTTTGCTCCGCAAATAACCAAGAGAAATATCTCATTGCATGCCAGGTTGAACCGTATGCCGAACACTGCCATGTTTCTTGGCCTCGATCCTGCAGAACGCTGGAGTATGTTTTTCCCAGAACTGTTGTTGAACGACACCAGACGATCAGTGAACTTCAGGGCCTTTCTGTAGTTAACTATATTGATTTCAGAAGACCCAATGGATGCCATCGTATATCAGATAAGATCGATGTTACCTCACTCACTGTCCAAATTGCCAATGATTGCTTGACAGACATCGAACTTGTAGAGAAGATCTTACAGCCAACTGTTGATGCCGCTTGGTCGCATGGACTTGCAGAATGTCAGGTTAGGCACTTCTTTCCATGGGATGACTCTGAATTCCAAAAGCATTTTCCACATGGAATTACTATGTCAGTATTGGATTTGAAGGCTTTTCCGAACACCGTGCTTAATGAGATTCTTGTCCAATTAGCCAACCTTAAAGTGAGGTACCACTTCATGAATTACAGAAGACTTGCCATCTTTGGATCGCCGTCACTGGTCATTAATCTGCACTTAGCCCTTCTTCCATTTGATGTACATCTGCCGATTGGGCCTAAACAGGGTGCTTTCACTGTCCACATGTTGCGATCAGAACCACATTGCACACAGACTGCCCATGAGTCTAATCACTTTCAAGTCAAATTTGGCAAGATTGGCTCCTTTCAGTACGCACCTGCACAGATTTTATGGGCTGAAATCCCCTCATCATTATGTAAGGAGGATCAACTTGACCAATCAAACCAATCATCCTTAATACGATTGCTCAAACAAAAAGTGGGGGCTGTTAATTTCTCCATTCGTTGGTGCCAGGTTGATAGGTCGCAGCAAAAGTGTCTCTGTTTTGATATCGAGATTAAACATGAAGACTCTCTTCCTCTCTCGCTGAATTGTGACCCTGGCCAAGTGGTTATTCAGCACCAGTGCCCCTCTGCAGAAGACTTTCGTGCTGATGTCTCCCTTACTGAAGTCGAAACCAGACGGGATCATTGGAATAAAGTCATTGCTCAACAAATGATCCCTAAAGAAGGCAGAATCAGTCATCTTTCTTTCGAACCAAATAAGAAACAGTCAGCCAAAAGATATTATGATTTGCGCACCACTGTCATTGACTCTATGCAGGACTTCACCAATATCATTGCCATTGCGTCCCAACCGCCGGCCTGGTTTTTCTCACCTAAAGAGTTGCATATGCCCTTGATGGAATGCTTACAAAAAGTTAATTTTTGTGACAACTCTTTCATCCAGGAATCCTTTGTGGTGAATCCTGACACTGTTAAGATTGATTTACTTCATCATGAATTTATCAAGCATAGGGACCATCAGAAATGGCTTTTTTATCATATCGTCCTTGGTCCCGAGCAGTGTTTTCATTTGAAATCCATCCACTTCGAGCGTGATGAATGGAAGGTACGATACTATGATGAACTAATCATACGTACTTTTGAGCCATCCTCAATTTTTGTCACACTCCCACCTGGAATTTCAATATCGCAGGTCGTCGATAAAACGCAGTGTTGTTACCTCAGAGAAGCATATGCCTGTATCGTACCATCACAAAGAACCCCTGATGGTGGCACTACCCATGCTGGATTGAAAGAGCAGTATACTAATGCCACACCGACTGCTCAATTTCCCAACGGCCATGGAATGAACAGCACTAAGAGTGTGCCTTCTCATGCACAGTCGAGTCCAACACCAACAGGGAATAGACCGGCGTACCGCCCACCTTACAAACCCAGGCAGTGCAGAGGATCTCCCAACATACCCCCTGAGGGCGATATTGAGATGCAGCCTGCCCCAACCAATAACAGCAAACCCCCAGAACCCCCGGAAACGCACCATCAGGCGCCTGCTGGCGAACACTGTGATGATGTGCCCATGGAATGTATTGCAACAGCGCTTGATCCGGTTGACGATGACACTCATAGTTCTGACAAAGAATCGCGCCAACTTGTAAATACTCCCCATGGCCATTCCCCTGTCGCCTCTAACAACAACCTTGCCAAGGCCAACCTCGATCAGGATCACCATCGCGAACCAGGACACAACACCCACGATGGCATTACGAGCAGCCCCAGTTCCCCCAAAATGAAACACTTGCACCAGAATGCAGGTATGCCCACTGATCACGAAGATGTCGCCAACGTGGGGTACTCACGGTTGTGTGACACTTCTCAACCTACTGCCCAGGCCCACTTTGTCCCCAATGCCACTGTTCAACCCTCGCTAATGGATCGCCCTACTCAGAGAAAGGATGCTACCCACAGACCCACTCATACCCACTCCATGCCTCAAGCCGCAAAATCACTCAAATCACCTGCGTATATTGCCAATGACCCAACGCCGGAACAGCAAGACCGTTCTGACAATCTTACCTTCCAAGTTGGTTTACCAGCACACAAGAGCCAGCAGATCAGTAAACACACGAGCCGCAGCAAAGATGAACACAGGGGTACACCTAATCAACCACCCGAAACTATCCTTGACTTCTTAGCACAAAATGCCGCCTATCAACCACTGGATGATAATGCGAAAACGCATGCTCCTAGCGATGATGTAATCTTTGTCAAAGCCTCACATAGCCCTATTGACAATATTCTCTGTGGCAGCGAACAAAGCAGTAATCTCCTTATGTCCAATAGAGAAATCATCACTGGATGGCCCAGCTCATTTTCCCATGCTGACTGCGATTACTTTGCCAAGCTTGCTACGTGTTATCTCATTAATTTCCCAAGCTACATGTGTTATGCGGTTACTGCGCTTCGTGTCCTCACCCATGCACCTTGGAATGATAACATGTTTCATGG